>JAJJWX010004400.1:0-522737 GCA_023529315.1 Papaver bracteatum | reverse complement strand
ACTGTTTTTGTCCCGAACCGAGGAAGGGGGTACAGGTACCGGTCCAAAAATAGGAACCGGGGCTTAGGAGGTACTGAGTACACGTCCTATACCAGTCCCGTACCGGAACCGGACCGATTGTACCGATTAGTAGTGACCATTAGATTTAGGTATTAAATTTGAACCATTTGATGATGGTATATAATGAAATGAGGTCAGATGAAAAATTCTCTCTTTCTCATTTTCTTCTTCATCTCTTCTTTCGCAGCTCCTCTTTCTCTCCAATTGTTCTTCATCCTTCTTCTTCGTAAACAGGTAACAAATCAATCCGTCGTCCATCTGTTGTTACTCATATCAATCGATGTATTTTTTTTTTTAATTAGTTTTTGTTTCGTTTTTATGCTCAGTTAAACACTTAAACCTACCGAGGAGAGATCGATTGATTCGATCCAACTTTTGGGTAATTGAGTTGAAAACGAACCAAGGTAATCAATTTTAATTGTGATTATGATTTGAAATTTATGTTTTGATTCTTTGTTTAGTATGATTTTGATTTTGATTGATTGAAATCATGAGTGAATCAAGAGTTTGCTGTTAGTATTGTTTAGTATGGTTTTGATATTGATTGATTGAAATTAATGAAGTCATGGTTTTCATTTTGTTTGTGTCAGTCGAGTATCATTGTGGAATGGAAAGATATACTTTTGTTCAACTGATATTGAACATACTTCTACTTTCTAATCTTTCTTTGGTTTAGACTTTAGACAGGCAGCACATGCAAGCCCATGTTATCAACTGAAGTTGTTCTATTGATTGAACTTATAATTTGATATCTTGTTTGTGACTTTGTGTATATATTTTTTTTTCAGTGATCAATCATGGATGTATCAAGTCGAGATAGGATTCAGAACGTTATATGGTGCCATTTCACTAGGAAAAATGTACTCCCAATATCTTGTGTGCAGTTATTGCTATGATGGCGCCGTATTCATACACTTCGAAATTATGTGGTAGTCATAAACTCTCTTAGACTTTCAAACCTGTCATCTTTTGCAGGTGATCACATTCCGGTTGGAGTGGTTAACTCTTTTTTCTGAAGTTTTTCCCTATATTCCGGTTTTGTTTTTCCTTTCTAATCGAACCTAAACTTCAACCTGAGTTCCATCCTCATCGGTACCATAATCCAGTCTCACGAAGCATAGCAGTGTAGGCTCTTCATTGGGCTGGGCTGAGCTGCAATCAAATATCCATCGAATATTGGTTGAAGGGTAATTAAGTAAATCAGGCAAACAACCTTATAAGTGATCGAACCCTAGAAATTCTATAGTAGTTTATAAGGAGATTGAGACAAGAGAGAGAGAGAGTACCAGTGTGTGAAAAACCAGCAGCCGGAGCTATGCTGAAAAGAAGTAGCCTTTACCGGAATCAGATGTATCGGAATTTTGATTTATGTGGGAACCTTTGCAAATACCCCGGAGGGAGAGAAATCACAAATCTTTAAAATTGTCATAATGATTTTTCCTCTCAAAATTAAGTTGTGTGGGTGAGGATGACTTTCCTCGTTATCCTCCAGCTTACCAAGATTGGAAGCTAGATGCTCCTCGACTGGAGACGAATCTGGAGATTAGTCCGAAGCTCTGCAGGCTGCATCCATTGATATGAATGTTTCAGCTTGAAGTTTTCGTATGATTTCATTATTTGTAGATCTGTTTAAAATTTTGTATGATTTCATTATTTCTAATCATATACTAGACTAAATCTTGGAATTTCTGGAAATTATTTACAAATATTAAGTTTAGATCTATAAATACTTTGGTGCTTGACAGAAACTCCGATTACAATAAGCCAAGTGAAGATAATGCTTTCATGATAATACTTTGCAGATCAGTTTTGAATCTTGTATATTCTTTGAATCATATCTTGTATTTTAGTTTATTCTGATTAAACAGATTTTTTAATAGTATGAACCCAAAACTAGTTCAGATGAGAACAATACTGCAAATCTGGCAAGTAAGTTCATACATTTCACCGACGGACAACCAACGTCGATCCGTGCGGACTGTGGGATTTCTTTGATATTGTTGATGTCAAGAAAGGGTTGTCTTAATCTTCTTATAGTTTTATTTGCTAGATGGTTTGTGAGCTTCAACAGCGGTCATTGGACTATAGAGGTTATAGTTTTCTAATTGTGTATCCTCAACAAGTAGCAGTGGAGGTGGAAGAGGTGGTAGAGTTTCCTAATTCCATGCCCACAACCGCCACTACCCATTCAAGCAATCCAATTAGAAAATTCTATCATTGTCTCCAACACTTCCAAAACTAATCAGAGGTGACAATGTGTATAATACAAATAATTTATTCTCAAAACCAAAACTTCAACACCAGTTTATAAAGAAGAAACACCCCAAATGAAGGGTATTTAAAATCTTCAAAACATGAGTACTACTTCTTGCTGGAATCATAAGTGAGGTTAATTTTGGCCAAACTTCGAATTTGTGCTGGGATTTATTCCAGGCCACATAAGAAATTAAGAAACCTCTTTCAGTTTTAGCGTACTTTGTGTTGTTGTATTGTGGATTTTAATGAAATACAGGGAATTTCACTATCTCATATTCTAATTGTTGAGCACATCTCAATTCTGACTACATGAAGAACAAAAAGTGAGAGGGGAAACAAGATTATGATCCAAAAGGGATACAAAATGAACTACCTTGAAAAACGTAAATGAAAAAAAGTTCAAAATATATTGACATGGTCATGCCCGTTTTATAAACTCTTCCAACTGGTTATTAGCTATCTATGAGTGAGAGGTAACCAAAATAGCATTTCATCACACTCCTTTTCGCCAAGTTACTTTACAAAATGCACAAAATTGGCTAGAGAAACTACTGCTGCCACACCAAGATGAAATTTGCTTGCTGGAAATTGCCCAGTACACTTACTGCAGAGTCTGCAGTATGCTTTCAAACTTCTACCACGAAAAGTTGTAGAATCATCAACTTTACTAAGAAATCTCAGACTTTCAAACCTCCTCTACCATTTGCAGTTCTAATCCCAATTGGAGTTTCCAACTCTTCTTTCTCTAGCAAGGACTAAACATCTGTTGGAATTTGGAAATGAAACTTCGGAGATATACGAGCATAGTTGTGTTGCTCGCATAGAGCTCCTAGGAAGCAAGACTAACACTAAACATCTCTCTAGATGTTTCTCACTCTAGAAAACTCTATATAATACTTAACCATTTTAGTCCGACTTTGATTAACTCTAGATAAATCTAGACTTACTAAACTGTCCATACAACACCTGATTTTTCTAGACTGACCGACCACATTGTTTCTTACCAATTTCCTACTACAACAACCGTACATTACATAATTCTCTAGACTAGGTTAACTCTAGGATTATCTAGAGACTTCCAATTTGACCCACTTTCATATTTCACTGTGTAGAATTCTCTACACCTATCTAAACTAATCTAGATAATTCTAGATTACAAATTATCATTTCCAGCATCCCCTCCTAATTTGTAATCTCCATTTCGTAGTTCGATCTTCTCCCAATTTCACGTCCATCCTTCACTTTTCTTGCTTTCTTATTCATCCTCAACTTCTCATTCAACTTTTCATGCTCATGTTGTATTTTTTCCTTTTCATGTCCGTGACGTTTCTTTCTCTATGTCAACACGCCTTATTTTCTCCTAATGTCTCCATGGCTCTTGTCTTCCATTCTCTTTTCTTCCATCTAGCCCACATATTCCGCTAGCATCTCAGTGGGTGCGGTCCCACCGTCTCAGCCTTCACTCGACCCGGCATTTACGCGGCCTTCCTGTAGCCTTCACTCGGCTACTTCCGCCACGAGTAGAGGATTAGAATCTCGTGATAACATGGCTTTTCCCATGCCATGTCTGAAAGTGTACTCTTTTCCACATGCACTCCCTACAATTTCTCTTTTCTCTTTCTCACTTTCATTTCATGGAGACTCTTTTACATCTTTATAACTTCTTTAAACTCACGAGCAATATCTTCTTCCTTAACATTTTAACATTTTTTTTCTTTTAATCTTTTTCATCTTTTTCTCTTCTTACTTAGACATGGGTGATACCTTTCATATGGGGATCTAAAACAAACACAATCTCAAACTTTTAGAAATAGTTGAGAGTCATACCTTCGCTTTCTTCGCTTCACTTTCGCATTTTCTATAAACTCTACAAGCATTTTGGTTCACGCAGCTTTTACGCCCCATATGGATCGAACCTCCGCTCTGATACCATGTTGGAAATAAGCAAAGTGAAGATAATGTTTGTCACTTATTATTCATCATGAAGAATTGCATTGATGCAATAGATCAATTTTGAATCTCGTAGATTTTTTGAACCATAATAATATAATTTCTTGTATTTTAGTTTCATTTTGATTTTACTGATTTTACAACAATCATAGTTTGATGGTGTTGGCACCTGGAACAATTAGATCAGGTTCTATTATCTCTGGTCTAATTGAATTTGGTCCTCTTGAACTAAATGATATGATTGATTGCATAGGCGGCTTTCAGACATCGCGGGTAACAAATGTGTAAAGACGGTTAAATTTCCGCCATTTGCGCTTGTAATTCCGGTAACCATTCCAATTCCACCGGCTTGTGACAATATTCCTGACAACTTTTTCCGGTACTAGCATCGCCCCCGGATAGACGCAATCCATCATTTTGCAGTGTAATGGTGTGCGGTAACAAATTGAGACACCATAATGTTCCTTTTTGTTCTTTGGTCTACAATCCTTGACGGCTTGACCATTCTTGCCACACCATTGAATTTCTTTCTCTTCGCATTACCTTTGTCCTTATTTGAGCCATGATTCTTTCTTTTTCGTCTCCTTCTACTATTAGGAACATAACATTTGGGGAGGTTGGTGTTGTTTTTCTACTGGCGCTTCTTATTTTCGTTTTCAATTGTTCTTATTTTTCTCTTTGGCTAAGTTCCGAGAGAAATGCTGAGACAAGGATCAATGGAGTCAGGTCAAGTGGTCAGCCACAATCACTTCCTCTATACACTTCTCTTTGCCTGCAACTGTCTCCAGCACCCTTACTTAACAACTGATAAACCACAATCCACACCCCTTAAGAGCGAAGCTTCCTACCAACCAAAAAGATGCAGAAAAGCATGCAGATGAAGAGAGAAATGCATGCAAAGGAGATGAAGCTACTCGATACTGAGATCGACCAGGTAAGAGCAAGGATAGCGCAAGAGAAGGAGACCAGTAACTCTGTAGCAGTTCAAGTTACAAGTATTGTAGCTCCCCCTCACACGTATAATGGAACAGCTACATGCTAAGGTCGCTGAAAATTTCCGTGGCTCCCCCCACCTTGTCCAAGTAGAAAGATTTCACTATCTTTCATTTGCTGTTCTCATTGTTGTTCACATCTCAATTTGGGCGCACTCCTAGAGCATGGAATTAGTTACAGCAGGTTATGTTTCTTGTCTTTTCTTAATCTAAGAAAAAAAGAACCATGAGGGGAAACAAGAGAGAATTCATGTCCAATCTGTACCTTTTATTTGCTGCGGTTCGGTCGTTTCACAGTTTGACTGCCAGAAATGCTAGCTTAGACCGAGGGAAATCCCGTCAAAAATCACGACCCTCACAACTGGTTGGCCCTATTTTTAACCATTCCTAACCCGAATGGTGGGGGACATCCGGGAACAGTTTGTAGCCTCTCCCGTTTGACTGATACATCGAAATGAACGGTTCAATCAAAAAAGACATTTCATAGAAAATGGAGACTTTAGTAGGGTAGATGGTAAACATTTAGAGGACTAAACACAAAAATAGGAAAATAATTGAGGGTTTTATATAGTTATCAAGATATTTTGGGGGCTAGAATCATAATTAATTAACCTTTGGCTCCCCTATAAGAAGGACTGGGACCTACTTTACCTGGTGTCTATCTCATCTATAGATGGATCACCCTTTTGCCGCTGGACTTGTTCTCAGGATAAATATGAGAGAATTGGGCGTCAAGTTGTTCTAGCTTTTTACTGCATCCCCATTGTAGCTTTTGGGAGGGCATAAATACCATGAAAAGTCTTGATGTTGAGGGGGTTAAATATTTTTAATAAAAAATGGAGACTTTGTGAGGGCAAATGGTAAATATTTAATGAACTATCAATTCTTCTTAATATAAAGGTGGATGTTGAGACTGACGTGTCGCAACCAAAATCAATTTCAAAGTTTCCGAAAATATAGGGCCCCACATGGCAAAATAAGGGGAGTGAACTAAGGAACTGAAAGTCTGGGTTTTCTACGATGTAAAAAAATCAGGATTTGGAAAATCTAAGTGTAACAATAATTGCACTCTGATACGGTTAAGCATTAGGTTAAGGCTTTGAAAGTAGTCCAACAATGCTCAAAAGAAAATTCCTCTCAAGGCTCACCAGGTATAGGGATTTTTCGCTCATGTGATTCCACGAAGTATCTAAATTTTTGTTGGAATTAGTTCAAACAGGAATGAAATTAATGGTCACTCTTTGAGAAGCACACAAATTGTTTCATCAATTTCTTAATTATCAATCCATGCTTCATCAACAGTTGTCTCCATTATTTGATTTACTGTTTTGAGTTTCTTACGCAGGAGAAACCGAGAAAGAAATGTAGGAATATATGTTCAGTAACAGATTAACATGAGATGGTATCAATGAAGGAGTGCCCTTTGAAGTAGAAGAAATTCTTGGTAGTGGTTCCAGACTCTGTACTTTTTTTTTTTTTCATCGCGGGGTTAGTCTCCTTTCTTCTCCACCGAATTTACTAAAATCTTAGAAGTTTTCTGCTTTGTTTTGTTCGTTTTTATGCTTGATTCTCATAGAACAGACGCGACCAATGGATTTGATTTCATCAAAATAATTGCAGAAATACTTTATTTCTCAATGAAAATCGTCTCACAGATGTTGTCATTATTTGTAACATTAATGTAGGTTCTGGATCATTAAACCATTTTACATTGAGTAAACGAGATTTTTTGGTTATCTGATTCGATGGAGCACGAGTTGTTGCTCTCATCCGTGGTTAATTAAACCATTTAATGGCAATTTTATTGCATCATCATTAACGAATCACTACAATGGGTTTACGCAAAACTTCAGTTATCTCTATCGAAGATTTGTGACTACTCCGTTTGATCAAGATCGAAATGGTACATAAATTTCAGTTTCTATTAATATACTTATATCAGTTCTTTCTAACATTTAATATGTTTACGGATTTTTCAGGACTTGCTTATCAATTAGTTTTCTATAATGTCTTTGGTTCCTCACCATTTAGATCATTGAGTTTTTGTGTTTATTAACCTTTCTGAGAAACCCAAGTTATTTCTATGTTTATGTCTGTAATAGTTTCTCAATCGATCTATCTGTCTCCTTTTTTTTTTTTAGTGCATTGTCAAAAGTTGGAATCATTTTCTGAACTTAATGGAAATCACATGATGAGTTTTGGACGTGAGTCTCAAGAATGGGCAAAGTAAAATCTAATTTGAATGCACGCTAAGAATGTAAACGGAGACAAAAATGGTGACTGACTGAGTATGTTCGAATATGTAATGAACTAAGAACGGCAGCTCTTGAAGCTTCTGGAAAGTGGTAAGAATTGGATCATTAACTGTATTTTCTCTTCGTATTTCTTTTCCCTTCTTTCCCTTTCTTGGTGGTAAAAGCTATTGGTCGTCCATTTTCCAAATATTGGGCTTTCAGCTATCTTCTGTTTACAGAAGCATTAAGGGTGGAAAGCAATATGTGGTTGATGTAACTATCATTTCCCCATGTATATATATATTCATGCTTTTTAGATAGCTTTCATCTTAACCGGTTAAAGTGATTGTTGATTTTATCTTATTCCTTCCAACAAAGAAAGTAAACTCAATGCCTGGCAGTAGTTTTCGTAATCTTCTTGATGGTTGTTGGAAGGTTGTGCTTAAAGCTATAAAGATGACATGCACACCAAGTTACTTCCTTTTAATTAATGTCTATTAAAACAATCTGATTTGATGTTTGGATCTCATACAACTGTATTGAGATGTTCTTCATTGATATGTATTTATACAATTACAATTGAAACAAGATAATAATAGAATAAGGAAAGTAAAGGAAACTACATCCTATACAATGGTGGAGTGGTCGACATCTACAGTCTGTACACTGGCTGGAGTTGTCGACATTTACAGTGTATGTAATGATGGAACAAGTTAGCTGACATGTGAAGTATGTACAACTACAGTCTGTACATGTGAAGTTTAATAACCCCCTCAAGTTGGAGCGGTAGAACCTGAACGAACGCCCAACTTGCCAACTAGTCGACCAAATTGAGGATTTCCCAGAGGCTTTGTGAAAATGTCAGCTAATTGATAGAAGAAGGTAAATGTTTTGGAAGGATTAAGCCACGTAACAACTTTTCGCGGACAAAGTAACAATCAATTTCCCAGAGGCTTTGTGAAAATGTCTGTACATGTGAAGTTTAATATCTATGTATTACGTTTCCATCATGGTCTCATTTCATGCTTTTCAGAAGTCTCATTAGAAAGGCGGAGAGAAACAAAAGACTCCGTAGCAATATCTAAGAACAACATTTAGAAATGATTTGCAAGTCAAGCCACCAATCTATTATAATTGGGAATCAATGTACATTATGAAAGATTTCAGGTGCAACGTATAATTTTCCTCTTCTTTTAGCAATTGGCAACAATCATATCTTCTTTTGGTTCAGTTAATTAACTTTTTTTTTATCATCCCCTTAACGAACCAGCCCGTCCATTTGGACGGGTTTACTGAACTTGTACATAAAGATAAGAATTATTTTTTTGAGGGTTTAAGATTTATTGGGGACTAGGTCTATAGTTAACTAACTCGTGGCTCCACCGTTGGGAAGGGTTGGGATCCACTTTACTTGACGTCTGTCCCATTGCTAGATGGATTGCATCTTGCCACTGGACCTGTAGTCATGATAAATCATGAGAGAATTTGACGTTAGCGTAGATTTGTGCTCGGTTATTACTGCATCTCTAATGTAGGTTTTGGAAGGACATAAATACAACGGAAAATAAGTCATTTGTCCAAATATTATTAAAAATATGGTCCTAATGGACGAGTAAAAATTATTATGGGTGAAATGAACACAAAAAAATAGTAAAGATGAAACTGGATTCATCCTGGCTTAAACTTAAAAAATAACAAGGATGAAACTGGATATATCCTGATGTAAATTAAAAATAAGAAAAAATATTTGAAAATGGGTAGGATGAAACTGTTTACATCCTGGTTATTTTTATATTTTTGTTCATTTAAACAGTATCAAAATCTATATATCTTTTTCACCTAGGAATTATTAATTTTGGTATTTTTAACCAATTTTGTGTAAATACAATGAGAAGTCTTGATAGTGTGCTTGGGTTGGAGTCAAGTTTTCTTAGAAATGTCGGTTAATGATTCTTAGAGCAAATCCTATGGGTAGTGTCACTCTTTCAAATGAAGGGGTGCACTACCAATTAGACCAAATTAGAGGTTTTTCTGGGTAGTGTTTAGTCCCCTTTTCAGCCAAAAACGTTCATGCACTCGTTCATCCGAGCGAGTGGTTGGGAGTGAAACAATAGACGGGGGACAGTCCCCCGTCAAAATTTTTTTCTTTATGGTAGTAAACGGGGGACAATCCATCGTTTTAATTTATTTTTTTTGGCTTTTTCTTCTTGTCCCCCGTCTAAATTTTTTTTTGCATTTTATTTTGTTTTTTCTTCTTTGGACGGGGGACTATCCGCGTCTAAATTTTATTTTGTGTTTATTTTTTTTTGTAATTCTTTTTTTTTTCTTATCTTTCTTTGGATGGGGGACTGTCCCCCTTCTACTTCGAATTTTTTTTGTTTTACGGGAGATCGTCTCCCGTGTAGTGTCATTTTTTTATTTGCCCATAATGGGTTCACTCGTTCATATGAGCAAAGTAGTCGAAGGCGTTCCACGGTGCTACTCGGTTGGGGAGCTTGGAACGAGGAGCAATAAGTTTGGACTTGGAAATCGTCAAAACTCGGTATAATACTCGGAATCTATTTATTAATAATTTATATATTGCTTCCCATAAGTCATGATTTGCACTTAAAATTTTAAAACTATCATGTAATTAAGTGTGTAATATTGTTATATTTAACGTATTTATCATGTATTCAGAGGTTTTTCTATTTTATAACTCTTATCTAAGGGTTATGAAAATTTTATTTTCTGATTTTAGTGCGTGCAAGGCCAACTCGGAAAAATTGTTATCTCGTTTTGGTCAAAAATCGGTCCAAATCGGCTCCTTAATCGCTAAAAATCGGAATGACCTTGGAATGGGAAATCGCCTCGTTCATATAGCCTGTAGTGATTACTCGGCATGTAATCGGCCTTGGAGAGCGATTTTGACTACACTGCATATGAGCGAGGGGTCCTTCATAGGGGCGAGTTATTCTCCATTTGGGGACTACCCATAGGATATGCTCATAAAGAAACCTGTTTTAAGGTATACCAAACTTTTTGGTTCTTAGAAGTTCTTTTTGTATTTATAAAACTGTTGATGGTGGCTTTTAGACAATGGGTAAAATTGTAAAACCCTGAATAACCTAATGTCACCGGTGACACATTTATTAGAACATTTAATGCATGTAGCCAGTAATTAATGGGGGGTATTTTTTCAAATTAGGGTTACAACAAGAAAAACCCTAATTCCCCTCTGTGCCAATGGAAATTCATGCTAGCCACACCTATCCCGAGATACCTGCGCCATGCCTAACGCGCTCTGCCTTGGCCCTAGCTATGCTAGTCACACCGACCGCACCAAAGCATGCCAACCATGCTAGCCGCACCCCTGTGCCAACGAAAAATCATGCCAGCCGCACCAAACGCGCCAAAGCATGCCAACCATACTAGCCGAACCTCTGTGCCAATGGCAAATCATGCCAGCCACACCAACCGCGACAAAGCTTGCCAACCATGCTAGCCCCACCTCTGTGCTAATGGCAAATCATACCATCCACACCTAGCCCAAGCTAGACACGCCATGCCAAACGCACTCTGCCTTGGCCCTAGCTATGCTAGTCACTCCAACCGCGCCAAAGCATGCCAACCATGCTAGCCGCAACTTTGTGCCAATGGAAAATCATGCCAGCCACACCAAACGCTCCAAAGCATGCCAACCATGCTAGACGCACCTTTTTGCCAATGGCAAATCATGCTAGCCACACCAAACGCGCCGAAACATGCCAACCATGCTAGTCGCACCTCTGTGCCAATGGAAAATCATGCCAGCCACACCTAGCCCAAGCTAGCCGCGCCATGCCAAACACACTCTGCCTTGGACCTAGATATGCTAGTCACACCAACCGCGCCAAAGCATTCCAACCATGCTAGCCGCACCTTTGTGCCAATGGCAAATCATGCCAGCCACACCTAGCCCAAGCTAACCGCGCCATGACAAACACACTTTCCCTTGGCCCTAACTATGATAGTCACACCACGCCAAGACAAACACCCTTACCTTGGCCCTATCCATGCCATTCCAAAAGCGCCCTCTTCCCATCTTTCCAAACCGTGCAACCAAGGGACCAAGCCGCCTCGTGCCATTGGCATATGCCAACATGCTCGCTGGTAGACTAGCTTGCAAACCGTGCAACCTAGGCCAAATTGGCCATGCATGCCATTGACACATGCCAATATGCTCGCTGGTAGCCTAGATTGCAAATCGCGCAACCTAGGCCAAATTGGCCACGCATGCCATTGGCCCATGCCAAATCCGCTCGCTGGTAGCCTAGCTTGCAAACCGTGCAACCTATTCCAACTTGGACGTGTTTGTTATCGGAACATGCCAAATCCACTCGCTGGTAGCCTAGGCTTACAAACCGTGCAACCTAGGTCAACTTGGCCGTGCGTTCCATTAGCACATGCCAAATCCGCTCGTTGGTAGCCTTGCGTGCAAACCGTGCAACCTAGGTCAACTTGGTCGTGCGTGCCATTGGAACATGCCAAATTCGTTCGCTGGTAGCCTAGGATTGCAAACCGTGCAACCTAGGTCAACTTGGCCGTGCGTGCCATTGGCACATGCCAGTATGCTTGGTGGTATCCTAGGCTTACAAACCATACAACCTACAACCAAGGCATTCCGCACATGCCACACGCGACACTTGCAGCCTGGCATTGCCACTTGCACTCAAGGTGCAACCCGCAACAAAGGAATTCCGCACATGCCATAGGTACATGCCACACGCGCCACTTGTAGCCTGGCATTGCCACTTGCACTCAATGTGCAACCCGCAACAAAGGCATTCCGCACATGCCACACGCGCCACTTTCAACCTGGCATTGCCACTTGCACTCAAGGTGCAACCAACACTCGAGACATCAACACAAGCCGGGGGATTCTTTCCAGGGTCTTGGTTTGGCGGTCACATCATGCAGCGTACACTACGCTCACATTAAGAAAGCGTGAATAGGAATAAAGCGGTCAAATAAATTAGGAAATAATGGTGAAAACGTTTTCACCCATAAACACCATGCGTTTACCACCTCCTCCCATTATTTCACCCTTTACTCTCTTCCTTCATGAGGCCAGGGTACGTTTCAATCTCGATTTGTATAAATATGTCTTACCTATTTCCACCAGACAACAAGTCTCGGTCAGGAGAAAAACACAACACTCTCCGAAAAGGAAACTTTGCAAGCTCTCCAAAAAGCTTTCATCTCATGCAAGCTTCCGAAGCTTTCACTTTCTGATACAAGTCGAGACACTACCTTTCCAGAACTATTCTGGTCTCAACACCTTTATTCGCTTCCCTCCCCAAATCAACCCTTCTCCTCCACATTGTGACCGAAGCAAGTCTGGAACGGCCATTTCTTGGTTTAGTCCGGACTTGTATAGATTGATCTCTCGAATCTAGAAAGTGCTCACGTGCATCACATTGGTTTAGGGTTTAAACCAGTTTCTCTCTCACCTACCGAATTTACCAAAATCGGCTGAAACGATTTTTACCCATAAACAAAAACCTAGATCTAGGTTCGCTGCCAACTTATCAGCCGAACTTAAATTTTTTTAAACATACATATGTTCGGTTGATAACTTATCAGACGAAAATTCACGCATTAACTTTCGAACCTAAGTTCGGTTGACTTGAGCAAGAAATAGACATCTGAATTTAGCATTTGTTCTTCATGAAGCGAAGTTCGGCTAACATTTTCATCTTTAATTATCAGTCGAACTGTTCGTCAGCATTTTCAGAATGAAGATCAATGAGTAGTTCGGCTGATAATTTGTTTCAATTGTAAGCCGAACTTCACTCTGTAACTGTCGTAAAACCTAAGTTCCTTGCAGGGCGGATCTGGTTCTTTCTCTCCAACTTCACTCAATTCGATTTGCAGATTAGAAAAACAAATAGAGTTTCTACAATTAGTCGAAGATGATGAAAATTGTAGTCCGGTTAGCGTCAATTGGAGTAAAGAAGAGAGAAGAGAAGAAAAAAATTAAAATTAAAATTGAAATATTTAAAAAATCAAAAAATTATTTAATAAAATTAAATAAATAAGTTAATTAATTAATTAACCAATGTTATCTAAGGAATTTAACTAGTTTTAGTCACCCCTTATCAATCTATACTGGTTAGGGTAAGTATTCAATATGCCTCAAAAAAAAATTGGTACCCCTTAGAACAGGCTTCTTCTTAAATGCCAGGATTTGAAGGTCACTTGCCAAAATAGTCTAGCGGCTAAGCTAGGTGGCTTGGTTGATGTTAAACCTGGAGGCCAGTAATATTTGACCCCCAATCGGTGAAGACTTTGCTGGTCGGCTGTAATTAATTCTTTAGCAACAAGTTTAATCAACCAACGTATTTTCTTAGTGGATCAGTTCCCAGATCCACTAAGAAAAAGTATGGGCTTGATTTGCTAATTTAGCCCGGGTAAGAATCTCAATTCTAGCCTTTCGGTGACCGTAGCTGCTCAATCTGTTAAGTCATTTTTTTTTTTTGAAATGAAAAATGTCAACACCGTCACAATTCCATCTAGACTTCGTGATAAACAAAGCAACTCACGAAAAAGCTTAAGAGGCTACCGACACAAGCTACCAAACGAAAGCAAAACCAGTCTTTTCTTAGCAGAATTTGGAACTGATTACATACACATCAAGCAAAAACATAGGTTACGTACCTCAGCTAAGGTAACATCAATATTATATCTTGCATTGTCTGATTCCATTCTCACCACTCAATTTTCTCTTTGCTTGGCCATTTTCTTTAGGGTAGGTCGTCTTTAGTGCAAAAACAGTTTCCGGTATCAGCATTACCACTGAATGTAAAAGCAGCAAAAGAAAAAAAAAATGGTTCTACCGAGAATTGAACTCGGCTTACAAATTCAAAGTCTGATGTCCTAACCGATAGAGCATAGAATCACCTTTGATTTGTTAAATTGCCATTGCTTATTGTTTGTACCATAAGTAAAAATACCACTTAATGGGCCAAATTGATACTCGAATCATCTTTTGGGTCCTCATCCAAGCCCGCTAACCAGTCAACCAAGGCAGCCAACCAGTCTGCACGGACCGGTCAATGGTCAACTTCAGTCAATGGTCAAAGTCGGTCAACTATCAAGGTCAACATCCGGTCAAGGTCAATGGTCAAAGTCAATGTCCGATCAATGGTCAAAGTCAACCGTCGAAGTAAGTCGCACCCCAAGCCAATTTTTGGTCTTGTAGCCAGCAACGCTGTTAACTGATTCCCAGCCAAAAAACTCTTCCGTGATCGCTAACCATTCTCCAAATATCACGCCGACCAACCTCCATCCAAGTTTTCCATCCAATTATGTCGCCAACCAAAGATTCATCACACTTCCATCAAGCGATCTGCAGACCATATCTGCCAAACGACCCAGCCAGCCAGTCTGCTATTCAATCTAGCCCGCCAACAGTTTCAGCAAAACAATTTCATGCAAAACAATTCACCATGCAAAAAGCAGTTTCATGCGAATTTATCATTGAGCCATAAATGGGCGCTTCATACATAAATCATCATGAAGGCATGCAGAATTGAATTGCAAATAGTTTCAGTGATGCATCACTAATGGTAGCAGTTTCATGAGTGCAGTTAATTCCAGCCTTTTCATATAGAATTGAATATGGAGGCATGAATGGGGCAGTTAATGGGATTTATTTTTATGTTGAAATTAGTTACTGAATTGTATAAATAGGGGGAGCAGAAATGAGAATAGGGGGAGCCAATAGGAGAGAAAAAGACAATGTAACACAAAACATGAATGAAATTATTCTCCCCAAGGGGATTCACCCGTGGACATAGGCAACTATGCCGAACCACGTTAAAACTATGTGTTTCCTTCCATTCTTCAAATCAACCTCTAACCCTAAATCCATAGAAAATAATCCATTCTTTGTGTTTCGTGCCCAAAGGTGATTTTGGGTACAAACATTGGCGCCGACTAAGGGGACTACGAGAAAAGGAATCGTGTCCTCCCATTGAGAAAAGTTGCAGAAAACGCTCCAGAATCGTTTCCATGAAAAAGTTGTTTGAACGTCGTGAAAAATCACTGTTGCGGTCCAGCTGGTCGAAGCTGCTGCAACCCAACTTGATCATAATGGTCGCTGTCCAGCTGATCGCAGCTGCTGTTATCTATTTAATTTCACATACTGCAGTCCAGTTGATCGCAACTGTTGCAATCAAGATTCTCCGTTTCAGATCTGCTGGAGCCATTACCTGTGGATACCGCTGAAAATCGCGTCACCACAAACTCTGATGTTAGTTTTGCTGGGATGCTCGGTCCATGGCAGAAGATGTATTAAAAAAAAAATCTTCATAAAAATTGTTGCTGGATGTTCGATCTGCAACATGGCTTGATCCAGTTACGTTTTCAATAGCTGCAGTCCAGCTGATCGCAGCTCCTGCAGACCAACAAATTACCATTACTGCAGTCCATTTTATCGCAACTGCTGCAGTCCAGCATTGCAGTCGGGAGCCGCCAAAGCTGACTCACTGCTAAAATCACCAAGGTTGTTGTCAGGATGTGTGATCCGCAGCATGTTCGAGTACAAAGTTCAGAAAAATTTGCTTCTCAAATAACGCATTACCCACCTATTCGAGTTTGATGTATGTCAAAATCACAACTGTAATTAACGCAAGGTTGTCAAGTTGTCTGCATCTCAAGGTGCTTGAATACCCAAGGGAAAACCTCCAGAAAAGCATCTCAGAAAACTCCAGAATAGGCTACAAAATTGAAGCAAAACCATAGTGAAAATTCCATGAGAAAAACGCAACAATCCATACAACCGTTGCTAAAAGCCCATTGGGCTGTTACGAGAATATTCCAAGGAAAAGATCACAAGTCAGAAACAGCTGTCACCAAATGGACGAGTAAAGATAACAGTTTTTGAAAACTGTCACCAAATATTTCAAAAAAAAAACCGGTGGCCTTTGCCGGCGGAGAGAAAAAAAAACCGGTGGCCGTTGGGCATTTGATTCTGTGCAGCGCAATGCAACTTTATTTTGTAGGCCTGATTCAGCGCAGCGTGGTGTAATTTAATTCCGTAGCCTTGATTCGGTGTGGCGCGACGCATTTTAATTCCATGGCCCTTGGATGGTTCCGCCCAATTTCTCTTGCCTTGCGGATTTATACACCCCACTTTGGCTTGGTCTAAAAATTTGTTTCGTTAATATCTTGCTCGTTTCACGTCCGAATTGGATGATTTTTGGTCCGTTGGAGTCGCCACTCAATATCCTACCACATGAAGGTAAAATTTTACAATAGGAAATTTATATTTTTTTGGGCACAATCACGCCATCAACATGTTTGGAGCAAGGTGTTAACCAACCAATGTTGTTTCTTCAATAACTTCTTCTTTGTGCATCCAAACTGAGTGATTTTCGGCCCGTGGAGATCGTATGTCAATTCCCAACTTCGGGAAGGCGAAATTTCAATTTTCGGAGAAAATTAAATTTTTTGAGATCTAAAATGACAGTACGAGAAACGGTCACATTCACGCCAAAAATACTGCAGTCCAGTTGATCGAATTGCTGCAGTCCTTTTCCACATAACTATTGCAGTCAGTTGATCGAACAACTATAATCCAGTTTCACAACACTGGATGCTGGCATGTTGATCGAACTGCCGCAGCCCCTTTTTATTCCTACAGTCTAGTTGGCCGGACTGTTGTAGTCCAATTTTCCCCAAAACTGTTTTAATACAATTTTCCTCACCACTCCTTCATTCCAATTTTATGCATAACTGTTACAGAACAGCTAATCAAAGCTGCTAAAATACAGTTCCATGGCAATTGTCTTCAATCCAGTTGAGGACTTAACTGGTGCATTTCTGTCCCACAGACAAATCAATTACTAAGTCGAGATGAAACGCAAAGGCAACCATAATAATCATCGTCGCTGGAAAACATCGACATAGCCAGTGGGCATCCTAATAACTTCGTAAACGAAGTCGCAGTAACATTTTCAATAGGGTAAGTATATGGTAAGTATACAATTTACATATTTTTCTTTTTTCTTTTCATATATTCATGTTAAATAAGATACCTTTAATGTGGCAAGCATTTTCTCAACGAGGGTATGCACACATCTCAATTCTGCGCAAATCTGGAATAGTGGGATTGCCCCCCCCGCGCGAATTCCAGGTAGAAGGTATCTTCAAAATTCCATGCGCGAGTAAAATGCAGCAAGGAAGTGCACCCTTGTGCGAGCATTGAGCATCATGGAAATCACTACCTACTGGGGGCGAGTTGCATATCACTTCAACATGACTGACTATCGCTTGGGGGCGAGATATGTGACACCTCATGGTCTGAAATGACTCCTTTGGGGCATGCTACGTAAACACTCTATACGATTGGGGGCAGGTTACGTAGCACCTAACACTAGTCCAAAATGTGTTTTTTTAGGACACTTCTAGCTCGGTAGAAATGACAGATGAAATTTGTTATTAAATATTTTACAGATGGCATTCGTCAAATAATTATTGCGTGAAAATTAAAATTAGGTATTTGTTGTTTTTTTCGAATATATTTGCCCCCCACGTCCTCAAATTTCCACCCTTATCGGATACCCTTAAAACTCATTAATCGTACGGCCTCTATTAAGATCTAGAAACTTCTTAAAACTGAAAGCACAACGAGAAAATATATGCTCCCGTATTTTTATCCTACATGTTCATCTTCGATATAACTTTCTCATAAACTTCCCAAACTGGATCTTATGATTTTCTCTTTGTTAGATTCAGACTTCAAACTCAATAATCATAGAAATCACTTCAATTTTTTTCAGAACACCTAATTTTTTGAAGAAACAGTGTTGAATCATGCGAATGCAGAAATTCCTCTTAGTAGATATCCATCTTCTACCTTGAATTTTGAGATTAACGGATTTGAAGTTATGAATAGACAATTAATCTACTTCCAGAGGTAAAATTTCCACCCTTATCGGATACCCTTTTGATTTTCTTTAGTTTAATTGTTTGGAAACCAATCATGTTGAAGTGCAAGTTTACAGTTATTAACTCATTTTACTTCTTCTTCCTACTCCACCATTGCTTCATATTTGTACACTGTACTTTTCTTTGTATTTTTCTTTCTGCCAAACCTTATTTGCTGGATGTTTCGATTTGTACCTGCAGGTTGGGAGTATAAGTTGAAGAGAGTCTTGTGAATCTTAGCACCTGATGCCGGAAAGTTGCTTGTAAGATGAATAACTTAGTTGATTTTTGATCTGAGTTTAGATTAAAGGTAGTAACATGAGTTGCATGATTGATATCAGATTTCGAGTAGCTGCAGACGACTTGTTAGAAAGGAGGTCGCACTATTCCCTCTAAGGTTGTACAGCAAGAATCCCGATATCATCAATGTGGATGGGGGGTAAGATACTTCTGCTATGCTCACTGATAGAATCATCAGAAAATACTCATGTAGCTAAGACTACTAGATATGAGTTCACCAGTTTCTCCTCAAATGTTTGCCTGTAGGAACACTTCTTTGGAGACTTGTTGTTTGAACCTCAGTGTTTTGTTTTGTGGACAGGCTAGGATCTTAGTGATTGGAGGCATATTGAGAAATCTAAAGAAGAAAAAGTTGTGTTAGGGAGTGCAAATTTTAGTACACCACCTAATAATGATTTAGGACACCAATAGGTGATGGAAATTATAGAATCCTTATTGGTGAAATCATTAATAGTAATATGAAGCTATGTTGGAGTTGGAGCACTTGGAGATGGAGGAATTTTACCACGGATACGATTGAATGGCCACAACAACATGTAACTCGTTCACATCGAAATTGATTCATAATGTTTTCAGTTTTTTTTTTATTGTTTTTTTTGTTCTCTGTTGTGTTGAATATAAACGAAATATATAGTTTTTCTTGCTGAACTTGAGTATAGTTAAATTATCAAATAAATTCAAGTTAATTTTAATAGAATGGTTTGAGTGGGTTAACAATATTCCATATGCTTGGTTATCTATTAAAAATTATAATAAAGAAGAAAAAAATCATATAGACTTTGCTGTATCAGATTTGACTGAAATTGACTCGGCTGAATTAGAATGGTATGATTCCAGCTGAATCTTAAAACCTGTATTTCGACAGATGCATCTTGTTGTTAATTAAGGACAACCAAAATCTGTAGTTTTTTTTCGACAAATACCATCCGTCCTAAAATAAATAGTACACCGAATATAAGACGAATTTTAGGACGGGCTGGAATTGTCATATAACCTCATTTTCGACAGTTTCTGCCTGTCCTAAAATCCGAGTTTTGGACTAGTGGTGAAGGGTAGATAAATACAGAGAGAGGGGGTGAAGGTTAGATGAATACACTAGTGGAAAATGGGTGTTTACCGACCCACATCAGAGACCCTCAGTAACAGTGGTTGGACCTTTGACCAAAAATAGCCGTCTCTGATATGATAAAAACACGGAAAAATTCTGAGATGATTAATAGCAGTCTCTGAATATTTACTATTTTGCCCTAAAACTGCTACCGATCCCGCGACCCATGAAAAACCGATTTAGATGTGATAATTTTTTATTATTTTATCCAGCATATAAATGCCTTTATCTCTCTCCCATTTCTTATCTCCCTTTCTCTTTCTTCTTCTGCTCTCTATGCTCTCGATCTCCATCTCTACCCTAAAAGCTCATGGAAATTGAGAAATCAAAACCCAAGATGCTATTTCAACGAAGCTAATAAACCCTTCTTTTGATTTTTTTTCTGAAATCCCTTAATTCACTAGTCTAATTGTAGATCTCAAATCTGCTGGGAACAGATTCAATCCATGTTTTTTTTTTTTTTTTTCATTTTTGGGGGTTTTATCAAAATCTCTAAGTAGATCTAATTGAATAATCATTTCATGAATGATTACTGCTAAAGATGTTTGTTTTAGGGTGTTCTTGGTTTTCCGAATCTGAAAGTATGAGTTTGGAATTCCCGATCTAACGGAGGAAATCAGAGTTTATCCGATTGTAGCTTTACAAATCCAATAATCTGGTAAGTAAGTTTGAGATGTTCATCTATTTACTTTAAATACGTTATGTGGTTTGAATCTTTTTTTCTAAAATTTCGTATGGATCCCATTAGTTTCTCAGAAATAATCGAAGGAAAGAAATTGTTTTGTTAACTGGGTGTTTATTTTGTTGGAATTAGGCGTGGGTTTTGGTTTTCTTGAAGGATGCGGATGTTTGGGTTTCCATCTGCAGATGAAACTAAACTACTCTAAGGGTTTCTCTCAGATTTGACTGAATATGCTTGCTTGGTTCATAATTTTAACATGAATTTTAGTTCCCCACCAGAAGATTTACAGACTCAATGTACATAATTCGTGGATTGCAGACTATAAGAGTAATTTTGTGATCTGATAACTACTAATCAGATTGAATTTTAAAGTTTCTTTTGTATGTATATTCAGAATTTTGATAACTACTAATTAGATTGATGTGTATCATGTATTTGGGGTTATAGTAATTTTTATGTTAAATAGCCTGTTTTTAACAGTAGCTCGCTAACATCATAAGGAGCCTAACTGTCGATTGACTAACACTTGGGGTTTGCTATTTTCAGAAAGAGGATTACCGACCATTGATATGGCTTTGCTTAGAGTCCACTGGACAGGACAGGGGTAACTTAAACATTAGAATATGGTGTTTTGCTTAAGCAATCTTTTGTCTTCATGACGAAATTGTTGTGTGAAACTTCTTCTGTAGTTGCATTTGATCCATCGTTGGATACAGGGCTCATCCCAGATTGTTGCATTTATTTATTTTATTTATTTATTTTGTCTCTGGGAATTCTAGGTGTTGGCGTGTTGTTGTTGTTTAGGAGTTATGCTACATACTTGTTATTGGAAATCACTGAAATGGTGAAGTACCTCAAGCATCCAGGGAAGTTTGCACGTCTTGGCGGAAAGCTTTTCAAGCCTCAAGGTATATTCAGAATTAGATGTTTAAAGTTTTTTTAATATACACTTGGATTCTCATGCTATGAATTTTTACTGAAATTTCCAATTATCAATCGTTAGCAACAATTTGCGTAATTGTGCCAGTGCGAATTGTTATTTGTAAGTTCTTTTAACTACTTGAAATTCTGTAGGTATAACCTGATTGCATTGGTTTATAAAGACCTGCACTAGAACTAACCCTCAAATGTCTCACTCATATGTTTTTGTTTTTGTTTTATGCGAATGCAGAATCATGTGTAAGTTCATTTGGCTTTAGTGATAAAATGAACTTCTCCTGACAGGTGTTTACAATAGTGTATGGGTTATGTCCCAAGTCCACTGTAGTTTAACCAAGGAAATGATTAGGAATATACTTTAGTGATAAAAATATTTAAATAAAATGTGTAGGAATATTCTGATCATCTTAGTAGCTTGATTTTCTCTTGGCATAAAAAAGGAGTATTGATAAAAATGTATAAATTTTCATTTGGCTGGTTCCTTTTCATTTCTTACTAATATCCGCTTGAGATGTTCGGTCACAGTTGTAAGTAGAAAAAGGTATCATCTCTACTATATGAGAGGGAGGTCGCGTTATGTGTCAAAGAATTGAATTCTCCAAGTTTCTACCCATCCATGGTATCCATATGGGTAACAGATTCTTTTGAGAGGAAGGACATGGAGAGGGATCTGTTGGAAAATCTTCTCGTTAGCCTTAATAGATCACATGATAGCTTGCTAACTGAAGTGCAGCTAATAAAAGGGTAAATACAACATCAATTTAAAGATGCATTGCATTTTTAGACTGGATCACTGTCAATCATATTATATAATAATGATTTCTAAATTCACTTGTGACAGGTTTGAATCTGTTTTTTCGACTCTGGAGGACGCTGTGAATGATGCTCCCAAAGCGACCGAGTTCCTTGGCCGTATCCTTGGTAAATGCATAATGGAAAAGGTAGTTCATTTGAGAGAAATTTGGCTTCTTATAAATAAGGACGGGGAGGAACTAGGACGCCTTCTTGAATTAGGTCTAGCAGCAGAAGTTCTAGGAACCATCCTTGAGATGATAAAGTTAGAGAAAGGAGAGTCAGTCTTGAACGAAATCCATAAAAGCTCCAATCTGTTCACAAGAAATACTCGCTTCAAAACGGGACTCCATAGCACTGTCAGTGCTTGTTCGTAGTCCATTCTTCCTTCTTGATGTCAGTTCATAATCAGCAACAACCTCCCTGCGAGGGCATGTGGATGACAAAAAATCTTTCAATAAAGCGACGCAAAGATCATATGACATCACCATGGACATTGCTGTTTCTGGTAAGCGTCGGATTATGCTTCTTGTGCAGCTGTGATGTGCCTATGGATATCGACCAGAAGAATGATGATAGCTCCACTTCTCAAGATCAGATGTGCACCATAAAGACAAGTGACGGTGCTATTTTGTAAGGTGAAGCTATGTAAAAGAATTTGGTGTTCAATAATGAACTTAATGTCCAAGTTTCCATACTTTGAACTTGAATAATTTTGGTTTGTAAATTGAATTTGAGCTCAATTTGAGATAATTTTGAGTCAAACTTTGACTTTGACTTTATTTGAGTTCCATTTGACTTGACTTTGTTTGAGTTCCATTTGACTTGACTATGACTGGACTTTAATTCAATTTGACTTGACTTTGAGGAGTCGATTATTTGATTGACCATTCGGGCATTTCAAGAATCTGAATCTATTTTTTTTTATATTATGATTTAAATATGAGACCCACGGCTGAGGGTCTATACCTCGAAACCCTTAAAATTGGTCGTTGTTCAGAGACCCGCGGCATAGGGTCGTATAAAAAAAAGACGCTTTATCAACGACCCTATCAGAGACCGCTAGAACAGGTCATTTAACTCGTATATATGACCTGTCTTGACGGTCGCGGAACGTTTTTTTTCCACTAGTGATATGAGTTGAGAAGATTACAGAGAGAGGTGGAGAAGAACAAGAAAGAGCAGCTCCTTTAATAAGTCTTTGAAACCTTAATCTCTAAGTTTGTGAAAGCAAAAATAAATAAATAAAAGATTAATTTCAGGTTTTTAAAAAACCACTACACTTTCATTTCCAGACTTGTAGCTATTAAAGACTGCTACATTCACTGCTAACCTGCTTTATCTCTTGGATGCAAATTCAGTGTGACTAGGTTTTTAAATCGATTCGGGGAATTTCATTCCGTAGGTGTGACATACGTTTACAATTGGGGTGTATGGAAATAACTACAAGTTGATTCTGAAAGAGTAAACAGTTGAGAAATTCTGTTGATCTTTTTCAAAATCACTTCAAGATGATCTTTTCTGTTTCACCCTGGCGTCCTCAATTGATTTGTGGTGGCATGTCATCCGTTGGTCAAAGTAATGTACGGTCAGAAATTAAGCACATGTACGGTGATAGATTTGTTGCTAAAGGAAATGTTCGTCAAATTTTAATTCATCATTTTTAATTTTATTTTATTTTTTGAAAATTTGTTCATCATATTCTTTTGTGAGAATTTATGGATGGGATAGCTTGGTTGGATATACAAGTTAAGGGTTTTTAGTTTCTTTTTATCTGTTTATCATGGCTTTTTTCTCTCTCTTCTCACTTCCTTCAAATCCTCCAAATCTTTTCACCTTCCTCCTTAGTCTCTGTTGATCAAATCTGTATCATTTCGTCCAAGATCAATGAATAGAAAACATTCACTACTGTTTGAATCATATTCCGGTGATCTACATGATCAAAAACCAAAAAATAGCTAATAAGATTGAAGCACCAACTCAAAACTCAAAAGTACACATTATCATAGAAAAAAAGGTTAATTGGATTAAGACGTTTAGGGAACTTTCTTCACTATAACATCATCTACGAAATGTGAAAGTTATTATCTACTAGCCATAATTAGTAACTGCATGTTACAACAAAGAAAAAGTGGGACTAGTCACTACAATGAAGTAGGTACAGTGGACAAACATATTACAGCTGGATTTCCACAAGAGAATTGCTAATTCCTTTGGCATTGATGCCTCATAACAGACTGACATACAAAAATTATACTCTAACATCAAAATTTACAGGTCAAGCCTCTGAATTGACTGATCAGTGCATAACCATAGTATTCAGTTGGAGTTGTATAGCCTATCAAATCAAAAATATTGGAGTTGTATCGCTCAGTTGCAGTGTAGAGTAATATGACAGGCTGCTTCAAATAATTCAAGAAAACTCTTACTAGTGCTAATTTCAACTATAGATTTTTTTTTTTTATTGATCAGTAAATTAGGTATTCAACTACAAATTACCTTTAACAGTCCTTAAGACTCTTTAACACTGTTGTTAAAAGAAGCTTTAATCGGAACAAAAGTTTACACCGATTGCGCTGAGTAATCAGCCACCTGGCCACAGTTCAAACCTTTTCATGCATTCTTAAGTTAATGAGTGGAAACCAGTTCCTAGAGATAATATGATATTTTGATTACATGCTGCAAATGTTAATTTTAGATCAAAGTTTAGTACACACAATAAGAAATGATTGATTTTTATTTAGTTTTCATTAGTGTGCCACAAAAAAAAAAAAGGAATAGCATAATTTCTACTGATGAATACAGTCAAGACAAACCAAGCAATGTAGAATGTGATACTTTATTTAAGCTTACTATCTTGATGCATGATTTGTAGCTTGTAATAAGCTGGATGTAACATCAGGTCGATAACAGGGGTTCGTGTGTCATCCTATAAGCCGCGATTATGATTCATATTCTTCATCTGACATGAAAATGAACCAGAATTGACATTTTTGTGGGGTCGTATCTCCCGATTTTTGGCAAAACGAACATAATGATTCTTGGAAAAAATCAATTTTCTATTGCTTTTAACTACAAATCTATGTATGTTTCCTCTCATTTGATTTACGCGTTTCATGTACTTCGTATTCCCCGGAATTTTTTATTTTTCTACTTCAAATGCACCGCACAATGTAGGTTGTAAACACATGTTGTGGAGGCTATTGGTTCACATGAATCGTACGACCGAGTGGAGGCTGCATCAAACACCCAATCGATATCAAATCACTTAGCAGGTACATATCATTTACATATTGGAAGTCATGGAGGTGCACTTACTGTTCCGAGGCTTAATGAAATGATGGGAGATTTGGGTAATAACGGAAGGCTTCACCCAATAGAAAGTAATGACTCACTACAAATGGTTCTACACAAAGGTCAATTGGAGGGTGACGGTGAGAATACAATTGAAGTACAGGCGTCCAAGGAACAAACAAAAAAACAAGAGCTATTTAAGGTGGTGGACGACCAAATAGTAATTAATTTGGGCAATATAAAAGGAACAAAAATAGATTCTAATGAAGTTATCTTTTCCACTTCAAAGCTGGTGGTGGAATTATGTTGCAAGATGGGAGGTATATCAACTAATGACGAGGTGAAGGCAAAGGAGGTAATCGACGAAATCCTATTCAAATATAGGGACAGATACAGGGCGATAGCGGAAAGCCGGAAGGTAATTGATAGTTGTGATTCGAACGCATCAAACTCTTCAAATGAGGAAGAAGAAAATGATGAGGTGATCTCAGGGGATAAAGAGGTTTCAGATGGGAACTAAGATATTATCACTGAATATCAGGGGATTAAACGATTACGGCAAACAAATCGCCATGCGAGATCTATTAGCGGAACACAAATGCATTATTTGCTGTATTCAGGAGACAAAAATGACTTCCATGTCGCATTGGTTCGTACGGCAGCTGTGGTATGACTTTGATTTTGAGAGGGAGACTATACCCTCTCAAGGAACGGTGGGAAACAGTGGGGGTTTAGTAACTATCTGGGACACCAAAATTCTGGAATTGCTGGACAAGAGAATGGGTTTAAATTCAATAACCTGTCTTTTTAGATTTCGGAGTAATGGGTTCAAGTTCTTACTAACAAATGCGTACTCGCCCTGCGATCATAACAGAAGACAATTATTTTGGAATGATTTGGCAGAGGTGAGACATTGGTCTGCGGAAGCCTGGTGTTTAATAGGCGACGTGAATGCGGTTAGGAGTGATGCGGAAAGAAATAAGCCTGGAGGGGATACTACAAACATGAAGCTCTTAAACGACTTCATAGCGGACCAAGTACTTCTTGACCTGCCGTTACATGGAGGAGCTTACACTTGGAGTAATAAACAGGCGGAGCCATTACTATGCAGGTTGGATAGGTGCTTGGTGTGCGCTAATTTTGATGAGAAGTTCGGAAATTCAACCCAAACGGCATTGGTACGTACAATATCCGACCACAACCCGATATTACTAGACTTGGCTCCTTCTTTTAAAGTGAATTCTTGTTTCAAAATTGAAAATCACTGGTTGGAGCACCCCGACTTTGTTAAGATGGTGAATATTTGGTGGAATTCGCTTGCTTTCGAAGGTACGCCGGGATACGTTCTCTTTAGAAAACTTCAAAACTTGAAGTTCTTCATCAAGAATTGGAGCAGATGCACTTTTGGGAACGTCAGGAAGGTGGAGGAGGATCTTAAGAAGAAAATTACTATGTTGAATTTGGCGGAGGAGAACGTGACTCTAAATCCACAACAATATGCGGAAAGGGATGATATGCTAAAGGACCTCAATAGCGTGAAGATTATGAGAGCCAGAATGGCGTACCAAAGAGCTAAAGTGAAAGGCTTCAAAGAAGGAGACAAGAACACGAATTATTTCCATAAAATTGCTAGCGGAAAAAGGAGGAGGAACTGCATAACAAAGTTGGAAATTGAGGGGGCGGACGTTTTCAACCAGGAAGTCATTAAAAATGAAATTCATAATTACTTCACAGGCTTATTCACGGCAAATCAACAAGTCAACCCCACCTTTGAAAATTTGGAGTGCCGTTCCATAGACACGCTCCAAAAGACTTGGTTGGAAAGGCCTTTTGAGGAGGAGGAGGTCTTTGGGACTATTAACAAGTGTGGTTCAAACAAAGCGCCAGGACCCGATGGGTATACGTTGGAATTCTTTAAGGTTTTCTGGGAGGTGTTAAAGAAGGACGTGATGGCTGCAATTAACGAGCTGCATAGCAAAGGAAAGGTGGACTGGAGATTAAATGTTTCATTCTTGAAGCTCATTCCTAAGAAAGAAGACTCGGCCACGGTCAAGGATTTTAGGCCGCTAAGCTTAATTAGTGGATTCTACAAGATAGTGAGCAAGCTGCTGGCAGGAAGATTAAAAGAAGTCATGCCGGGGCTGATCTCCAATGCGCAAGGAGCCTTCGTTAGAGACAGACAAATCCTAGACGACATTTTGATTGCTAATGAGTTGATCGACAGCAGATTGAGGCAAAATAAACCGGGAATTATTTGTAAGATCGATATGCAAAAGGCATTCGACAATGTAATCTGGCCTGCCCTTTTCTCTGTGTTGGCAAAGAACGGTTTTGGAACTAAATGGATCCAATGGATGCGGTGGTGTATCTCGGATGCTAAGTTCTCAATCATTGTCAACGGGGAAGCAACCAAGCTAATTAAGCCGTCCAAAGGTATTCGCCAAGGCGACCCATTGTCACCATTCCTCTTCCTGTTGGTGGTGGAAGTCTTGTCTTTGCTTATCAACAAGGCAGTTGCACAAGGAGAATTTTCGGGTTTTTACGTGAAGGAAGGTGGAACAACGGTGTCACATTTACAATTCGCAGATGACACGATAATTTTCTTAGACGCCACGCCAACGGAGGTGAGAAGACTTCTCGTTATTCTTGTGGTTTTTGAAATTTTAACAGGTCTTCCTCTAAACCTAGAAAAGAGTACAATGATAAGTATAGGCGCGGATCATTTGGTGCATGAATTGGCGGCGGAGCTGGGTTGTAAAGTGGAATCAATTCCGGTGACTTATCTTGGAATGCCAATTGGCTCGAACAAAAGAAGCGAGATAATATGGGAAATCATAATTCAGAGAATGAAGAAGAAATTAGCTCCATGGAAGAGAATTTACTTGAATAAAGCGGGAAGGGTGGTATTGATTAGAAGCTCGCTGGAAGGATTGGCGGTTTACTTTATGTCGCTTCTTCACATGCCGGTTGCGGTAGAAAAACGTTTAAACACGATAATGAGAAGGTTCTTGTGGGGTGAAGATGAAGAGAGGAAGAAGATGAGCTGGGTTTCTTTCAAGAGAGTTTGCAAGCCAAAGATCAAAGGAGGCTTGGGAATTCGCAAGTTGAGGCTGGTGAACAAATCTTTGTTAGCTAGGTGGCACGTTCGGTATGGTAAGGAGAAGACGGCTTTATGGAGACGGATTGTTTGTGAAAAATCAAAAGCGGAGGAGGATCACTTGCTTCCTATGCAGGTCATCGAGCCAGTGAAAAGGAGTATGTGGTTCGATAAATTAAAAGAAAACAAAACGTTTCATGACTGTGTGACTGTGCAGGTTAAAAACGGTTCTTCCCTAAGATTTTGGCATGACTGGTGGTATGAGAAGAAAGATTTAAAGGACAAATACCCAAGGTTGTACAAGATAAGCTCTCAGAAGATGGAAACGGTGAAAACGATTATTCAACAGAGAAGGAACTTCAGGTTCATTAGAGATTTGAATCCGGCGGAAAGTATAGACCTGTTGGAACTTAAATACGACATAGGGCTGGTGGCATTAAATCAGGGGGGAGGAAGATGGGTGGGAAGGCGACACAACCGCAAAAGAAATCTACTCAAAACTAACGGAAACGGAGCAAGATTGGGAAGGCCACAATGTTTTGTGCAGCAAATACATACCACCAAAGGTAACGTTCTTATTTTGGGCTTCGTTGTTGAACGCAATCCCAACTAGACACTTGCTGCAGACAAGGGGCATGATTATCCAATCAAACTTATGCATATTTTGCAACACGGAGGTAGAAACTATGGATCACTTATACATCCATTGTACCGTGATATCACGTCTTTGGGGATACTTCATGAAAGCTATGCATGTCAATTGGGTGATGTCGCTCCGGTTCAAAAATCTAATGCTTGGTTGGAAGTTGGATACAACAACGCCGAAAGCCAAGATGGTGTGGCATCTGCTACCTTTTGCCATTGTTTGGGAGGTATGGAATGAGAGAAATAGGAGAATTCACGGGGGAAGAGCAAAATCGTTGTACGAAATGGAGATTGCGGTAAAGCAGTGGATTTTTTTATGGAGCTCCACAACCGAAGTTTTCAAACTTTTCTCTGCAACACAGATTATAAACCAATGGGAGTTTGTGTTAAATATGTAGTTTCAGTTTCTTTTTCTTCTTATTTTTGATGGTGTTTACACCATGTATTCTTGTACAGCTTTTCTTTTTTCAATATATCCTTCCTTCTTCAAAAAAAAAAAAACACATGTTGTTCTAGCAGTAAGTGGCCCCTAAAGATGTGCACTTTTTGTAGCGGACTGTTTAGGCTCTTTTTTTGTGGCAACCTAATGAAAACTAACTACAAATTAACCATTTTTGTGTAAATATTTTCTTATGGTGCATTACTCTGATCGAAAATTAACATATAATGATATGTTTACCTTTTTTCTTTCTTTTTCTTTTAACAAATGAAAAAACATACTAAATAAGAAAAATGCAGGACTAAAGATGCATCTATATTGAACTTAAAATCAACATCTAGGAAGTGGCTTTCACTACCATTAATTAGCTAGCTCAACTGCCTCCACTATCTCATTTAATTTCGGACAGTCTTTAAGATCTGGATTCCAATTTGTATGCACATCAATGTCTATGGCGTAAAACATTGTAGTGACGACTACCGACATAAATTTAAGTTAAGTGCATGGTGATAACGCTAGATTGTCTACCAACATAAATTTCTTGATCCGACGACTACCGATTGCAGGAAATATATTCACATTTGTGCTGAGAAAAGCAAGAGATAGAATTATATGTTAACCCTAACCCGCTTTCAATTCTTGGTACAACGTCCTCTTTTTTTTTCCGGTAGAACCATTATTTCGGCCACTCTAAAATTCCTTTTTCGCTACCAACATCATCGTCAATGGAATATGAGAAGTTATGAAGGATAAATCCCAACTATTGGGTTGGAAAGTGAAGCGCATGGTGATGAAATTATGCGGGAACCTGTTTTGAACTTGAGAAGCTGCATAAAGTGTATGGATACTGCGTCATCATAGCAATAACTGCACATATGATATTCGAAATCCTGCTGAAAATGACACGTTTCTGGTTAATTTTTTCAAAATTACTACAAGATGATCTTTTCTGTTTCACTTTGGTGTCGTCATGTGATTTGTGGTGGCATGTCATCTGTTGGTAAAAATAATGGATGGTCCGAAATTAAGCACATGCATGGTGATAAATTTGTTAGTGAAGTAAATATATATTCATCAAATTTAATTCATCATTTTTCTTATTTTTGAAAATTTGTTCATCATATTCTTTGATGAGACTGGATGGATGCGATTGCTTGGTTGGATATACTAAGTTAAGGGGTTTTAGTTTCTTTTTCTTTGTTTGTCTTTTGTACCAAGATCAATGAATAGAAAACATTAACTACTGTCTGAATCTTATTCTGGTGATCTACATGATCAAAAGCGATAAAGTAGATAATAATATTGAAACCATGACTCAAAAATACACATTATCATAGAAGAAAGGGTTAATTGGATTAAGACGTACAGGGAACCTAATTTCTTCACTATGAGCCATAATAAGTAACTGCATGTTACAACAAAGAAAAAGTGAGATAATGAAGCGTGATAGACTCAAGAAAAAGTAGGTACAGTGGATGTCCATTCCCCCCTCAGTAAAAGAAGAGGTTGGTTGTCTTGGCCTAGTGCCTATAAATGCCTAGCCAGAAACTTCCCAGACCCCCATCAATATCATCATATAGTGTGTATCGTTTGCAATTTCATTACTCGATTCAGGAATCTTTATTGCTCTTGGGTCCAATTAACTATCTCTCAATTACCATATATTCCCTATAATTAAGCCTCTAGCTTCTTGATATAGGCCTGGCTCAAAATTTAGGGATATATAGCTAGTAAGTAAAAATTGGCCTCTCTCTTCACTAAACAAACAAGAAGCACAAGGAATAAAGTTTTGCAGAAAGAATTAATTTCCACTTTTTCCTACCCATGAATCTGCTTTTATACAAGCTGAGTAATAAGCTACCCGGACACAAATCAAACTTTTTCATGCATTCTTTAAGTTAATAAGTAGAATCCACTTCCTAGACGTAAAATGATATGTTTATTACATACTGCATATGTTGATTTTGGATCACAGTTTAGTGAACAATAAGAAAAGATTTTACAGAGAAATGATTAATTTGCAGTTAGTTTTCATTAGTGTGCCAACAAAAAAAATAAGTATAATTTCTAGTGATGAATATAATCAACACAAAGTATTATGATTCATGTTCTTCATCTAACATGAAAAGTTGAAAATGAACCAGTATTGGCATATTTATGGGGTCGTATCTGCCGATTTCTGGCAAAATGAACATAATGATTCTTGAGAAAAATCATTTTTCTATTGCTTTTGACGATCGTGAACTACAAATCAATCTATGTTTCCTCTCATTTGATTTACGCGTCTCATGTACTTCGTAATCGCCGGAATTTTTTAAACTTCTAATTGAAATGCACCGCACTATGTAGGTTGTAACTTGTAACCACATGTGGTTCTAGCAGTAAGTGGCCGGACCCTAAAGTTGTGCACTTTTCTGTAATGGACTGTTTACAAATTTAGAACCTAAACAAAACAGCAATTCTATGATCAAAGATACCAATTAAGTATGGGTGTTTACATACATGCATGATGCATACTCTCTCATAGAAGTATATCGTTCCAGCTAACATAGATAGCCACATCAAAAACCCTACGCTTTTTCCACCAATTACCGTAAAGCATTAAGTCACCTTCTTGTTTTCAAATCTAGTTTACTTCTTGTATTCATCGCTACAAGTTGCACTCTTTTTTTTTTGTGGCAACCTAATGAAAATGAACTATAAATTCACCATTTTTGTGTAAAATATTTTCTTATTGTGCATTACTCTGATCGAATATTAACATAAAATTATATGTTTACCTTTATTTCTTTTTCTTTTAACAAATGAAAATACATACTAAATAAGCAAAATGCAGGACTAAAGATGCATCTTTATTGAACTTAAAATCAACATCTAGGAAGTGGCTTTCACTACCATTAATTAGCTAGCTCAACTGCCTCCACTATCTCATTTAATTTCGGACAGTCTTTAAGATCCGAATTCGAATTTGTATGCCATCAGTGTCTATGGCGCAAATATATTTTACAATTGCACTGAAAAAGAATAAGAGATAGAAATATATATTAGGGTTTTACTTAACTATAAGTGATGATAAAAGGGACTAAATTTACAAAATGCAACGGTGATTTTGTACCGTTGAACCTTTTTTTTCTTTTACCTCCCTTTATTCCTTTCCCGGACCAACATCATTATCAATGGATGATAATTTATGAAGGATGTAATAAACAAATGTTGTATGTAATAAACATTAACCATTTCTGTTTACCTTATTTTCTTATTGTGCATTCTACCTTTTTTTTTTCTTTTCCTTTTTGCAAATGAAAAACCTGGCGGATTTAGGGGCCATGAAAAAGGATTTAGGGGCCAGACTAAAAGACAAAAAAGGTCACCCGAACGTAAAAAGGGGTTATCCCTTAACCGATTAAGCCGTATTGGCGAAACTACCCTTACACATTCAGAAGTTAAGGGCCAAAATTATCTTCCGAATGTAGTGGTTCAGGAGCATATTGCTGCCATTGTCCGGGGGACTAAATTTACTCTGCCGGAAGTGGACTAATTAGAATAAAAAAAAATAGGTTTTGAAGATCAAAAAAATGAACCACCCCGAACCCCCCCGGACAATGGCAGCAATATGCTCCTGAACCACTACATTCGGTAGATAATTTTGGCCCTTAACTTCCGAATGTATAAGGGTACTTTCGCCAATACGGCTTAATCGGTTAAGGGATGACCCCTTTTTACGTTTGGGTGACATTTTTGTCTTTTAGTGTTGGCCCTAAATCCGTTTGGTTGGCCCCTAAATTCGCCAGGATGAAAAACATACTAAATAACCAAAATTCTGAATTGAAGATGCATCAACTTTAAAATCAACATCTTGGAAGTCGCTTTCATTACTATTTCATTAATTAACTAGCTCAACTGCCTCCACTATTTCATTTTCGGACAGTCTTTAAGATCTAGATTCCAAATTGTATGCCATCAGTGTCTATGGAGTGAAACTGGTTTACTTTATTTTTTTTCATTTTTTTTTTCTTTACTTGTTGATTTCTCTTTCTAGAAACATTGTAGAGACTAGGGAAAGACATAGAAACTCTAAGTTAAGTGCATGATAATAACACTTATCTACCAACATAAATTTCTGGATCTTCAGCCACATTTAATGTGGAAAATTATTTTATACTTTTGCTGAGAAACAGCATGAGATGGAATTATATGTTTGCGGATCTGCAGCCACTCAATGGGAGGACACGATTCCTTTTCTCGTAGTCCCCTTAGTCGGCGCCAATGTTTGTACCCAAAATCACTTTTGGGCACGAAACACAAAGAATGGATTATTTTCTATGGATTTAGGGTTAGAGGTTGATTTGAAGAATGGAAGGAAACACAGAGTTTTAACGTGGTTCGGCATAGTTGCCTACGTCCACGGGTGAATCCCCTTGGGGAGAATAATTTCATTCATGTTTTGTGTTACATTGTCTTTTTCTCTCCTATTGGCTCCCCCTATTCTCATTTCTGCTCCCCCTATTTATACAATTCAGTAACTAATTTCAACATAAAAATAAATCCCATTAACTGCCCCATTCATGCCTCCATATTCAATTATATATGAAACGACTGGAATTAACTGCACGCATGAAACTGCTACCATTAGTGATGCATGACTGAAACTGCTGCAATTCAATTCTGCATGCCATCATGATGATTTATGTATGAAACTGCTCATTTATGGCTCAATGATAAATTCGCATGAAACTGCTTTTTGCATGGTGAATTGATTTGCATGAAACTGTTTTGCGGAAACTGTTGGAGGGCTGGATTAAATGGCAGACTGGCTGGCTGGGTCGATTGGAAGACATGGCTATAGATTGGCTTGACTGGCAGTGTGGCAGAATCGCTTGGTTAGCGACATAATTGGTCGCAAACCGGATGGAGGTTGGTTGGCGTATGGTCGAGACGGTTGGCGATCGGAAGAGTTTTTTTGGCTGGGAATCAGTTAACAGCGTTGCTGGATACAAGACCAAAAATTGGCTTGGGGTGCGACTTACTTCGACGGTTGACTTTGACCATTGACCAGACGTTGACTTTGACCATTGACCTTGATCGGATGTTGACCTTGACAGTTGACCGATTTTGACCATTGACCGGTCCGTGCTGGTTGGCTGCCTTGGTTGACTGGTTAGCGGGCTTGGATGAGGACCCAAAAGATGATTCGAGTATCAGTTTGGCCCATTAAGTGGTATTTTTACTTATGGTACAAACATCGCCCCCTCTTAACCTCCAACTTGTTGGGGGTTAAGAAAATTCCGTTTTCCTAAATCAATGATAAAACTCACCCCCAAGTGTGGATTATTGATGTCGAGGTGATTGGCGAACTTCCCTCGTTGTTTGCGGAAATCAAAATCAAGACGCCCCGAAGTGAGGCTATTGTGGCTGGGGAATCGACGGTAAATAGTTGAGCATGAACCACTGTTGTATGCAAAATCAAGACTGATGGCTGAGTTATTCTGTAATAGAAGCGTGACGCTTGAGTGGAGTGGTGTTGCGAGTGAGCGATAACAGTATTGAGTGAATCTGGTCTGCAGCAGCCGTGATCAGCTGGACTGCAAAATCGACGAGCATCAGCTGCGATCAGTTGGAATGCAGCAAAAGAACGAAAAAATTCCACCGCAGACGCCTTAGTTGGTGGATCGCCGGAACTGCGATCAAGGCTGGACTGCATCAGCTGCGATCAGCTGGAATGCAGCAGCAACGAACAAAGTTCCACTGCAGCAGCTGCGTTCAGCTGGACTGCATCAGCTGCGTTCAGCTGGAATGCAGCAGCATCGAACAAGGTTCCTCTGCAGCAGCTGCGTTCAACTGGACTGCAGGAAATGAGAGCATAGATAGAATGTATCAGTTGTGATTGGCTAGACTGCAGCAGCAACGATTAGCTGGACTGCATCAGCAACAATTAGCTGGACTACAGCAGCAACATTTAGCTAGACTGCAGAAGCTGCTGAGGGACTGGAATTAAATAGTTCGATAAACATAGGTGTAAAAGTTATAAATAAAACTAGACAGCATCAGTTGCGTCCAACTGAGTGTCACCAGATTGCATCGATTGCGTCAAATGAGTCTGATCGCATGAGCAATCGGACTGCATCGGTTGCGTCCAACCGAGTGCAGCAGTTGCTTTTTAACTGGAGTACAATAATTCAATCAATATAACTATGGAAGTTTAACATTACTGAATGTAATAATTGCGTAAAAATATTATGGTGTATGCTCGCCCCCTCTTAGTCCTGCAATTCGTTGGAGGATTAAGAAGTTCGGGTTACCTCAAGTTCCGATTTTCGGAAGATGAACTCCGCATTGCATTTAGGTGCTATGTAACCTGCCACCAATCGTATAGAGTGTTTACGCAGCATGCCCCAAAGGAGTCATTTCAGACCATGAGGTGTCACATATCTCGCCCACAAGCGATAGTCAGTCATGTTGAAGTGATATGCAACTCTCCCCCAGTAGGTAGTGATTTCCATGCTGCTCAATGCTCGCACAAGGGTGCACTGCCTTGATGCATTTTTCTCGCGCATGGAATTTTGAAGATGCCTGCTACCTGGAATTCGCGCGGGGGGGGGGGAATCCCACTATTCCAGATTTGCGCAGAATTGAGATGTGTGCATCCCCTCGTTGAGAAAAATGCTTGCCACATTAAAGGTGTCTTATTTAACATGAATATATGAAAAGAAAAAAGAAAAATATGTAAATTGTATACTTACCATATACTTACCCTATTGAAAATGTTACTGCGACTTTGTTTACGAAGTTATTAGGATGCCCACTGGCTATGTCGATGTTTTCCAGCGACGATGAATAGTATGGTTGCCTAAGCGTTTCATCTCGACTTAGTAATTGATTTGTCTGTGGGACTGGAATGCACCAGTTAAGTCCTCAACTGGATTGAAGACAATTGCCATGGAACTCTATTTTCGCAGCTTTGATTAGATGTTCTATAACAGTTATGCATAAAACTGGAATGAAGGAGTGGTGAGGAAAACTGTATTGAAACAGTTTTGGGGAAAATTGGACTAATGCAGTCCGACCAACTGGACTGTAGGAATAAAAAGGGGATGCGACTGATCGATCAACATGCCAGCAGCCAGTGCTGTGAAACTGGATTATAGTTGTTCGATCAACTGACTGCAATAGTTATGTGGAAAAGGACTGCAGCAGTTCGATCAACTGGACAGCGGTATTTTCGGCGTGAATGTGACCGTTTCTGGTACTGTCATTTTAGATCTCAAAAAATTTAATTTTCTCCGAAAATTGAAATTTTGCCTTACCGATGTTGGGAATTGACATACGATCTCCACCGGCCGAAAATCACTCAGTTTGGATGCACGAAGAAGAAGTTATTGAAGAAACAACATTGGTTGGTTAACGCCTTGCTCCAAACATGTTGATGGCGTGATTGTGCCCAAAAAAATATAAATTTCCAATTGTAAAATTTTACCTTCATGTGGTAGGATATTGAGTGGCGACTCCAACGGACCAAAAATCATCCAATTCGGACGTGAAACGAGCAAGATATTAACGAAACAAATTTTTAGACCAAGCCAAAGTGGGGTGTATAAATCCGCAAGGCAAGAGAAATTGGGCGGAACCATCCAAGGGCCATCGAATTAAAATGCATCGCGCCACATCAAATCAGGGCTACGGAATTAAATTACACCACGCTGCGCTGAATCAGGCCTACAAAATAAAGTTGCATTGCGCTGCACAGAATCAAATGCCCAAATACGCCTACGAGTAATCGGAGTAGCCGAGTAGTATCCATTTAATCGCCGGCATTGGCCGCCGTGCTTCTCCGCCGCCGTGACTGCATCGTTTGCCGCTGTGATGTGCATCGACGGTGATGAGACGTGTTACATCGAAGGTTTGATGAAACCCGAAGCATTTAAGTTTTTCCTGAAAACTGAGTTTTGGTGTAACTCGGATCATCTAAGTTTGATGAAGCCCATAGGATCAACGGTTGGGTATCGAAGAACATCGAACTGTGATGTAATCTGAAGCATCAAAACTCTTCCCATACAATAGATTGAAGTGGGTGTACAAAACCTTTGTTTTAAGTGGGTTAAACGAACGTTTAGAAGTGGGTGAGGGTTATTAACGTGGGTGAACAATATATGATGTGGGTGAACAAAAGTTAACGTTGGTGAAGTCAAACCGGAAGTGGGTGTACAGATACGTCCGGGTGAGGCTGCCGGCTTGTTCCGCCGGCACGGCCGCCGGTTTTTTTTTTTTTTTTTTTTTGAAATATTTGGTGACATTTTTTAAAAACTCTTATCTTTACTCGTCCATTTGGTGACAGCTGTTTCTGACTTGTGATCTTTTCCTTGGAATATTCTCGTAACAGCCCAATGGGCTTTTAGCAACGGTTGTATGGATTGTTGCGTTTTTCTCATGGAATTTTCACTATGGTTTTGCTTCAATTTTGTAGCCTATTCTGGAGTTTTCTGAGATGCTTTTCTGGAGGTTTTCCCTTGGGTATTCAAGCACCTTGAGATGCAGACAACTTTACAACCTTGCGGTAATTACAGTTGTGATTTTGACATACATCAAACTCGAACAGGTGGGTAATGCGTTATTTGAGAAGCAAATTTTTCAACTTTTTTACTTTCGAACATCTTTGCGGATCACACATCCCGACAACAACCTTGGTGATTTTAGCAATGAGTCAGGTTGGCGGCTCCCGATCTGCAATCTTGGACTACAGCGATTCGATCAATCGATGCATAATGGTAATTTGTTGGTCTGCAAGAATTCGATCAATTGACTCAACTATTGAAAACGAATCGGATCAAGCCATGTTGCAGATCGAACATCCAGCAACAATTTTGATGAAGATTTTTTTTTTTTACTACATCTTCTGCCATGGACCGTGCATCCCAGCAAAACTAACATCAGAGTTTGTGGTGATGCGATTTTCAGAGGTATCCGCAGGTAATGGCTCCAGCAGATCTGAAACGGAGAATCTTGATTGCAACAGTTGCGATCAACTGGACTGCAGTATGTTAAATTAAATAGATAACAACAGCTGCGATCAGCTGGACAACGACCATTATGATCAAGTTGGGTTGCAGCAGCTTCGACCAGCTGGACTGCAACAGTGATTTTTCACGACGTTCAAACAGCTTTTTCATGGAAACGATTCTGGAGCGTTTTCTGCAACTTTTCTCAATGGGAGGACACGATTCCTTTTCTCGTAGTCCCCTTAGTCGGCGCCAATGTTTGTACCCAAAATCACCTTTGGGCACGAAACACAAAGAATGGATTATTTTCTATGGATTTAGGGTTAGAGGTTGATTTGAAGAATAGAAGGAAACACAGAGTTTTAACGTGGTTCTTCATAGTTGCCTATGTCCACGGGTGAATCCCCTTGGGGAGAATAGTTTCATTCATGTTTTGTGTTACATTGTCTTTTTCTCTCCTATTGGCTCCCCCTATTTATACAATTCAGTAACTAATTTCAACATAAAAATAAATCCCATTAACTGCCCCATTCATGCCTCCATATTCAATTCTATATGAAAAGGCTGGAATTAACTGCACACATGAAACTGCTACCATTAGTGATGCATGACTGAAACTGCTGCAATTCAATTCTGCATGCCTTCATGATGATTTATGTATGAAACTGCCCATTTATGGCTCAATGATAAATTCGCATGAAACTGCTTTTTGCATGGTGAATTGATTTGCATGAAACTGTTGGCGGGCTGGATTGAATAGCAGACTGGCTGGCTGGGTCGTTTGGCAGATTTGGCTGCAGACTGGCTTGAATGGAAGTGTGACGAAATCTTCAAGTTGGCAGATAATTGGTCGCAAACCGATGGAGGTTGGTGGCGATATGGTCGAGAATGGTTGGCAGTGCGGAAGAGTTTTTTTGGCTGGGAATCAGTTAACAGCGTTGCTGGCTACAAGACCAAAAATTGGCTTGGGGTGCGACTTACTTCGACGGTTGACTTTGACCATTGATCGGACGTTGACTTTGACCATTGACCTTGACCGGATGTTGACCTTGATAGTTGACCGACTTTGACCATTGACTGATGTTGACCATTGACCGGTCCGTGCAGACTGGTTGGCTGCCTTGGTTGAATGGTTAGCGGGCTGGGATGAGGACCCAAAAGATGATTCGAGTATCAATTTGGCCCATTAAGTGGTATTTTTACTTATGGTACAAACAATAAGCAATGGCAATTTAACAAATCAAAGGTGATTCTATGCTCTATCGGTTAGGACATCAGACTTTGAATCTGTAAGCCGAGTTCAATTCTCGGTAGAACCATTTTTTTTTTCTTTTGCTGCTTTTACATTCAGTGGTAATGCTGATACCGGAAACTGTTTTTGCACTAAAGACGACCTACCCTAAAGAAAATGGCCAAGCAAAGAGAAAATTGAGTGGTTAGAATGGAATCAGACAATGCAAGATATAATATTGATGTTACCTTAGCTGAGGTACGTAACCTATGTTTTTGCTTGATGTGTATGTAATCAGTTCCAAATTCTGCTAAGAAAAGACTGGTTTTGCTTTCGTTTGGTTGCTTGTGTCGGTAGCCTCTTAAGCTTTTTCGTGAGTTGCTTTGTTTATCACGAAGTCTAGATGGAATTGTGACGGTGTTGACATTTTTCATTCCAAAAAAAAAAAAAATTAAAAAGAAAAGACTTAACAGATTGAGCAGCTACGGTCACCGAAAGGCTAGAATTGAGATTCTTACCCGGGCTAAATTAGCAAATCAAGCCCATACTTTTTCTTAGTGGATCTGGGAACTGATCCACTAAGAAAATACGTTGGTTGATTAAACTTGTTGCTAAAGAATTAATTACAGCCGACCAGCAAAGTCTTCACCGATTGGGGGTCAAATATTACTGGCCGCCAGGTTTAACATCAACCAAGCCACCTAGCTTAGCCGCTAGACTATTTTGGCAAGTGACCTTCAAATCCTGGCATTTAAGAAGAAGCCTGTTCTAAGGGGTACCAATTTTTTTTTGTGGAATATTGAATACTTACCCTAACCAGTATAGATTGATAAGGGGTGACTAAAACTAGTTAAATTCCTTAGATAATATTGGTTAATTAATTAATTAACTTATTTATTTAATTTTATTAAATAATTTTTTTGATTTTTTAAATATTTCAATTTTAATTTTAATTTTTTTCTTCTCTTCTCTCTTCTTTACTCCAATTGACGCTAACCGGACTACAATTTTCATCATCTTCGACTAATTGTAGAAACTCTATTTGTTTTTCTAATCTGCAAATCGAATTGAGTGAAGTTGGAGAGAAAGAACCAGATCCGCCCTGCAAGGAACTTAGGTTTTACGACAGTTACAGAGTGAAGTTCGGCTTACAATTGAAACAATTTATCAGCCGAACTACTCATTGATCTTCATTCTGAAAATGCTGACGAACAGTTCGACTGATAATTAAAGATGAAAATGTTAGCCGAACTTCGCTTCATGAAGAACAAATACTAAATTCGGATGTCTATTTCTTGCTCAAGTCAACCGAACTTAGGTTCGAAAGTTAATGCGTGAATTTTCGTCTGATAAGTTATCAACCGAACATATGTATGTTTAAAAAAAATTAAGTTCGGCTGATAAGTTATCAGCGAACCTAGATCTAGGTTTTTGTTTATGGGTAAAAATCGTTTCAGCCGATTTTGGTAAATTCGGTAGGTGAGAGAGAAACTGGTTTAAACCCTAAACCAATGTGATGCACGTGAGCACTTTCTAGATTCGAGAGATCAATCTATACAAGTCCGGACTAAACCAAGAAATGGCCGTTCCAGACTTGCTTCGGTCACAATGTGGAGGAGAAGGGTTGATTTTGGGAGGGAAGAGAATAAAGGTGTTGAGACCAGAATAGTTCTGGAAAGGTAGTGTCTCGACTTGTATCAGAAAGTGAAAGCTTCGGAAGCTTGCATGAGATGAAAGCTTTTTGGAGAGCTTGCAAAGTTTCCTTTTCTGAGAGTGTTGTGTTTTTCTCCTGACCGAGACTTGTTGTCTGGTGGAAATAGGTAAGACATATTTATACAAATCGATATTGAAACGTACCCTGGCCTCATGAAGGAAGAGAGTAAAGGGTGAAATAATGGGAGGAGGTGGTAACCGCATGGTGTTTATGGGTGAAAACGTTTTCACCATTATTTCCTCATTTATTTGACCGCTTTATTCATATTCACGCTTTCTTAATGTGAGCGTAGTGTACGCTGCATGTTGTGACCGCCAAACCAAGACCTTGGAAAGCATCCCCCAGTTTGTGTTGATGTCTCGAGTGTTGGTTGCACCTTGAGTGCAAGTGGCAATGCCAGGCTGAAAGTGGCGCGTGTGGCATGTGCGGAATGCCTTTGTTGCGGGTTGCACCTTGAGTACAAGTGGCAATGCCAGGCTACAAGTGGCGCGTGTGGCATGTACCTATGGCATGTGCGGAATGCCTTTGTTGCGGGTTGCACCTTGAGTGCAAGTGACAATGCCAGGCTGCAAGTGTCGCGTGTGGCATGTGCGGAATGCCTTGGTTGCAGGTTGTATGGTTTGTAAGCCTAGGATACCAGCAAGCATACTGGCATGTGCCAATGGCACGCACGACCAAGTTGACCTAGGTTGCACGGTTTGCAATCCTAGGCTACCAGCGAACGAATTTGGCATGTGCCAATGGAACGCACGACCAAGTTGACCTAGGTTGCACGGTTTGCACGCAAGGCTACCAATGAGCGGATTTGGCATGTGCCAATGGCACGCACGGCCAAGTTGACCTAGGTTGCACGGTTTGTAAGCCTAGGCTACCAGTGAGTGGATTTGGCATGTTCCGATAACAAACACGTCCAAGTTGGCCTAGGTTGCACGGTTTGCAAGCTAGGCTACCAGCGAGCGGATTTGGCATGGGCCAATGGCATGCGTGGCCAATTTGGCCTAGGTTGCGCGATTTGCAATCTAGGCTACCAGCGAGCATATTGGCATGTGTCAATGGCATGCATGGCCAATTTGGCCTAGGTTGCACGGTTTGCAAGCTAGTCTACCAGCGAGCATGTTGGCATATGCCAATGGCACGAGGCGGCTTGGTCCCTTGGTTGCACGGTTTGGAAAGATGGGAAGAGGGAGCTTTTGGCATGGCATGGCTAGGGCCAAGGTAAGGGTGTTTGGCTTGGCGTGGTGTGACTATCATAGTTAGGGCCAAGGGAAAGTGTGTTTGGCATGGCGCGGTTAGCTTGGTCTAGGTGTGGCTGGCATGATTTGCGATTGGCACAAAGTTGCGTCTAGCATGGTTGGCATGCTTTGGCGCGGTTGGTGTGACTAGCATAGCTAGGTCCAAGGCAGAGTGTGTTTGGAATGGCGCGGCTAGCTTGGGCTAGGTGTGGCTGACATGATTTTCCATTGGCACAGAGGTGCGACTAGCATGGTTGGCATGTTTCAGCGCGTTTGGTGTGGCTAGCATGATTTTCCATTGGCACAAAGGTGCGTCTAGCATGGTTGGCATGCTTTGGCGCGTTTGGTGTGGCTGGCATGATTTTACATTGGCACAAAGTTGCGGCTAGCATGGTTGGCATGCTTTGGCGCGGTTGGAGTGACTAGCATAGCTAGGGCCAAGGCAGAGTGCGTTTGGCATGGCGTGTCTAGCTTGGGCTAGGTGTGGATGGTATGATTTGCCATTAGCACAGAGGTGGGTCTAGCATGGTTGGCAAGCTTTGTCGCGGTTGGTGTGGCTGGCATGATTTGCCATTAGCACAGAGGTTCGGCTAGTATGGTTGGCATGCTTTGGCGCGTTTGGTGCGGCTGGCATGATTTTTCATTGGCACAGGGGTGCGGCTAGCATGGTTGGCATGCTTTGGTGCGGTCGGTGTGACTAGCATAGCTAGGGCCAAGGCAGAGCGCGTTAGGCATGGCGCAGCTATCTCGGGCTAGGTGTGGCTAGCATGAATTTCCATTGGAACAGAGGGGAATTAGGGTTTTTCTTGTTGTAACCCTAATTTGAAAAAATACCCCCCATTAATTACTGGCTACATGCATTAAATGTTCTAATAAATGTGTCACCGGTGACATTAGGTTATTCAGGGTTTTACAATTTTACCCATTGTCTAAAAACCACCATCAACAGTTTTATAAATACAAAAAGAACTTCTAAGAACCAAAAAGTTTGGTATACCTTAAAACAGGTTTCTTTATGAGCATATCCTATGGGTAGTCCCCAAATGGAGACTAACTCGCCCCTATGAAGGACCCCTCGCTCATATGCATTGTAGTCAAAATCGCTCTCCAAGGCCGATTACACGACGAGTAATCGCTACAGGCTATATGAACGAGACGATTTCCTATTCCAAGGCCATTCCGATTTTTAGCGATTAAGGCGGCCGATTTGGACCGATTTTTGACCGAAACGAGATAACAATTTTTCCGAGTTGGCCTTGCACGCACTAAAATCAGAAAATAAAATTTTCATAACCCTTAGATAAGAGTTATAAAATAGAAAAACCTCTAAATACATGATAAATACGTTAAATATAACAATATTACACACTTAATTACATGATAGTTTTAAAAAATTTAGTGCAAATCATGACTTATGGGCAGCAATATATAAATTATTAATAAATATATTCCGAGTATTATACCGAGTTTTGACGATTTCCAAGTCCGAACTTATTGCTCCTCGTTCCAAGCTCCCCAACCGAGTAGCACCGTGGAACGCCTTCGACTACTTTGCTCATATGAACGAGTGAACCCATTATGGGCAAATAAAAAAATGACACTACACGGGAGACGATCTCCCGTAAAACAAAAAAATTTCGAAGTAGAAGGGGGACAGTCCCCCGTCGAAAGAAAGATAAGCAAAAAAAACGAATTACAAAAAAAAATAAACGCAAAATAAAATTTAGACGCGGATAGTCCCCCGTCCAAAGAAGAAAAAACAAAATAAAACGCAAAAAAAAAATTTAGACGGGGGTCAAGAAGAAAAAGCAAAAAAAAAAAAAAATTAAAACGGGGGATTGTCCCCCGTTTACTACCAAAAAGAGCAAATTTTTTTGACGGGGGACTGTCCCCCGTCTATTGTTTCACTCCCAACCACTCGCTCGGATGAACGAGTGCATGAACGTTTTTGGCTGAAAAGGGGACTAAACACTACCCAGAAAAACCTCTAATTTGGTCTAATTGGTAGTGCACCCCTTCATTTGAAAGAGTGACACTACCCATAGGATTTGCTCTAAGAATCATTAACCGCCATTTCTAAGAAAACTTGACTCCAACCCAAGCACACTATCAAGACTTCTCATTGTATTTACACAAAATTGGTTAAAAATACCAAAATTAATAATTCCTAGGTGAAAAAGATATATAGATTTTGATACTGTTTAAATGGACAAAAATATAAAAATAACCAGGATGTAAACAGTTTCATCCTACCCATTTTCAAATATTTTTTCTTATTTTTAATTTACATCAGGATATATCCAGTTTCATCCTTGTTATTTTTTAAGTTTAAGCCAGGATGAATCCAGTTTCATCTTTACTATTTTTTTGTGTTCATTTCACCCATAATAATTTTTACTCGTCCATTAGGACCATATTTTTAATAATGAAGAATTAATTGGGGAATATAGCTACGGGACAAAATAGGTGTCCCAATAGCAATTCTGGGTGACCCCCTATGTAATTTTTTTTTTAATTCCTAATCTAGCCCCCACTAATTAGGATTACTGATTAAGTATAATTAGTAAAATATTAAGTATTTGGGGGATAAATTAGTGTGTATTTTTATTTGTGTTTGGGTGAGAGTAGAAGGAGGGAAAAAAATATTTGAGAGGAATTTCTTTTTGAAAATGGGAAGATGATTGTGATGAGAGAATTACTGATAATAAGAGGTTGAAAAATTTATTTTTTTTCTTTGAATCCACCATTGTTGCAGCTGAAAAAGCTTGGTGCCGGCATGGTATTCAACCAAAAACTCATGGCGGAAATTGTTGGAAATGTTCATAAATTGTTTGCCACTACCCGGGGGGGTTCAGAAATGTTCAACCAAAAACTACGCCCTCTCGTTACGATTTTTTTCCTGGTTTTGATCTTCCGAATGTTGATTTTTTTCTGGTTATGAACAGGTACCGGCATGGTAATAGTTTTTTCGAAGGCGTGCGGTTTTGTTCCGGCATAGTATTTTGCTTAAATACCTATGCCTAACAAAAATAATGAAAAGTATCCGAATGTTGATTTTTTTTTCACTTGACTACCGGCATTGATAGGAAATTCTCGGGCATGCCGTCACCGTGTTCCGATATGGTCTTCATCAATTCCGGCATGGTATTCCTCACTTCCATTTTGAATTTTCTCGCTTTAAAAAAAGCTTGGTGCAAAGCATGGTCAGTTGATATGAAGACCATGCCGTATTGTTTTTCTGCATAGGAAATAAATATGAAAAGTATGTTTAAAAAAATACCGGCATGGTCTTCATATCAACTGACCATGCTTGCGGTACCAAGCTTTTTAAAGCCAGAAAAATTCAAAATGGAAGTAACGAAGACCATGCCGAATTGATAAAGACCATATGCCGGAACCGGTGACGGCATGGTCTTCATCAATTCCTTGATGGTCATCATCACTTTCAAGATGATCTTCATCACTTCCGAATAAAAAAAAATTAGTTTCTAAAGTGAGGTGAAGAGAATTTGATATAGAGTGGGAGAGTTTAGAATTTGAAAGGAATAGAGAATATTTGGGTTTCAAAACACTACCCCTAAATAAGATTAATAAGAAGTGGAGATGGAAATGAGGGATATGATTTAGATTTTTGATTTTAAGTTTTTAATTTTTATTTTGAGGGAAGAAGTGGAGATGGAAATGGGGGATATGATTTTGTTTTTTGATTTTAAGTTTTTTTTTATTATTTTGAGGGAAGGGTATTTTAGTATATTCATAACCAAAAGTCACCCCTTAGCACACACCATGGGTTAGGGGAAGTAATTCATATCCCCCAATTAATTCCCATATCCCCAATTAATTCTTCTTAATAATATTTGGACAAATAACTTATTTTCCGTTGTATTTATGTCCTTCCAAAACCTACATTAGAGATGCAGTAATAACCGAGCACAAATCTACGCTAACGTCAAATTCTCTCATGATTTATCATGACTACAGGTCCAGTGGCAAGATGCAATCCATCTAGCAATGGGACAGACGTCAAGTAAAGTGGATCCCAACCCTTCCCAACGGTGGAGCCACGAGTTAGTTAACTATAGACCTAGTCCCCAATAAATCTTAAACCCTCAAAAAAATAATTCTTATCTTTATGTACAAGTTCAGTAAACCCGTCCAAATGGACGGGCTGGTTCGTTAAGGGGATGATAAAAAAAAAGTTAATTAACTGAACCAAAAGAAGATATGATTGTTGCCAATTGCTAAAAGAAGAGGAAAATTATACGTTGCACCTGAAATCTTTCATAATGTACATTGATTCCCAATTATAATAGATTGGTGGCTTGACTTGCAAATCATTTCTAAATGTTGTTCTTAGATATTGCTACGGAGTCTTTTGTTTCTCTCCGCCTTTCTAATGAGACTTCTGAAAAGCATGAAATGAGACCATGATGGAAACGTAATACATAGATATTAAACTTCACATGTACAGACATTTTCACAAAGCCTCTGGGAAATTGTTTGTTACTTTGTCCGCGAAAATTTGTTACGTGGCTTAATCCTTCCAAAACATTTACCTTCTTCTGATCAATTAGCTGACATTTTCACAAAGCCTCTGGGAAATCCTCAATTTGGTCGACTAGTTGGCAAGTTGGGCGTTCGTTCAGGTTCTACCGCTCCAACTTGAGGGGGTTATTAAACTTCACATGTACAGACTGTAGTTGTACATACTTCACATGTCAGCTAACTTGTTCCATCATTACATACATCAAATGTCGATAACTCCAGCCCGATTAATCTGATCAGAGATGTCGACCACTCCACCATTGTATAGGCTGTAGTTTTCTTTACTTTCCTTATTCTATTATTATCTTGTTTCAATTGTAATTGTATGTCATCTTTATAGCTTGGTGTGCATGTCATCTTTATAGCTTTAAGCACAACCTTCCAACAACCATCCAGAAGATTACGAAAACTACTGCCAGGCATTGAGTTTACTTTCTTTGTTGGAAGGAATAAGATAAAATCAACAATCACTTTAACCGGTTAAGATGAAAGCTATCTAAAAAGCATGAATATATATATACATGGGGAAATGATAGTTACATCAACCACATATTGCTTTCCACCCTTAATGCTTCTGTAAACAGAAGATAGCTGAAAGCCCAATATTTGGAAAATGGACGACCAATAGCTTTTATCACCAAGAAAGGGAAAGAAGGGAAAAGAAATACGAAGAGAAAATACAGTTAATGATCCAATTCTTACCACTTTTTAGAAGCTTCAAGAGCTGCCGTTCTTAGTTCATTACATATTCGAACATACTCAGTCAGTCACCATTTTTGTCTCCGTTTACATTCTTAGCGTGCATTCAAATTAGATTTTACTTTGCCCATTCTTGAGACTCACGTCCAAAACTCATCATGTGATTTCCATTAAGTTCAGAAAATGATTCCAACTTTTGACAATGCACTAAAAAAAAAAAAGGAGACAGATAGATCGATTGAGAAACTATTATGGACATCAACATAGAAATAACTTGGGTTTCTCAGAAAGGTTAATAAACACAAAAAGTCAATGATCCAAATAGTGAGGAACCAAAGACATTATAGAAAACTAATTGATAAGCAAGTCCTGAAAAATCCGTAAACATATTAAATGTTAGAAAGAACTGATATAAGTATATTAATAGAAACTGAAATTTATGTACCATTTCGATCTTGATCAAACGGAGTAGTCACAAATCTTCGATAGAGATAACTGAAGTTTTGCGTAAACCCATTGTAGTGATTCGTTAATGATGATGCAATAAAATTGCCATTAAATGGTTTAATTAACCACGGATGAGAGCAACAACTCGTGCTCCATCGAATCAGATAACCAAAAAATCTCGTTTACTCAATGTAAAATGGTTTAATGATCCAGAACCTGCATTAATGTTACAAATAATGACAACATCTGTGAGACGATTTTCATTGAGAAATAAAGTATTTCTGCAATTATTTTGATGAAATCAAATCCATTGGTCGCGTCTGTTCTATGAGAATCAAGCATAAAAACGAACAAAACAAAGCAGAAAACTTCTAAGATTTTAGTAAATTCGATGGAGAAGAAAGGAGACTAACCCCGCGATGAAAAAAAAAAAAGTACAGAGTCTGGAACCACTACCAAGAATTTCTTCTACTTCAAAGGGCACTCCTTCATTGATACCATCTCATGTTAATCTGTTACTGAACATATATTCCTACATTTCTTTCTCGGTTTCTCCTGCGTAAGAAACTCAAAACAGTAAATCAAATAATGGAGACAACTGTTGATGAAGCATGGATTGATAATTAAGAAATTGATGAAACAATTTGTGTGCTTCTCAAAGAGTGACCATTAATTTCATTCCTGTTTGAACTAATTCCAACAAAAATTTAGATACTTCGTGGAATCACATGAGCGAAAAATCCCTATACCTGGTGAGCCTTGAGAGGAATTTTCTTTTGAGCATTGTTGGACTACTTTCAAAGCCTTAACCTAATGCTTAACCGTATCAGAGTGCAATTATTGTTACACTTAGATTTTCCAAATCCTGATTTTTTTACATCGTAGAAAACCCAGACTTTCAGTTCCTTAGTTCACTCCCTTATTTTGCCATGTGGGGCCCTATATTTTCGGAAACTTTGAAATTGATTTTGGTTGCGACACGTCAGCCTCAACATCCACCTTTATATTAAGAAGAATTGATAGTTCATTAAATATTTACCATTTGCCCTCACAAAGTCTCCATTTTTTATTAAAAATATTTAACCCCCTCAACATCAAGACTTTTCATGGTATTTATGCCCTCCCAAAAGCTACAATGGGGATGCAGTAAAAAGCTAGAACAACTTGACGCCCAATTCTCTCATATTTATCCTGAGAACAAGTCCAGCGGCAAAAGGGTGATCCATCTATAGATGAGATAGACACCAGGTAAAGTAGGTCCCAGTCCTTCTTATAGGGGAGCCAAAGGTTAATTAATTATGATTCTAGCCCCCAAAATATCTTGATAACTATATAAAACCCTCAATTATTTTCCTGTTTTTGTGTTTAGTCCTCTAAATGTTTACCATCTACCCTACTAAAGTCTCCATTTTCTATGAAATGTCTTTTTTGATTGAACCGTTCATTTCGATGTATCAGTCAAACGGGAGAAGCTACAAACTGTTCCCGGCTGTCCCCCACCATTCGGGTTAGGAATGGTTAAAAATAGGGCCAACCAGTTGTGAGGGTCGTGATTTTTGACGGGATTTCCCTCGGTCTAAGCTAGCATTTCTGGCAGTCAAACTGTGAAACGACCGAACCGCAGCAAATAAAAGGTACAGATTGGACATGAATTCTCTCTTGTTTCCCCTCATGGTTCTTTTTTCTTAGATTAAGAAAAGACAAGAAACATAACCTGCTGTAACTAATTCCATGCTCTAGGAGTGCGCCCAAATTGAGATGTGAACAACAATGAGAACAGCAAATGAAAGATAGTGAAATCTTTCTACTTGGACAAGGTGGGGGGGAGCCACGGAAATTTTCAGCGACCTTAGCATCTAGCTGTTCCATTATACGTGTGAGGGGAACTACAATACTTGTAACTTGAACTGCTACAGAGTTACTGGTCTCCTTCTCTTGCGCTATCCTTGCTCTTACCTGGTCGATCTCAGTATCGAGTAGCTTCATCTCCTTTGCATGCATTTCTCTCTTCATCTGCATGCTTTTCTGCATCTTTTTGGTTGGTAGGAAGCTTCGCTCTTAAGGGGTGTGGATTGTGGTTTATCAGTTGTTAAGTAAGGGTGCTGGAGACAGTTGCAGGCAAAGAGAAGTGTATAGAGGAAGTGATTGTGGCTGACCACTTGACCTGACTCCATTGATCCTTGTCTCAGCATTTCTCTCGGAACTTAGCCAAAGAGAAAAATAAGAACAATTGAAAACGAAAATAAGAAGCGCCAGTAGAAAAACAACACCAACCTCCCCAAATGTTATGTTCCTAATAGTAGAAGGAGACGAAAAAGAAAGAATCATGGCTCAAATAAGGACAAAGGTAATGCGAAGAGAAAGAAATTCAATGGTGTGGCAAGAATGGTCAAGCCGTCAAGGATTGTAGACCAAAGAACAAAAAGGAACATTATGGTGTCTCAATTTGTTACCGCACACCATTACACTGCAAAATGATGGATTGCGTCTATCCGGGGGCGATGCTAGTACCGGAAAAAGTTGTCAGGAATATTGTCACAAGCCGGTGGAATTGGAATGGTTACCGGAATTACAAGCGCAAATGGCGGAAATTTAACCGTCTTTACACATTTGTTACCCGCGATGTCTGAAAGCCGCCTATGCAATCAATCATATCATTTAGTTCAAGAGGACCAAATTCAATTAGACCAGAGATAATAGAACCTGATCTAATTGTTCCAGGTGCCAACACCATCAAACTATGATTGTTGTAAAATCAGTAAAATCAAAATGAAACTAAAATACAAGAAATTATATTATTATGGTTCAAAAAATCTACGAGATTCAAAATTGATCTATTGCATCAATGCAATTCTTCATGATGAATAATAAGTGACAAACATTATCTTCACTTTGCTTATTTCCAACATGGTATCAGAGCGGAGGTTCGATCCATATGGGGCGTAAAACCTGCGTGAACCAAAATGCTTGTAGAGTTTATAGAAAATGCGAAAGTGAAGCGAAGAAAGCGAAGGTATGACTCTCAACTATTTCTAAAAGTTTGAGATTGTGTTTGTTTTAGATCCCCATATGAAAGGTATCACCCATGTCTAAGTAAGAAGAGAAAAAGAAGAAAAAGATTAAAAGAAAAAAAATGTTAAAATGTTAAGGAAGAAGATAGTGCTCGTGAGTTTAAAGAAGTTATAAAGATGTAAAAGAGTCTCCATGAAATGAAAGTGAGAAAGAGAAACGAGAAATTGTAGGGAGTGCATGTGGAAAAGAGTACACTTTCAGACATGGCATGGGAAAAGCCATGTTATCACGAGATTCTAATCCTCTACTCGTGGCGGAAGTAGCCGAGTGAAGGCTACAGGAAGGCCGCGTAAATGCCGGGTCGAGTGAAGGCTGAGACGGTGGGACCGCACCCACTGAGATGCTAGCTGGAAGAAAAGAGAATGGAAGACAAGAGCCATGGAGACATTAGGAGAAAATAAGGCGTGTTGACATAGAGAAAGAAACGTCACGGACATGAAAAGGAAAAAATACAACATGAGCATGAAAAGTTGAATGAGAAGTTGAGGATGAATAAGAAAGCAAGAAAAGTGAAGGATGGACGTGAAATTGGGAGAAGATCGAACTACGAAATGGAGATTACAAATTAGGAGGGGATGCTGGAAATGATAATTTGTAATCTAGAATTATCTAGATTAGTTTAGATAGGTGTAGAGAATTCTACACAGTGAAATATGAAAGTGGGTCAAATTGGAAGTCTCTAGATAATCCTAGAGTTAACCTAGTCTAGAGAATTATGTAATGTACGGTTGTTGTAGTAGGAAATTGGTAAGAAACAATGTGGTCGGTCATTCTAGAAAAATCAGGTGTTGTATGGACAGTTTAGTAAGTCTAGATTTATCTAGAGTTAATCAAAGTCGGACTAAAATGGTTAAGTATTATATAGAGTTTTCTAGAGTGAGAAACATCTAGAGAGATGTTTAGTGTTAGTCTTGCTTCCTAGGAGCTTTATGCGAGCAACACAACCATGCTCGTATATCTCCGAAGTTTCATTTCCAAATTCCAACAGATGTTTAATTAGTCCTTGCTAGAGAAAGAAGAGTTGGAAACTCCAATTGGGATTAGAACTGCAAATGGTAGAGGAGGTTTGAAAGTATGTGATTTCTTAGTAAAGTTGATGATTCTACAACTTTTCGTGGTAGAAGTTTGAAAGCCTACTGCAGACTCTGCAGTAAGTGTACTGGGCAATTTCCAGCAAGCAAATTTCATCTTGGTGTGGCAGCAGTAGTTTCTCTAGCCAATTTTGTGCATTTTGTAAAGTAACTTGGCGAAAAGGAGTGTGATGAAATGCTATTTTGGTTACCTCTCACTCATAGATAGCTAATAACCAGTTGGAAGAGTTTATAAAACGGGCATGACCATGTCAATATATTTTGAACTTTTTTTCATTTACGTTTTTCAAGGTAGTTCATTTTGTATCCCTTTTGGATCATAATCTTGTTTCCCCTCTCACTTTTTGTTCTTCATGTAGTCAGAATTGAGATGTGCTCAACAATTAGAATATGAGATAGTGAAATTCCCTGTATTTCATTAAAATCCACAATACAACAACACAAAGTACGCTAAAACTGAAAGAGGTTTCTTAATTTCTTATGTGGCCTGGAATAAATCCAAGCACAAATTCGAAGTTTGGCCAAAATTAACCTCACTTATGATTCCAGCAAGAAGTAGTACTCATGTTTTGAAGATTTGAAATACCCTTCATTTGGGGTGTTTCTTCTTTATAAACTGGTGTTGAAGTTTTGGTTTTGAGAATAAATTATTTGTATTATACACATTGTCACCTCTGATTAGTTTTGGAAGTGTTGGAGACAATGATAGAATTTTCTAATTGGATTGCTTGAATGGGTAGTGGCGGTTGTGGGCATGGAATTAGGAAACTCTACCACCTCTTCCACCTCCACTGCTACTTGTTGAGGATACACAATTAGAAAACTATAACCTCTATAGTCCAATGACCGCTGTTGAAGCTCACAAACCATCTAGCAAATAAAACTATAACAAGATTAAGACAACCCTTTTCTTGACATCAACAATATCAAAGAAATCCCACAGTCCGCACGGATCGACGTTGGTTGTCCGTCGGTGAAATGTATGAACTTACTTGCCAGATTTGCAGTATTGTTCTCATCTGAACTAGTTTTGGGTTCATACTATTAAAAAATCTGTTTAATCAGAATAAACTAAAATACAAGATATGATTCAAAGAATATACAAGATTCAAAACTGATCTGCAAAGTATTATCATGAAAGCATTATCTTCACTTGGCTTATTGTAATCGGAGTTTCTGTCAAGCACCAAAGTATTTATAGATCTAAACTTAATATTTGTAAATAATTTCCAGAAATTCCAAGATTTAGTCTAGTATATGATTAGAAATAATGAAATCATACAAAATTTTAAACAGATCTACAAATAATGAAATCATACGAAAACTTCAAGCTGAAACATTCATATCAATGGATGCAGCCTGCAGAGCTTCGGACTAATCTCCAGATTCGTCTCCAGTCGAGGAGCATCTAGCTTCCAATCTTGGTAAGCTGGAGGATAACGAGGAAAGTCATCCTCACCCACACAACTTAATTTTGAGAGGAAAAATCATTATGACAATTTTAAAGATTTGTGATTTCTCTCCCTCCGGGGTATTTGCAAAGGTTCCCACATAAATCAAAATTCCGATACATCTGATTCCGGTAAAGGCTACTTCTTTTCAGCATAGCTCCGGCTGCTGGTTTTTCACACACTGGTACTCTCTCTCTCTCTCTTGTCTCAATCTCCTTATAAACTACTATAGAATTTCTAGGGTTCGATCACTTATAAGGTTGTTTGCCTGATTTACTTAATTACCCTTCAACCAATCCTCGATGGATATTTGATTGCAGCTCAGCCCAGCCCAATGAAGAGCCTACACTGCTATGCTTCGTGAGACTGGATTATGGTACCGATGAGGATGGAACTCAGGTTGAAGTTTAGGTTCGATTAGAAAGGAAAAACAAAACCGGAATATAGGGAAAAACTTCAGAAAAAAGAGTTAACCACTCCAACCGGAATGTGATCACCTGCAAAAGATGACAGAGTTTTGAAAGTCTAAGACAGTTTATGACTACCACATAATTTCGAAGTGTATGAATACGGCGCCATCATAGCAATAACTGCACACAAGATATTGGGAGTACATCTCGCGCAGACCTGTAAAAGCATGAATCAGAATATGCGAGACAGAACCGTCTTGGTTGAAGTTTCAATAAATTTAATCAGGCAGATAAGGAGAAACCAGCAGCAGTATTGACAGGATCACTGTTCAAACAGAATCAGTTGCCTATAAAAGGCTTAGAGCAACACAGTTTCGTTCGTGTCTGAGTAAATCGGATTTGCAGGGTACCACAGATAGGAATCAGCTCACCTAGAAAAGGCCAGACATCCAGCATCTATATGGATATTGATTAAGCATCTTTACTAGTAGCTAAACAAAGTACTGCCCATATTTTAAAGGTTTGTTACATGACCAGAAATAAATTGGCAGCTTCATGCCAAGAAATAAATTGTATCACCAGCTAGCACTAATTGCTGCTCTACGCACACATTGAAATAGATATATTGCAGTGTTTACCCATTTCTACCAGATACTGGTAGAAATAGTGCATGTGCAATTGACTTATCGGCACGGCAGGCATGCTCTATATATTGCAGTGTTTACTATTTGGAAAGTCCTACATATGGTACTCAATGCGTGCTAAATGTCATCTGGGAACTTGCGACATTTGTTTTTAACAAACTTGCTTCACTATGCCCTATATACGCACAAGAACTACAGAATTTCTAATCATACCATTGCTTGATTTAGTTATCTATGTGTTCTCAAATGAGTGTCAGTGCTGCATATTCTATACTCATTCCTCGGCTCTCTTAAAAGTTTAAGAACATTGCTTAAGATCTATGAGATTCATGCTTACAAGTTTTTCACCAAAAATCATAAAATCTTTTATAGGTAAGCAAATCGAAATAATACTGAAAAGATGCAACTAATTAACCTCCACACACCTTAGTTCATTTCTAGCTACAAATCTAAATTTCCTCCATATTTGACGCACCAATTTGCTATTTTACCATGGAAACAACTGGTTGTTGCTCTATTTATGAATGAAGTCGATATATAACCAAAGCTATACCTAATAAAAGCTACCATCCACCGTTTAGTCGGTGTCCATTTCCAGAAAATTTGAGCGTGCACACATCTTAAAAGGAACTTCACTACAGAACTTCAAAGCTAATATACCTAAAACCTACCAGCATAACTATACCCACCACTTCTTAATATCGATTTGGGTAAGATACCGTATTGCCTTGTGAACATTTCTTAATATCACACTGGCAACTACTAGAAAGGAAGAGACCATTACGGATTGCACAATCTTTCTGGAAAAATCCAACAAATGCTATGATTTTAAGTGGTACAGAACCACCATTCTCATTTCATCAAGATAAATGTACACATACATATACTGGTACCAGCCAACCCCTATCTAAAAAAAGTTTAATTGATATGGGGCTCTTCTATGAGAGGATGCCATAGTTTTGATTCAGATTCGGAAACAAGCAAAGATTTCGCAGGTAAACTCAATAGAATCCGTGAGAATATATTGGTAGATACTACTAATGGTGATCATGATCTTAATATTCCTTCAACTACTGTTTGATTGTCGGTACTTTACAAATGTTGGTGGTTACTGAAATAGCATAGTTTTACAGATCTTAAGTTTGGATCAGATGATGGATTGAGATGTAAAACTTAGATTTGAGAGGATAAGTCATTATGACAATTATTCGGAAGATGTGTCTCTCTTTGATCTCCACCAGCGTATGTGTAATGATTCCCAAATGATACCAAAACTACTTCCACCGCAATCTGACCTTGGAAACGGAAGCTTCTCATCGGCAGAACTCCCAGTTCACTGGTTTTTCTGTCAACACCGCCGCACTCACTCAGGCTGCTAGGCTCCACTCTCACTCTTTGGGTTAGGTTAGGTTGAATTTATATAAGAAATATGTGTAAGTTTATTACAAAAATGCCCATGAACTAACTATAAAGTTGCGGCCCTGTGTGCAGGCCCGGTTATTACAATTTCTTTAGCCAATACTGCTGTGTACGGTAAGACTGTAATATGGTGCTGATGAGTTGGAGGAACCTCACGCTGTGGATATCAACACTGAACGACTTCCGGGACCTTTGGCTTTGGTTGAGTACATAAGGAAATCAAAACCAAATAGGAAGAGTTGTGAATTCAAGTTGACATGCGAACGCTACCTAAGTGTATTAAGAGGCTGGAAAATTTGAAATAGCCTAGTAGATTTTCATCACTTCAAAGTGTAGACATATTATTGAGTGACTGCCGTAACCGCATATAGCAGAAAATAGAATATGCCAGACAGGGTCATCCAGGTTCCAATAAATTTTGGATCAAGGGATCAAGTGGAGAAGGACAAAGCAATAGAAGCAAAATTAAGATGATCATTTCTCAAATAGAAACAATTACAATCCCTTTGCTGGCCTATTGTGAAAGATTTGTAACAACAAAGAGTTTAATCCCTTCTATAGACCAAGCTTGAAAAACAATATGTGGAGCCACTACATTTGCTCGTCCATAAACCAAAAATAAAATAAAAATAAAATGGAAACTATTGTTTGAAGTGGTACAATATCATTTTGAATTCCATCAAGATAGATATAATCATATACGGGTTCTTGCTGACTCCTGCCTGAAATGATTTTGATCTGGTACAATGCTAGGACTGATAAGTGAGGGTTTTGAAGAAAATTGTGCTATTGAAATGGGGCTCTTTTATGAGAGAATGCATTGTTTTGACTTGGGTGATTGTGGAGAATCGGGTACACTACACTCTTGGGCGTGCAAGGTGTACGAATATAAATATGCTGAAGATTATGGTTCATCCGGGTATGGATGCTGCTCCATTGATAACATTTACTTAGAAGGCAACTGCTGAATTCATAAATTCACAATAAATGGTTTCTAACGTTTGCTTAAACCAACTTATCAAAGCCCACAATAAATATAATCTCCATAAATTTCTGCAAAAATGGATTAAACTAAACTAGCATGCAGAATCAGGAGTACTAGTAGAATTCCGTCTGTTAAAACCTTATCTCCAGAAATTTCAGGAAAAACGTTACTTGGTAGGAAGGATGAGACACTGAACTGAAAAACAAGATTAGATAGCTAGAGAATGACTGCTAATGTGAAAATATAATAAAAAAAGTATGTTGTATATTAGACATTCTGCACACACTCATCATACAAATTTTATATTTAGGTATCAATTCATTTTCAGTTAGTCATGTCTTCATTTCATCTTACTTATCATCAATATCACTCATCCATTCCCAGCTCATGGATTCCATGAAGAGGATGGAAGTGCTCTCTTGAACTTCAAATCCTCTTTGAAAGACATATCAAATATAGTTTGTATTCATGACAAGAAGGCAGCCAATACCTAAACTGTTGGATCCGGTGTTGCAATGTCTCCTCTCATGTAATTTTAATTAATCTCAGAAATAGAGAACTTGAAAATTACAAAAGTAGTGAAGATATCAGTTCAGGTGGGGGGAATAGATTTTGTAACAAACTAAGTGACTCCGAAGACAAAAAAAGCAGGGAGACACCAGTTCAAGAATAAAGAGCCTTGAAATATAGAAAGAAGACTTGCAGCACTAAGCTCTATCCTCACTGAGGTAACCAAGTCTAATCTATAGGTAATTGACAAGCACTATCATCACTTGGCAAAATTAGTGATGTAATGTAACTGCCATCAAACACTAACAAATCCACAGATTAAGTAAAATCTAAATCAAACACTAATAACATCCACAGATTAAGTAAAATCTAAATCAAACACTAACAACATCCAAAGATTAAGTAAAATCTATAATTACATATTTGTAATTGTAAGGTCCACAAACAAAATTATCTCAAATAATTCAAAATATAAGAAGACTGAAATTTAGAAGTACACCAACTTGCACACTAAATTTCCTCCACCTAAAACAAATTTCATACGTTGAAAAACTTAAAACATCTCTAATTCAATTATTTCCGATATAAGATCTTAAATTTTCTGACCTCCTTTGAGGTCTCTGCATAGAAAGACCAAAATATAATTGTTATCTTTCGAAAAAACAATGAAATGATCATATAAAACCATTATTTTACTGATCTTACCATTCAAAGATATCATCCATTCAACTTATCAACTGAAAACTTTATTTTGAGAGGAAAAGTCATTATGACAATTATTTCAAAGATATCTATGTTATCTTCGTAAAGTCACTACTACTACCACCTGCAGTAGCTTGATCTGTTCCAATTATACCCACCATTCGCCTCAAGACACTGATCTCATCAGTTAGTTCTTTCAAGGCTCCTGTGAACATGGTCTTGACAGCATTGATTTGGCCTTCCAAATCACCATGCTTCATAGTTGCATTCTGGCTTGCCACAAGCATATCAGCAACATATGTGTCTAATGCTTGAATGCGAGCCATCACCGAAGCATCATAATTAGCATCATTGGGATGGCGCACCTCTTCACCAACCCTGTCTTCCAAGTCCGCTACCCTATCAGTTAAGGCATCCAATGAACTCTTCTTACCAGCCATTACGATCTAACAATTTCAGCAACTAAACTCGAGCAAAACAGAGAAAATCTTCCAAAAACAAAACCGAAACAGAGCAAGAGATGGCTATTGCATAAATTGTTAGATGCACTGAGATGCACGCTTAATCGCCTAAAATTTTCACAGGACATGACCGGAAATACTATGTGGTTCAATGAATCAACTTCACCCACAAGTACTCAGCCTTGCACACTTGCATCAAAGTATGCATCTGCCTTCACTCATAAGGCAATATGCAACGGAAGTCTTTTCTTCTTTCTCTCTAACTCTTCATGCCCCCATAAGCATAAGAGGTTCTGCCATGCACATCAATAATTCTCACACAAACCAGCAACATAATGAACACAAATACATGACACAATTAACCCATTTTATTGTATCAAAGGAAGATTACAAAACTCGTCCATCACATGGACCAAAAATAGGCCATTCACCCTCTTGGTGAATGCCTAACTCTCCCAAACATGAGACTAACTCTCTCCTATGTATCCTACTGATTTTCCTACTCCTTAGGACTATTTATACAGTGGTTACAATGGCCAAAACCGTGCACAACACTTGCACACGCATGGAAAAGCCATGTGTCCCATCAGGTAGTTTCTATAACCGCCAACTTACTTTTCAACCACCACCTTTTGTGTTGTCAAGCCAACAGATGCCACATCTGTTCTTGGTGGTTAGAAACACTCCCACATGGTTATAACTTCTTTTATAACCGTTCTACTTTGTCTCACATCATTGGCATGCTTGTGAAGCTCGTAACCAACTCGTAACCGTCACTTGAGCCGTATTGCACCACTTGTTGCGCCATACTGGATTTTTCCTTGCTCCAACGTTTAGCTCTCTTGGCCCTGCATTTTTATTACTTTAAACTGATGCACGGACACTCTTCTTGATTTACTTGTTAAATCCAACTCCTTAAGCTCACTCTAGTTACTTGTGCGTCATATATGCTTCACTTCGCCAATTAGCTCGACAATAGCAATGCAACTCTTGCATTACCAACTTGTTTGCACTGTTCAGACTTTGTCCCTGCCTTGAACCAATGCATAGACTAACTCTTAGTCTATTTAACTCTTCTTGCATCATCCTTGAGTTTGGGCCAACTCAATTCCATGGATATGCATCGATGCCAACATCGCATGTTGCATCTGTCAACTTTGGCCATGTCTTTCCTTTCCTCAATGAAGCCTTATTGTGTCGGCCAATAAGCTTCATTCCTTAGCCAAATGTATTTACAATGTAGCGCCACTCTTGCGCTTCATTGGCCCTGTAGGGTTATGTCATTCTTGACACTTGACAGTTTATATAGTATACCGCTATTATGGCTTCCTATTGCGCCATTACGGCTATACTGACTTGGCCGGCAACTCTGTAACGCGTCATAATTATGCATCACTTGCAGTACCGTAACAAACCTCCCCCACCTAATCTGTTCAACGTCCTTGTTGAACGCAACATCAGTTCAGTTTCAGCTAAACCTTCCTTGGCCTTATGCACCCATCTGAGCCCTTCTCAGAATCAGCAACTTTGCTTGGCCTTTAACCTTGCCAAATCTTTTCTGCCTAGTGCTTTATGCCACCACTTAGCTTGTTTTATTTTCCATTGAGCCTATGAATTCCAGCTTCATTGTCGAATCATCGACTATGCTTCAATCTCTACTTCATTCGCATCTCAACACCCAAATGCCACTTACAATATGTTGCTATGCCCTTGCATCAGCACAAATTTTTCTTTCAAGCCATTCCGTGTCTAAGTGTACACTTCAAATAGCCAACATATCTGGGTGATATGTATAACTTAGTTTACTTGCCTTCAACTCCGACTGACATTGCACTCTTGCAATTCAACATGCCTTACTGTAGACTAAGAGTTCTTCAATCATGTTGCAACACTCTTTTGCAAACTCGAATGAAATGCATGACATTAGCCATGACTTAGGATACCCCTAACATTAGACCGACTCTCCCACCGAGCCAAGGTTCCTCTTCACGTGCCTTTGAAACCAGCACTTTAAGCATCACTTGCTCTTTCAAACTTCTACGTTTTAATGTAGCGGAAAAACAACATCATGTTATTCCTAACTATGAGTCAATATTAACTCATTTACTTGATGGACTTACATCTTCATTCTTGCTGCGTTACTCCATGCTATCGCTGCCATACGCCGTCGCACTTCCACATAACTCTCAACAGCAAACTTGACTATGCCACCAACTCCTCTATTTGCTTCTTTCACTTTCAGCGTCTTCTATTGCATATTTTGGCATAATATGCTATGTAGCATCTTCCACGCGAATTATCTTTACTTTGAACGAAAGAGGCAAGATCTTTCACTTCAAATACCCTCATTCACTACTACCTTACATAGATAGACTTAATTCCAACACCAAGGTCCACTCGACCCAAACTGAAAGTATACTCAAACTTGAGCAAATACTCACGCCAACTGATTGCAACTTGTAAGACCTAACAAGCCTTGCAATACTGACTTCAACTTCTCTTCTAAGCAACAAAGGAAGCGAGACAGCACCTACTGTCCCCAATGTAGCAATTCTCTTTGCCACATGTATTCTTCCAACTATCAACGTTCTTATGCGACTCCCATAACGAAGCATAATATAATTGAAACTTAGTTGAATACTCCTTTTAGACTGATGCCATCATTTTGCTTTAGCTTTCATGAAGATTTCTTCAAAAATGGACACATGCCATCTTTATGCATCACCACTAATTTGTCCTTCTTTTCCATGCATCTATGAGTCGCCTAATTTTGCATTTCCAACCGTATCATACATCTTGGCCATGCCCAAATCTCATTTGGCGCATGCTACTGCTGCATACATGCTATTCCAATTAACACTCAATTCTTGACACAAACTTGTGCACCTTTGCACAACTCGAACGGACTTAAATTGGTGATTCTGAGCATCACCATAGAGCTCAGCAAGTCATATCACTCAATGACTTCCGCGGACAATTATCTTGGACAATATTAACAAGGCACAATCCTTGTAAATGAGGCTCCCCTGCCTATGTTCCATGAAGCAAGAATACCACATTCTTCTTCAAACTTGGAACTCATTTTTACTGCCCATGCACATCTGGAAACTCTTGTCTTTCCCCTCCGCCAAAATTAACTTTAGTAGCAACAATTATTGATTTGCAGTCGACAAGAATATCCGCTTGTGGTTATGATCAATTGCAGGTCTTTGGACACCCTTCTCCAGGCATATTGATCCCACTAATAAACCAGGTGCAAGCACACTCCTTGTGCTCATCTAGCATCAACGAAGAACTCTTTGCAAAAGCAAGACCGTGGTGTATCGGTTTTCCCCTAACTTGCGCTTCTTTCTTCAGCCTTTCAATAAGCTTTATGCTAGATAAGAATTGGCCATCCAATTCTTCTTTTATGGCATCACAATTTCCAAAAAAATGCTGATTCACAATCAGACTTTGCATTACCACCAAGGTACATGCAATCAAGAGAGATAACTTTAATCTTCCAACCAACTGGCCACGATGAAAACATATTCAATCTATCTCATAGACATGTTCTTCATCTTCTTTGCCACTGCAAAGGCCATTAACTTCTTTGTATTCCGGAATTTCCCCTAAAATTCCCATTACCTTTTGTAATGTACTTGTTACTGATAACACTAAGAAATTATGCATTCCTAATGCATTATCTTCGCATACTTGTGAGAAACATGGACTTTAACACCTGACTTGCACCATAGAAGTCAGCATACTCCTTAGTTTTGTCATGCCAACACTTGAAAACCCGGTTTCCAATGATTCTTGCACATTCGTCTAACACTTTGGGTAGGAATTTTGACACCTTTGTCATAAACTTTCATGGTCTGCTGCTACTTCAAGCTTCAAGTTCATTCCAATTGATCTTTCCACACAAGACCAACTTCTTCTAGTCTCCATACTAGTGAAACCCAAACAATTCACCACTTAATTCGACAAACAAATGACACCAACTTGAGTAAAAATAGAGAAAAATCAGCAATTGTGCCCCCTAACACAGCTCTGATACCAGCTTGTCACATTCCCATTTAATCGCCTAAAATTTTCACGGGACATGACCGACAATACTATGTGGTTCATTGAATCAACTTCACCCACAAGTACTCAGCCTTGAACACTTGAATCAAAGTATGCATCTTCCTTCACACCTTCAAAATTCCTAGGAATTTTCTACGAAAGTGTAACCCGGCAGAACAATGGTTCTGTGAATAAAGCTTCACCCATTTGCACTTCAGCCTTATAAGTTTGCACCTTTGCAAACAGCCAACACTTCAAGTTAACAGCGGAAGTATTTATAGCCTTCTTTCACTTCTCTAAACTCATCAAATGCACCCCATAATGCACTCATTGATTGGTAGAGAAAATCTAAGTTAGTCTTCCGTTGCATACTCTTCGTAGAATTGGCTGATTGTTTTGGTACAATCTTATAAGGCTGAAATACATTGGGTGATAAGAGATCACTGAACCACTGTATTGACGGGTTATAACTTCGCGAAAATTTGCTTGGAGCATTTGAAGGTGTGACAGTGCTGGTATCAGAGCCAGGTTTGCTCTGTTTCGGTTTTGTTTTTGGAAGATTTTCTCTGTTTTGCTCGAGTTTAGTTGCTGAAATTGTTAGATCATAATGGCTGGTAAGAAGAGTTCATTGGATGCCTTAACTGAAAGGGTAGCGGACTTGGAAGATAGGGTTGGTGAAGAGGTAAGCCATCCCAATGATTCTAATTATGATGCTTCGGTGATGGCTCGCATTCAAGCATTAGACACATATGTTGCTGATATGCTTGTGGCAATCCAGAATGAAACTATGAAGCATGGTGATTTGGAAGGCCAAATCAATGCTGTCAGGACCATGTTCACAGGAGCCTTGAAAGAACTAACTGATGAGATCAGTGTCTTGAGGCGAATGGTGGGTATAATTGGAACAGATCAAGCTACTGCAGGTGGTAGTAGTAGTGACTTTACGAAGATTAAAGTCCCAGAACCTAAGACGTTTTCTGGCGCAAGAGATGCGAAGGCATTGGAGAATTTCATGTGGGACATGGACCAATACTTCAAGGCCGCCAGAACCCCAGAAGAACAAAAGGTTACTCTCGTTAGCATGTACCTAGAGGGTGATGCGAAATTATGGTGGAGAACTAGAACTGATGATGACCTTACTGCTGGTCGTCCAGGCATCATGACATGGAATGTCATGAAAGAAGAATTGAAGAGTCAATTCTTACCAAGCAATGATGCTTGGCTAGCCAGAGAGAGCTTGCGTAAGTTAAAGCATACCGGTACACCACGGGAATACGTGAAAGAGTTCTCGTCTCTGATGCTAGACATCCGCAACATGTCGGAGGAAGACAAGTTATTTAATTTCATATCTGGTTTGCAGCCGTGAGCTCAGGCTGAAGTGAGAAGGCAGGGTGCCAAAGACCTACCTTCAGCCAGGAAATCTTTCCAGCACATACTGATAAACTTTTATACTGATAAATTTTTTTATTTTTATCAGAGCGAACTTTCATGGCCTGAGCTGGTATCAGTGAGAAGGCAGGGTGCCAAAGACTTACCTTGCACACTTGCATCAAAGTATGCATCTACCTTCACTCATAAGGAAATACGCAATGGAAGTCTTTTCTTCTTTCTCTCTAACTCTTCATGCCCCCATAAGCATAAGAGGTTCTGCCATGCACTTCAAAAATTCTCACACAACATCAGCAACATAATGAACACAAAGACATGACACAATTATCCCATTTTATTGTATCAAAGGAAGATTACAAAACTCGTCCATCACATGGACCAAAAACAGGCCATTCACCCTCTTGGTGAATGCCTAACTCTCCCAAACATGAGACTAACTCTATCCTATGTAGCCTACTAATTTTCCTACTCCTTAGGACTATTTATACAGGTCCTAATTATACAGATGAGAAGTGTACAATGCAAGATATAATAGCGCATCCGAGGACATAATAGCAGTAATTGGTGAAAGTGCAAGCTGAGTTACAAGTGGCGTTGTTGCGGGACTTCAGTTCAAGCGTGCGAGCAAGTTAGAGACGGTTATAAAGTGCTTTATAACCGAGTTTGGCATTACCCTAACCGTTGAAGACAGGTGTGGCGTCATTAAGCAAGCCAACACTAAATCTGGAAGTTAAAAAGTGGAACTGGTGGTTAGGGGAACTACCCATGGACATATGGATGTTCATGGGGCGTGCAACAGAGTTGCATAAGGATTGGTCCTAGTTCTTGGCATTATAAATAGCCACAGAACCCTTGTAAACTAGTTTTTCAATAGTTCGAGTATTGAGGAACCATTTAGGCAATAGAGAGTGATTTCTACATAGGCTTAGAGAATAAGCTTGAAAAGTCCATTGGTTGGACGTTTTTGTATCTTCCCCTTAAGCTAATAAAAGTGAGTTTGTTGGCTTATACGTTTGTCTTTGGTTTCCTGTTGATTTGTTATACTCCCCTAATTCTGTGAAGCATAAACATGGCAAGAACCTCTTTGTAGTATGGGCTACATTGATTGGTAGAGAAAATCTAAGTTAGTCTTCCGTTGCATACTCTTGGTAGAATTGGCTGATTGTATTGGTATAATCTTATAAGGATGAAATACATTGGGTGATAAGAGATCACTAAACCACTGTATTGCCGGGTTATAACTTCGCGAAAATTTTCTTGGAGCATTTGAAGGTGTGTTTCTTACGGTACTGCAAGTGATGCATAATTATGACGTGTTACAGAGTTGCAGGCCAAGTCAGTATAGCCGTAATGGCGCAATAGGAAGCCATAATAGCGGTATATTGTATAAACCGTCAAGTGTCAAGAATGACATAACCCTACAGGGCCAATGAAGCGCAAGAGTGGCGCTACATTGTAAATACATTTGGCTAAGGAATGAAGCTTATTGGCCGACACAATAAGGCTTCATTGAGGAAAGGCAAGACATGGCCAAAGTTGACAGATGCAACATGCGATGTTGGCATCGATGCATATACATGGAATTGAGTTGGCCCAAACTCAAGGATGATGCAAGAAGAGTTAAATAGACTAAGAGTTAGTCTATGCATTGGTTCACTGGATGGAGAAGAGCGACCAGGATTTGGTGAAGAGGCGGATATAGGAGCCGAAGAAGAAGCAACAATACGAGATGGTATACGTCTGCTATAGGTGTGACCAAATCAATTTGCAGCAGGGAGAAAAGACCGTTCAACTTCTATAGATAATGACAGTTAGACTTCCGTAGGCATGGGAACCAAAACAACAGGAGACAATGACTGTTGGACTTCCGTAGGCATGGGAACTAAAACAGCAGGAGACAATGACGTATCTTCAGTAGTAGCAGACGATGTTGGAACCAGCTGATTTGATGCTTTCTCATTAGACAAACCGGCAGTGACAGGCCAATAGGACGTTGTTGCAGTATGTGTTATAGGAGGAGTAGAATCTTCCAACAGATGAGTAACAACTGGAGACTGCAAGCATGCTACAAACTCAAGAAAAATAGTAGTAGTGGAAAGTGGCAACACATCATTAGAACTGCCAGAAACTTTGACAGGAGGAACAACCAAACTAGGAGGGAAAGACACAGCTGTAGAGGTTGGTGAAAAAAGGGAAAAAGTTGATATCTATGAAGGAGCCGGGGAAGATGGTAGTACCGACGAGTTGAGGCCTGCAAAAGAAAAATATGATTCATCGAAAACAACATGACGTGACCAATAAACTCGACCAGAAGGAATATGCAAACACTTGTAACCTTTGCGAGTTGCACAATATCCAAGAAAAACACAAGGAGATAACCGTGGTTCAAGTTTATTAGATCGATAATCTCAAAGGTGAGGAAAACATAAGCAACCAAAAGTCCGTAGAGAGAGGATATCTGGGACTTTATTAAAGAGAAATTCATATGGAGTTTTAGTACCAGTAGGAACCGAGGAAACCCTATTCATAAGGAAGGTGGCAGTAAAAAAAGCATCGTACCAAAAAGAAGGCGGAACATATGCCATAGACAAAAGAGTTAAGCCAGTTTCAACTATATGCCGATGTCGTCTTTCTGCAAGACCATTTTGAGCATATGTATGAGGACAAGTCAAACGATACTGAGTACCATTTTGTTGTATAATTTTGTTAAGCTTCTTATATTCAGTACCATTATCAGTTTGAAATTTTTTTATCTTTCGACCAAAGAGAGTTTGTACTTGACGATAAAAGACATCAAAGATACCAATAACATCAGTTTTTGTGTACATAGGATAAATCCAAGTGAAACGGCTGAAAGCATTAACAAAAATAATATAATATCGAAAACCTTCATTAGATAAAAGTGGAGCAGGTCCCCAAATATCTGACACAATAAGATCCAAAGGATTTTCATAAACCGTAGTACTAGATGAAAAACTAAGTTTATGAATTTTATTAGCTAAACAGGACTGATAAATAGATAATTTGGAAACGGAAATAGGTAAACTATGCTTAGAAACTATGGCTTTGACATTTTTGAGCATTGGATGCCCTAAACGAGAGTGCCATGTCTATAAAGAAGTACATTCACCAATAAGAGCAGAAACAGGTGAAACCGGAAGAAGAGTGTAGAGACCCTCCTTATTAAGCGTTACTCGAAGTACTACCTCCCCAGTTTGGAGATCCTTCACAAGGCAAAAAGATTCATAGAATTCACAGAAGACATTATTGTCAAGACAAAATTTAGACACACAGAGCATATTTTTGGAGAGATATGGAACATGGAGAATATTAGGAAGAATAAAATTACGAGTGGGAGTTGCAAGAATACCATCACCAGTATTTGATATTGGTAATGAAGATCCTCCAGCAGTTCGAATACAATCAGGTCCATTGTACTCTTAATGGGTATGTAATTTGTTGAGATCATTGGTCATATGATTCGTCGCACCACTATCAGGAATCCAATCGTAGGCATAAACAGATTGATGAGAAGCAGCATATGCAGCGGGAGCATTGGAAGAGGGTCGTCTGCCCCTATTGGCAGTATTCTTAGATGGTGGTTTTTTGTCACGAGGAGCATAATTCACCGTATCCAACCTTTTGCGACAATCTCTAGCATTATGAAAAGGTTTAATGCATATTTGACACACAACTGCTGGTTTTCCATCCCGTGTAAGAGGAGTGTCTGCAGAACTATTCATAGGGGCAACATTAGCAAGGGGTTGAGAGAGAGAAACCTTATTCTTGGAAGCAACACGAAGATCATAGGATAGTAACATGGATTCAAATTCATCAGCCATAATGACACCCATTGTGGTGATTAAAGAACTGACGATTGATTCATAAGATGAATCAAGTCCCTTAACAACATAATGCCGAAATTCTTTGTCAGAAACTTCAACACCACTAGCAGCAAGAGCATCAACAATATTTTTAACTGATTGAATGTAATCATACATGGTTGAGTTTCCTTTCTTGATCGAGGAAAGAGACTCCTTGAGATGAATAAGATGTGCGTCAGTTTTAGATGCAAATAGAGCATCAAGCTTGGTCCATATAGCAAACGAAGTATCATACATTTTAACCTTATCTAGGATTGGAGCATTGAGATAAGACATGATCCACCCAAGTAAAAGTTTATCAGTACGTCTCTAGGACAAAAAACTGTGGGTTTGGGAGATCATTGACAAGAACCTGTGGACTGGCAAGAGAACCATCTACATATTTCTCTAAATCATAACCTTGTAGATACGGGAAAAATTGAGCTTTCCATAGTAGATAATTGTGACTTGTTAGCTTTTCTGAAACAACACCATGAAGGCGCTCAAAAGGTACGTGATCGAATGACAGAGAAGACGTTGAAGAAGAAGAAGATGTAGAAGTTGTTGAAGAAGACGTTGTTGAGGAAGAATCTGATGAAGAGTGAGAAGTTATGGCAGACATGATGAAGAAAAATAGGTTAAGAAGTAAAAGGTAAAAGAGAAAAGAAAACCCTAAAAACAGGTCGAAGTGAGAAAACCAAGACAGGAATTAATTTTTGGTTAGGTTTCTCAACGTGAGAAAACCAAACAATAATATTCTGTATATATATGTGTTAACAACTGTCGTAACTTGGAAAACAAGACTTTACAAGTTTAACCAAAAACCTATATACAGAAAAACAATGTATAACAGGAAAAATAAAGGCTATGTTTCCTAATCTCTAACACTAACATACCTGGATTTGAGTTTTAATATGCAGCTAATTGTAGTGATTGATCAAAACTTAAATATGAATCCTAATCTTAAATTAAAGAGATTATGGTTGACCTCAACCAATCTCAAAGGCTCTTCTCAGTTCATCTGTAACTTGACTGGTCTTGTAGAATTGCAAATGTCTTATGCTACTCTAACAGGAAATATCCCTTCTGGTCTCTTCAAACTCAAGCATCTAGATAGATTATATCTGTCCGACAACATGCTTTCCGGTACTATACCTTTTCTACCTCTAAATCTTACAGAATTTGATGTATCAAATAATAAATTAAGTGGTAAAATATCGATAGAAACCGGAAAAAGATGATCTAAATGTGCGCTCATCCTTCTGTTCGGAAATGAACTTTCGGGGTCAATTCCATTTTCTATATTTCCCACAACCGGGAAATCAGTAGACCCAGAATCTTATTATATTATCCTTGATCTCTCCCGAAACAAACTAACCGGGAGTATACCAACTAATGTCTGGCGTTGGAGTACTCTTGCTTCTCTAAACCTTGGCTCTAACAATCTCACTAGAATAGTTCCAAAATAGCTTGAGTTCGCCGAAAACCTGTGGAATCTTCTATTGTATAACAACCATTTGGAAGGTAATGTCAATTTCATCGGTGGACTTATAAGGTTAGAATATCTCAACTTAGCTGATAACAACTTTGGAGGTAATATACCAACTGCTTGGGTTCACTGCAAGAACTTACAATCATTTCTTTAAGGTCAAACAAGTTATGGGGGCCAATCCCCAAGGAGATTCTTCTTTTGAAGAGACTCTGTACACTAGATCCATCCATGAACCATCTTTCGGGAAATTTCCTACAAATTTAGCGAGCTTGAGCGGGTTAATAATAAGAGGTCTTGTTCTTGGGGTAAAGGTGTAATGGGTAATAATGAACTGTCGTTGCTTACCAAAGCGAACACTGTACAAGTTGAGTAGTTTTACGAATATAGCTCAGTGGTCTCTATCATGCAACGCTCTTGATGGGAAGGTTCCAAAAGCGATTGGCTTGTTAAAAGCACTAACCACACTTAATTTGTCCCATAATCATTTTTCGGATAATATTCCAGAAACTATTGGAAACTTGTCTACTCTGGAGTCTTTGGATTTAAATTCCAATAGATTGTCAGGAAATATCCCACAGTCGTTGACCACAATCGACACTCTTTAGAGTTATAAACCTTTCTGACAATAAATTGAGTGGTAGGATCCCAAGAGGAACTCACTTTGATACACTGGGTTTGGATGGTGAGGTTTTCGCAGGCAAGGATTTACTATGTGGTTTCCCGACGGAGAAAATTTACAAGGGTGATGATAATACTAGTACAAATCTAATCCTTCAAATAAATCTGATGAAGAAGATCAAGATGATGTTAAAGAAAAGTTTTTCTATGCTATTGTTGCCTTGGGATTTGTAGGGTTTGTTTCTTATTTTGCTTGTTAAGAACAAGAAATGGTGGTTTTCTTATTGGAGGTTTGTTGATTGTATTGCTGTTAGAATAACCAATTATGTTGGTCTTTATTTTTCAATTTCTGCTGCTTTATTCTTGTAATTATGAATAGACAATTATCTGATTTCTGCTGCTTTATATTTACTTTATTTTTCGTCTCTTAATACCTTGTGAATATTTCCATTGTTTTCAGAGAGAAAAGATATACCATTATGTTGGTCTCTATGGTTTGAGCCAAGATCGCAGAATTTCGATAGATTAAAATAAAGAAAATAGATAACATACCAGAAAGAAAATAGAGAATAATCAAGCTAAGGAATGGATGCTGCTGATAAAGCACTAATTAAGCAATACTCCAAAAATTTCAAAGCACTAATTAGTGTTTTTGTTCGAATCATTGAATTTGCTATGTTTTCGTGTTTATAATATGTTGATGCATGACTAATAGTTGTACTAATCTTTCCTGTAGTGCAGTTCGTCATAGCCACGCCAAAAAGATTGTGATTATTCTACTAGTACAACCGTTGACACGGTGGGAGGGACGACCAACATAAAAAAAAAGAACACATTTCTAAGGCCAAGAACACATTTCAAAGCTTTCAAAAATTAGTATCAGTTAACAAAATCACATTAACTACGAACAATGGGCTATCCTATTACTTATCACCGATTCACCATGCCCATGAGTTTACATTAGGCCATTTAACATTTAAGAAACCTACAGAAGGTGAGCTAGTTAGGATAACAGTTCCAGAGCAGTGAACAACACAGAGAAGATGCACTAAGCTACTCACTTTTTTTTGTATGTAAGACAAAAGCAACAAAACCTGAGTAACATACTATTCTGAGTGCACCTCTGCCTGCAAATATTTCTTCTGATGAGGATGTGGATGAGGAGTAAGGAGTACTTGAAATAGCTGAGATGCTTCCGATGGTTGATTCGAAGTTGAGTTACGCGGAATAGTTCCCCCCTTCATTTGTTCATGATAGATAAAACACAAATTTCGAAATACAGAAGCACATAAATATATCACCACAATAAGAGGAATCAAGAAGCACATAAATGCCAATTTCATAATACCCTAGATTCAACTTGTGCAGTCCACCGAAGTGTATATACCTCACAATTATATTAGCACGATGGTCGAGATAAAGGAAAAGAATGACTCAAGAGGTCAAAGTCGAACCACATTGTCACCATCAGCTAAAGCCTGAAGTAACATGATCACAAGCTGGAACTCTAGCAACGCAATCCTGTTGACGAGAATCACGAGATATACAATCAATCATCTCACGCGGCTGTAATAATTTGCAGCTCAAGGTAGTCCTATCAGTAAGCAACACGATACTGTAATCTGGCACACTTTGATGAATCTTGCATACACATGAATCCCCTTCAATTCTTCACCAAGTGGAGCAAAAACAGGGAGAGTACACTAAGAGACAGTCATGCTAAATTTAACTCATTTAATTTCTCGTCTCTTCCAAGGACCCAAGGCTTCTACTGCATTCCCAATTTGACAATACCCAAATATCATTGCATTCCAAGAACACTGGTTCATCAAACACTTTAAGAGCATCACTCACAAACCCAAACTTCGAATACATATGAATCAAATAAGCAATTATAGACAAATCTAAGCAAGACCCAAGTTTCAGAACCCAACACTGTACATTCTTTCCATCAACTATATCCCCACAAGCTTTTAAAACAACAAGAAAAGTATAAAAATCAGGACAAACTCAAGACGGTGATGTTATCGACAATAACAATAAATAGCTTAATGCAAACAACAAATTTCTAAACAGATCTCATTGCACAAGAACCCTTCTTATGCGAGAATAAGAGCATGGAGAAGTTTGACAGAACTTCGATTTGTCATTGTTCCAATTTGCTTTATTTTAAGCTCTGATTTGATTAATTTGATGAAATAGACAAAATTGAGAGAGAAAAAATGATTTTTGAATTAATGTACACATCGATGTAATCTGATGGTTTTGATAGAAATTTCGAAGAACATGTGATTGGTAATCTGTTTATTCCGAACTTAGAAAAAAAGCATTCGATCTTTGATTAATGGCGGAGCTGCTGGTGCTGGAGGTGCTTCTGATGGCGGAGGTGCTTCTAGTGGTAGTAGTGGTAGCAGAGGTGATGCTGGTGTTGGTGGTGGCGGTGGTCTGGCGATGGTGGTGGTGGAGGATCTATCGGTAAAAGATGGTGGTGGATCTGTGGGTGGTTTGGTGACGATGGGAAGAAAATAAAGAAGAGAAGAAGATACGATTCAGTTGGAAGTGACGAAAAAAAGATAAGAAGTGAAACAAAAGATAAGAAGGAGGGTATTTTCGGGAAGTGACGAAAAAAATAAGCTACGGAATTCCAATTTCACAAAAAAATTGAACATTTAACAAAAAAGTAGCCATAGAAGGGTCTCCCTCCCTACGGGCGCTTCGGGCCCTCCGGTCGGTCAACCCAATAAAGCGAAAGAGCAGCAGCCGTGATTGTTGTTCGAGTCTGCCAATCATTTCCCCTGTGATGATGTATCTTCTATTGCGGGTGATGTAATGATACATAGAGTCATTCCGGATAACAATGTAGTATATGTCCTTAATTATAGGGACTGTTGGTGGATTAAGAATGACGGGGTTGTTGTTTTGATTGCATGGAAAAGATGTCCCTAGAATGACTGAGTTTAACCACAATCTAATGCCATGAAATTACCAAAAGTATAAGCCATATAAGTGGACATAAGAAGCACATGGATTAAAGCTCGAACTGTGGCCACACAGTTAGATCAATTGGCGGCAGTAGCTGTGATATAGAAAATTAAAACATGAACAAAATATAGAAAATTGTGGCAAATTATGTCAAAGTCTGGATTATGATTTTATCCGTTGTATGATGCTTGGCATACTACGACAATAATCGATGCCACCTCAATGCTTAATTATTTTTAAGTTGATGCTTTGATGATTTAGATTGGCTAATGTGTAAAATTAATTCAAAATGAAACCAAAATAAAAAAACAGTTTTTTGGTTGAATAGCCGTTGGATTTGAAATTCTGGGTCAAAAAGACGTGTAAAATATGGCCGTGGTTTAAATAACCAAGATTCCAAATATACTTTTTAAGTATCCAAGTTCGGATAATCTGCCCAAAATATTAAAAATTTGTAATTGTAACTGACCGCTATACCCTTAACAGAAAGATAGAGAAAGGCATATCTAATTTTGTAGCCCTAAAACAGCTACAACGGTGAAATTTAAATTAGAGATTTCTTTGCTTGAACTAAAATTGGTTCGATGGCAGAAGGTGCTGGTGATTTACATCACGCAGATGCATCTTTTCTTTAAAAACAAAAATGATGATAAAGGTGCTGGTGATTTACATCACGCAGATGCATCAAAAAGTGAAGAAGGTTCTGGGATAGAAATTTATCATAAGAAACAGATGATGAAGGTTTTAATTAGATGGGGTAAAATTGATTTTCAATTATTCAATCTAGTAATGGATCATTAGTGAGAAGAAATTGGAATGGGAAAGTTCTTTAATTCAATATTGCAGTGAGGCTTTTGGCATTGATTTTTGAAATAATTCTTCTAGATCAATGTGTGTGTTAGGATCTATGTATGAGTTCTGGGTGTTTATCAAACTTAGCTTTGCAACAAAGAGCATTCAAGTTTTTTTTTTTCTTTCTATGATTTAAAGGATACAGAAGTGGACGTCACATAAGGACTTATCAAAAGGATCCGTAGAAGATCTAGGTAAGTAGAAGCAATTTTATGTGGAATGCTTTTGAATTTGGTTTTTGATTGCTCATCAGGTAGTATTGAATCCTTTCGCTTCAGAAATGTTGTTAAACATCGCCTTCTTGTTAGTTTATCTAGACTTACTTGGAAGATTTACTAGATTTGTACACGAAATACACAAGAGCACCTGAGTGCATAATGTATATTCTGACAGAAAAAAGTTTTGGCCTACATGCACCTGAGTGCACAATGTATATATTTTTTTAATTTTTTTTTGGTCTTCTTATTTTTCTCCCTTACTACTCGTTTTTGGTTGATACTTTGATGGTGGATATGATGGTAATGGTGTTGAATTTATTGTTCGAGATCATGAGATAATAATTTTGGTAGTGTAAAATATATTGCAAGAATTACTAGGATAAACCTAGATTTATCCGCCAAGTACATAAGACGCATCTGAGTGCATAATATATAATTCTGACGGGAAATAGATTTTGGATGGTTGTACCCGAGTGCATAATGTATATTTTCTTGGTTGTAATAGCAAAAATATTTTGCACAGCTTGCACCTGGATGCATAATACATATTTTTATATGATATAAATTTTGGCCAAGTTGCGCTTGGGTGCATAATGCATATTTTTATAGGAAATAAATTTTGGTCAAGTTGCACCTGGGTGCATAATTAGAGATGGCAAATGGGCGAGTCGGGGCTCGCTTGTTACGGGTTACATGGGTACGGGTTGAAACGGGCGGAAACCCGCGGGTTGTTATTCTTCACGGGTCATCAATTCTTCAACGTCCGTTGCGGGTAAATCTTGCGGGTTTACGGGTTACCCGGCTTGTTTAATTAAAAATAAAAATAAAATTTAATTAAGATTATTTGTGATCCTGAGGTCAATAGCCAGCCTCCATCTTCATCAGAAGATAAAAATTATCAAACCCTATCATCTCAATTCTCCTCTTTGTTCTTTGATCAACAGCCATAGAACTTCAATTTCTCCATTGTTCTTCTCTCTCTCTGGGAAATCTTCATAATCATATGGTGATTAAACAAAAATCTCAAAAAACTAACACAAACCCATAATCAAATACAACAAGACAGAAATAACCGAGGTATTAAAAATTTAAAACCCTTATTATTAAGAAACAAAGGAATTAAATTCCGAATAGCATCTCCGTCACCAAGCTCAAAATGGAGCCATCATAGCCAGAAAAAATTCATCAGCATCACGGAAAACTTCATCGATGACAATTCCATCCTCGTTAATCTGCCCGCATCACCATAACACCCACAGTTCAAGTCCAATCCTCCCTGACTAGATGCAACGAACCGATGAAGAACATGACATGTAGACAGATTTCATGATGGAAGAGGTCCATTCAACATCAAACCAAAAATCATATTTCAGCTAATCATCATCATACAATAAATAACAAAATTTGAGATACACAAACATATATATAAATATTATAGTAACAAACCTCATGAATCAGAGAAAATATTTGTAAATCTGTAAATATCACAACATCTAAATCAATTAAGAAAAACCCACACTTGATTTGATCAATTTAGCATTCGGAATCAAGAAACTTCCACTTACATCACAATATAATTGAACCAATTGGCTTGAATTTCAATCCCAAAACACCATAGATCCCCTTTCAATTCATGACTTCTTCGTCTTATTTTTATTTAATTAACTTCGGTAACACCATTACTAAAACCAAGTGAACCTTTACCCTCAACTCTATGTCCCAATTTCTTATTATGATCTCTAAATCTCCACCAGCCGAAGAACGCAGAAGAAGAGGATGTGCTGAAGAAAAAAAGATAGGAAGAAAGAGATGATCTCTAGTTTAGGTTTATCCTTTTATGCCTTAAACGTAGGGATAGGATGATTCCTAGATAATCTGATGGTCATGATTGAATAAAAATTAGTAATTAGGTACTGTAGATGGGATGACGGATTAACCCGCGGATTTACGGGCCGGGAACGGGTTAACCCATTTTCTAAAAAGCCACCATTTCGTTAACCCGAACCCGGATTTTTTATAACCAAGTCAAACCGGGTTAGGGTTTTCACGGGCTGGATACGGGTTTATCCGCGTGTTTCGGCTTGATTGCCCGCTCTATGCATAATGTATCCTCGGCGTGGCTTAATTTTTTTTTTTTTTTTTGAATTTCATATCAACAACGGATCTTGCTTCGTAGAGAATTTCGAGCCCTTTCCAAAAATATAAATTTCACTGAAATTCGACTTATATTTCGGAAATTGTGACTTTTCTCGCGATTAATTTTAAATTGGAGAAAGGAAATAAATAGGAGAGAGAAAGGATATGATAAATAATAAAATTTAAAGTAAGGGTATAGAAGACTAAAATTTTTTGTGTCTTTTTCACCTAGACACAAAGTTTAGCGGTCCAATGCTACCAACCTTTAGAGGCCTATGGTCATATGACCCATTTTCCGAATAAAAAAATACTGATGGAGTTACAGTTCCAATTACAAATTTATTTGAGTGACCGGTGTTTGGAAACTATCATCAAAAAATTAACAACATTTGTAAATCTGAACTAAAAACACATCTATAATTCAATGATTGCCAATACATGAGATCTTAAATTTTCTGCAGATCTACCAATTCTACAGTCCAAGTTGAACGACATCCTAGCTGCAGAGTTTTAACATGAGATGAGATACCAAAGTTTGGTGGTAAAATCAGAGGAAGTAGCTGGTATGTCATACATAATAAATATGATAATATCCCTTCTTAGAACGAAACAAAACAAAAAATTTAATATTGGGTGCTAAAAGAGAAAGTAAATATCAAACATCACTATTATTCTGCCGATTTTACCTGAGGAGAAGTATTGAGACGGCCTTGGAAACAGTTAGAAAGTAGATTTGACGGGAAAAATCATTATGACAACTTCAAATAGATCTGTGTCTCTCTCTCTTTGCTGACTTTCATCTCCACCGGTATGTGTAGTAATTAATAAAAAAATTAAATTTTAGACGAATTAAAAGAGAAGGAACGTGCACCCTGGTTAACTAGGGGTGTACAAAGTCACACTCCATGTGTATATCGAGTGATCAAAGCACAATCCTTGGATATCATTTACCATGCAACCGATAACAGCCTCAGCTCAGTAGGGACACACTAGACTGGGTCCCCTTCCGTATAGATTCCAGGTAATGTTGTTGCTTAAGACTAATCTTTTGCATCTTATGAAAGGTTGGTGGGAGTCTTACGTCTTTCATGGATCGGCAAGTTTCATTCTTGCGAAGAAATTTCAAGCATTGAAAAGTGACATTAAATATTGGAATAAGAATGTGTTCGGTGGAATAGAAAGGAAGATAGAAAGCATAATTAGCGAACTTTCTGATCTTGACACTCTCACGGACAACATGCCTATCTCTCCATCTCAATCCTTAAAAAGGAAGAAGTTAAAACAATATTTTGAGAATACGGTAGATAGAAAGCACATCGTGATGATTCAAAAGGCAGGAATGTATTGGGATAAAGATGGGGACAGAAATACGGCCTATTTCCATAGGAAAGAGAAATTAGAAAAGAGAAGAAACATGATTAGGTCCCTAAAGATAAATGGTTAGTTGACAGAGGATAAAAAACTCATCAAATCTTCTATCACTGATTATTTCGTCAAGCTGTTTGAAAAGATAAAGTCTCCAATGACTTATGTTGGAAACATGAAATTTAAGCAGATAACCAAGGAAATGGCACGTCATTTAGAAATCCCTATATCTGAATCGGAGTGTGTCTCTGCTCTAAACAAATTGGGTAAGAATAAAGCACTGGGACCTGATGGTTTTCAAGTCATGGTAATTCAAAAATGTTGGTCTTTCATGAGTAAAGATATTATAAAGGTAGTCAAGGACTTTAGCAAGTCGGAAACACTAAATTGGAGATTAAAGAACACTTTAATTTTGATGATTCCTTAAAAAGAAGTAGTCGAAGAAATTAATGACTTCAGACCAATTGGATTGATGGGAATAATTTACAAGATAATTTATAAAGTTCTTGCGAAAAGACTGAAAACGGTGTTGCCATTTGTTATTTCACATCAACAGTCGGCCTATATTAAAGGTAGAAAAATTCTGGATGGCGCGCTTCTAGCCAATGATTCGAGAATAAAAAGTGGCATTCAGGGAGTTATATGCAAGATAGATTTTGAGAAGGCATTCGACCATGTTTCTTGGGATTTTGTAGATGAAGTGCTGGCTAAAATGGGTTTTGGAGATCTTTGGAGGAGATGGATTCAAGGATGCATCACAAATACTCCTCTCTCGATCCTAATGAATGGATCTGCTCATTCTAAGTTTACCATAAGCAAGGGTTTGACTCAAGGTGATTCTCTCTCACCATTCTTTTTTCTCATCGTTTCTAAAGCTTTGAGTCTAATGTTGCAAACATGCAAGGATTTTGGGCACAAAGGTGGGTTCACGATGAACTGCAATGGGGTTGACATTACTCACCTCCAATTCGCAGACGATACTCTATTTTTTCTTGATGATCCCATTGAGCAAATGAATCATCTGAGATATTACCTTCTTGGATTTGAAATGTTATCAGGATTTCCTATCAACTTCACGAAATGCAGCATCTTTGGAGTCGCGGATCCAACGAATTTGGATAGAATGGAGCAATGTTAGGTTGTAATTCTGACACTTTTCCCTCTTCTTATTTGGTTCTCCTGCTCGGTGATACTTCATGGGGATTGCAAAAATGGGACCCGATCATTGAAAGATGCAAATGACGCCTCCCCTCATGGAAGAGATCCAACTTGTCCAAAGCGGTTAAGTTGACTCTCATTAAGAGTGTGCTATCTAGTATTCCTATGTATATACATGCTTTCTCTATTTATAGGTCCTCCCAAAGTCATCAAGGCTATTGAAAAAGTGATAAGGAATTTCTTATGGGATGCCTTGAAGACGAAAAACGGTTACCATTATGTGTCCTGGAAGAACTGTCACATTCCTCTTAAATGTGAGGGATTGGGCATTAAGTTTGTTAAAAGTATGAATCAGGCACTTTTATCTAAATGGCGGTGGCGTTTTAACAATGAAAAATCGACGTTTTGGAGAAAAGCAATGGTCTCAAAAAATGGAACTTCAATGATGGATAGAGAGACAAAGAATCCTAAACCAGGGAACTCTTGTCGGGTCTAGAAATATATTTACTCGCATCTTAAATCCTTCAAAAAGTTCACAAAACTCAATCTAGGAAATGGCAAGACGATCAGATTTTGGGAAGAAATGCAACATTTCCTCACATTTACTCCATTACTTCTACTGAAAATTGGATAGTACAAAAGTGTGTGGCGACGTTACTAAAAGGTGGTTCTTGGAACTTTGTCATTGACAGAAGGTTATCTCAAGTTCAAATTGATTAATTCTCTACTTTGTTGGTAATGTTTGATAACTTAATGGTAGGTTCTGACGAAGATTCCTTAGTTTTGTCTATCGAAAAAAAAAAGTATTTTTAGTTAAGCCGACTTATTATTGGTTCAATGAAGGTAAGCTACCATAAAAAATTAGCTACCATGGATATTCTCTACAAGAAAGGTAAGCTTTTGGTTAATGGTTGTCTTTTGTGCCGTCGTGACAGGGAGACTACTGCCCATCTTATTTTCTATTGACCATTTTCTTCTTCAGTTTGGTAGCATTTTATGTCTAGTACTGAACTTGATTGGGTAATGCCCAATTGCATTGATCTTATTATCAAAGGTTGGAGAGTGAAAAATCTATTTATTACAGGGAAAAGACTCTGGCATGTGCTGTCGACAGCTATTTGTTGGTGCATATGGAATTGTGGGAATGATCAACAACGGGACGACGAACTTCACAACTCTTATAGAAGACATTAAAACCCAATCATTCTTATAGTGTAAAAACTTACACTCTATGTCTCACTTAGTCAAGTCCTAGATAACGGGGATCTTTTCTTGTTGTAACTTAATTTTCCGGGTGTAGGGAGGTTGAACTTGTTCTTTCTCTCTTTTTGGGTGGATCCCTTTTTTCCCCTTAAGTTTCTGGTATATGGAGAGGTTGAGAGAGGTTGAGCTTGTTCTTCCTATGTTTTTTGGGTTGGTCCTTGCTTACTCTTCGTAAAAAATTTCAATCTATTTATTTTGAAAAAAGAAAAAACTAAACTAATTAAACTGTGAAATAGCCCGTGCTGTTTTGGCACAGATCATTCCCTAATAATACTCTTTAAAAGAGTGGGTAATTAGACTCCTTAAGTATTGGGAGTAAAAGCAGTGTAATATTCTTTTATGCAAACAAACAAGAATGATTCGCTAAGTATCTCACCAGATTTACTTATGCCCAAATCTTTTTGTGAAAACTACTGTGAGACCCATTTTGTCAGATTTCTCCACTAGGAAACCATGGGAATAAGACTTCACGTGAGCACCCAATTTTTGGGAAAAAATCACTCCAACACCTATAGTCTCTGAAATTCTGTTTTTCATTTTTTTCTCCATGCCGGTAAGCTTAAATATGGTTTCTCCCTGTTAACCAAGGAAGAAACTATAATCTTTTTGGTTGTTGGAGTTTATTTCTCAAGTAAAGTTCGATACATATCAAAACATGAGCACGAGGGTTGGAGGCGACATCTTATAAGGTTCAGACAAGATATAGATCTTACGCCGATTCAATTATTGAAGAGAGATTACAAGAAAATTCAATTATATCAAAGTAATTGACTCTGATATGGACACATAGGTCGGGTCGAATCTCTTTGGTTTTGAAAACCAAGTTTCACTTCCGAAAAAACATAGAAGAAGACCTTGTTCTGGTGACATGTCCCTGCCAGATTAGGAAATTAAATCGAAGTTAAGAATGAAATCGAATCTGGTATGAGCATTTGAGTTTGTTTTGTGCAAGAGATGGGGTGAATAAGTTCAATAGACTACAGTTTCGGTCAGAGTTTTAACCCAAGAAAAATCAGTGAAGAAGAAGCAATTGCTGCTATTAAGTTTTGATGATAAATGATGAGATTAATGTGTGGTATAGTGTTTGTTGATGATGAGGGATTATGGGTTTGTATTAAAATCGTGTTTGCATGGAATTGGAGAACGATACAAAGAGAAGAATGTTAACAACAAGCCTTGGTATACAATGCCAACAACATGTTCGAGAAAATGCCTGAGTGGCTTGTGTGCAACCAGGTTATAACAACGGCTAGCTCATGGGTCTGAATGGTTCATGGATGTAGTTTGGGAGACCATAAACAAGAAACAGAGAATGGATCGATTTTATTGGACTTTGGGTAGAGTTTTCAAGATAGTATGAGTTGTATGAAGAGTGAATTGTCATGGAGCTCGTGTTTGGTTTACTTTTTTTTCACAGAGGCCAACAATGTTCGTCATTCACTCATTTGACAAAAGAATGTACTCGAGTGTCACATGTAAAGATATTAAAATGTATGAGATGATTTGGAATGGTGATTGTTGTCATGATTGAGCTATGAACAAATGGATTGATGAATGGATCAGTGAAGTAAGTTAGGAATGGTGGTGTTGATGTTGGTTTCAATGGGTTAAGCATTTAAAAGAAAATGGAGCTAAAAGAATGTTGTTGTGGCAAGGCAAAGGAGATGGAAGTGCAAATGGGTTTGGTGTGCGTGTGACGTGCATTTAAAAGAAAATGGAGGTGTGAACAGTGATGCATAATAGGTTATGTATCTACAAAATTTGTTGCATAACTTGTTATGTATTCTCGAAATTGGTTGCATAACACCTTCTGCAGTTTTTTTTGTTGACATAACTTGTTGCATAACACGATATGTAGCTACTTTTTTCATAGTATTGAAACCAACAAAAAATAAGACTGCATACATATCATGCACCTACAATAATATCTACATAACATGTTATGCAGTCGTGAAAATGGATGCATAATCTGTTATGCATCCGGAAATATGATTGCATAATGCATCTGCATCGAGAAATTTGTTGCACAATCTTTTATGCATCGAGAAAATGGATGCATAATCTGTTATGCATCCGTAAATATGGATTCATACTGCATTATGCATCAATTTTTTTATGTACGCACTAAAATCAACCAAAACAGTGGTTACATAACTTGTTATAGATGCATAACTTTGTTATCCAAATGCATAATTTGTTATACAGTGGAGAAAATGATTGCCTAATTCGTTATGCGTCTGCAGAATGTGTTATGAATTTTTTTTGGTGGCTGCATACTGGTTATGTATCAAATTTTCGAAAATTTTGCCTAAAATGATGATCACCTCCGATTTTTTAAAAAGATTTACAACGATATAAAATTTGTTAAAATTCAAAGGCGCGGATTTTTAGATATGTTATGTCCTAGTTGCGTTGCTAATTATACCCCTGATACATAACCCGTCATGCGGACATTTTTAATAATTTTATATAATTATGGATGTCACGGAACTAAAAATTAATTGTGAGTCGGATAATGAGAATATATTTTTTTTGGGCCTGCGCCAAATTTTCTTCTAATGGGTTTTTAGGGTGTGTCGAGCCCACTGTTCGATGTGGTCCCATGAGGAGGAGATACGAGATATACAAGGAGTCAGATGTCATTTATGAATTTGTTTCGTTGATTTCCGAAAGAAGATACCAGATAATAATCCAACGGATAGAATATAACATACTTCACTCGGTTAATCCAACGCTTGATACAAACCCTTCTTTCTGTTTTCTCTCTATTTAACCTGGTCTTTCTCCGCCGCCCGCAACAAAACCATTCCCAATCACTAAGCAGAGGCAGATCAGGTATGTTGAAATCCTCCTTTTTCTCTCTTTGATTTACGGTTTCGTTTCGTTTTCTTCTTTTCATCTTTCAGATTCATGAATTATATGATTGGCTGGGATTAGATTACGTTAGGTTTTTCTTAAAGATTGTTTCTATTTTTAGCTAAGGGTTTGTTGGAACAGCGAAGATATTGATGCCGTCTTTCTTGTTTCTTGTTCTTGATTATTCTGATTGTTTCGTTGAGTAAGCCTGTTTGGGAACACAAGAAGAAAAAATTATGTGGTTCGATAAATTGAATTAGAGACTGATATATTGGATTCGATTAATTTTATGATGGCCAATTAATTTTGTACTTTTTTTTTTTTTTTTGGGTTCACATTATATTGGATTAGATTCATGTTTCTAATGATGTTGTCTAGAAACATATGATAGAGTTGATTTACCTAGTTAGATTACAGATTTATTTAGAAATCAAAATAATCACATCCATGCCTTTATTACGATTCTGCCATGTTGTTTAAGCTAGTTGTATCCATTAGTAACAAGAATTTCATTGGATTGGTTTGTTACTTTGTACAACTTTGGAGCAACCTTTCTGTAGGCATCAATTTTTTTTTAATATTTGGTTGTTGATACTATTTTGGTTGAGACTCAAGCTAAGTTCACCATATTTAGTTCTAACCTTTTCGTGCTTTTGTTTTTTTTTTGTTCAGTTCATCTGTCTTTGAAAATGGCGGTCGTTGAATCAGGGATGTTTAGGATACAACATACTGTTGGGACTATTTTATGTTGCAAATGTGGAATTCTGATGGCGCAGAATGCTGCAAATATGTGTGTCAAATGTTTAAGAGCTGAAGTTGACATCACTGAAGGTCTACAAAAGAATGTTATCATCATGTACTGCCCTGAATGCAACAGTTACTTGCAGCCACCGCGAACATGGATGAAATGTGAGTTAGAATCCAAAGAGCTCTTAACATTTTGTGTGAAAAGGTTGAAGAATTTGAGTAAGGTTAGGCTTACACATGCTGAGTTTATATGGACAGAACCACATTCAAAGAGGATCAAGGTTAAAATTGGAGTGCAGAAAGAAGTACTTAATGGAGTTGTTTTAGAGCAAGCTTACCTTGTTGAGTATGTTGTACAGGACCACTTGTGTGAATCCTGTTCAAGGGTTGCTGCTAATCCTGATCAATGGATTGCTTCTGTTCAGTTAAGACAACATGTGCCGCACCGTAGAACTTTCTTTTATCTTGAGCAACTCATTCTCAAGCATAATGCTGCTCTTCATGCAATAAAGATTAAGCAGATGGATCATGGTATTGATTTTTTCTTCGGCAACCGAAGCCACGCTCTAAAGTTTGTTGATTTCGTCGGTAAAGTTTGTCCAATCAAGAGCCGAAATGATAAACAGCTAGTATCCCATGACGAAAAGAGCTCCACTTACAATTATAAATACACATTTTCTGTTGAAATTTGTCCCATTTGCCGTGAGGATCTGATCTGTCTTCCTCCCAAAACAGCTCTTAGCTTGGGAAATCTGGGTCCACTTGTACTGTGCACGAAAGTAAGTGACAGCATTGCTTTACTTGATCCCATTACTTTGAGGATGTCGTACATGGCTGCAGACCAGTATTGGAGGATGCCTTTCAAGACTTTGCTATCAAGTCGACAACTCGTGGAATATATAGTTTTGGATGTGGAACCCATGATATCTGAAGTGAATGTTGGCGGAACAACTTACGCGCTAGCAGACGTTCAAGTTGCACGTGTCTCTGATTTTGGCAAAAATGACTTGATCTTTAATATAAGAACCCATCTTGGCCATCTTTTAAACCCCGGCGATTATGCTCTTGGTTATGACCTATATGGAGCTAATATTGACATTATATATAAAGGTCTTGTCATTCCTGATGCAATTTTAATAAAGAAGAGCTATGAAGAGAAGCGACTAAAGAAACGTGGCAAACCTCGTGCTTGGAAGCTGAAGTTCATGAATATGGAAGTGGATAATTCTAATAGAAAACTTGATGAGGAGAAGATGAATACTGAGATTGAAGAATTCTTGAAAGTTTTGGAAGAAAACCCAGAGATGGCGTTTAACATATCCTTGTACCGCAATGAAGAGTACCAACCATCGGAGATGACTGAGGCAGATGATGATGGACTATTGCCTTTAGATCAGATGCTCGCTGGTCTTAAACTAGGTGGCGAAGAAGAAGAGGACAATAATAATGGGCAAGGCATGATAGACTAATTCTCTGTAAGAAGGGACTGGTATGTCATTTTCGCCATTTATTTCTTCCTTATATTTAGGCAGAGCTTAGCTTCCTACTCTTTCCTCTGAAATTCTCATGAAATTGAACTCAGCTTACAATTGTTTTCCAAAGTTGCATTTGATGGGCAAGAAGCTCGAAATAGTCACTTTGCATGAAGCAGAAGTTTTGGTCTTTCACAGTGCTATATGAGCATAATCAACATAAAGTCATCATAAGTTACATCGCTTCATGAACATTTATTTTGCTACAAGTATTGTGAATTTGCATGTGTCAAACAAGTTCTGCGAGGTAGTATTGTTGGTATGCATTAAAAGTTAGGGATGTTAAGCATACATTTTAAAATGTAGGCAATAGCTATGTTGTCAAAGGCGTCGCCTAGGCGCCGAAGTGGCCCTATTTTTTCACTTGGCGTCTTGCTAAGGAAAAAGGATGCCACTTTAAAAAAGTGGCGCCCTGGCGGCGCCTTAATGGGCGCCCAAAAGGTATGTTTCAAAAAAGATCTTTCTCAAATCTTTCCCCTAATTGAATGTGATTAATGTTATTAATATATTGAAACATCAAACATGTGACTGATGGAAAAAGAAGAAGAGAGTTTCATATTATTTTTCAAAAAAATGGAAGTGATTGGTGGAATGGATGTAATTGTGACGTTTTAATTCTTTGATATAAGTATAGTAATAGGCTTTATTGTTTGATGTAAATATAGAAAGAAGCTAATTATTCTTCTCTATAATTGTGCCTACAATAGTTGCTCACTGCGGCTTGAGAGTTTACACCCGCACTGCGCGGCGCTTTACGCCTATGACAACATAGGGCGATAGGCTATTTTCTTAGCGTTTGCACCCTGTCATTATGTACATTTTTTATTCTGTAGAATTTGATATCTGGTTATCTGGCATATCATACACACACTTTAAGATTATTAATAGAGTGAGAGAGTGAGAAAACAAATGTCCTAATTTGTTGGGTAGAAAAATGAGTTTATGTTAGCATGATGCCTTCTTAATAATATATAACCTTGACTGAAACACTACTAACTACTACCAAGCGTTCTTATTATATGCTGTTATCATATATACTGTAATGATTTTCGGTGCTTCAACCCTATGAAGTTTGCTGTTAGGTTCTTGAGAAATTTAATTCGCTATGTTAAATATTATTTTTGCAGGAGGAACTCTTGAAGGCTGAAACTACTCTATGGATTGATCAGAATACTTGTTGCATTGTCTGACACTTGATTGCATTTTGGGAAATTTAGCTGATGATTTAAACTTTGATTTTTGCCTTGGTGGGTATATCCTTCTACCTCTTTTGTAGAGAGGATAAACAAGGTGGTTTATGTAGGCAGATGACTCTTCCTGGTAAGAGTGGGGTGCAGAAACCTTGAATTTTACCAGTTCTACTTTATTTTGACTGAAGTTGTGTTTTAGTTTTGGGTACTTTTAAGTTCTGTTTAGATACTTTAAGTGGTGTGATTGGAATTCTTTAGGGAAGTTTACTTTCAATTTGCATGTAGTCAATTTTTTTATTTTATTTTGATACGCTCGCCCAACGTGGAATTAACCGTTGATAACTGGAGAGGTGAGATGCCTGGTCAGCATGCGGGGTTTTCAATGCTGATTTCCCAAACGTCAACTAAAGTTAGGTTTCCTTCTCGTTCCTCTACCACGATAACGCCGCACGATTTTTTTTTTTTTTGGGAATTATATAAATGATCCTCCTTTTAAAGGGCTTCACAATTACCCTTATCCTACAATAAAAATACCCCTCTCCATTCTTAAGCCCATCAGAGGTTCATTAAGGTTTTTTTCTATTCCAAATTTTCCTTCTATCCATTCCTAAGGATTTGCCTTCTATCCATTCCTAAGGATTTGCCTTCCCTGTAAAATAATTAGAGTTCTTTCAACCGAATGAAAATATATTGCTCCTTCTCTCTCCATTCTCTTTCAGCAATCACCACCACCACCATCATCACCTCTTCCACCACCACGTCCGTTGTCGCCAATAGATTCTGGATTCAATAGAAACTATTATCAGAAATTAATGGTTGATGTTCAGAGGGAGGTTCTTCTTCTTTTGAAGATTGATTTTTCAAATCGGATTGAACTAGATCGATATCTGATTTTAGGTAGATTGATTTTTCAAATTGGATTGAACTAGATCGATATCTGATTTTAGGTTTAGATTTATTGTAATTTTAGAGTTGAATTTGTTCAAGAAGTAATGATGATTATGGTGGTGGGGCTGGCGATAGTGGAGGAGGAATGATTTGTTCTTTCGTTATACAAATGGAAATTCAAGTTCCCTTAATTTCTAAATTAGTGATGGATATAAAATGGGATTCAGTGGTTATCTTTTTTTCTCTTGCTTAAGTTTGTGGTGGCGTAACATGATTGAGTGATTGTTGTTGGTGGTAATAAGGTCGAATGATGAAACTGGCGGCGGAAATAATGGTGGTTTTGGTGATAGTGGTGGTGGAGATGGGTGTGACTGTGGTTGCTGGGAGATGGTGGTAGTGGTGATACTTCTAGCAATTATCTGTATTACGACAAGGTACTTTCTCTTCCTAAATTCTTTTAGTATATTCTTTCGTGGTTTTGATTTTGGTTTTAACATTTACAAATAAGAACTTATCGAATCTAGGTTTTTACCTGAGATATGGTGGTCTCATTTGTAAGCTTTTGTTTCTTGGGTATGCTGACTTTGTTCATTGTATAGGTGATGGTTGCAGCATCGGTGTTGTTGGTGGTTGTTTGTTTTGGGAGTGGTGGAGGTGGTGCCTTTTTGTTTTGGTGCTGTTTTTATTACAAGTTGATGTAATGTAAGGGATTGGTGATGGTAGTCTGAATATGCTGAGAAGATGTTGGATATGCTGACGCAGTTGCAGCTGGTAGCTGATTGCAGTTGTCTATGAGTTGCTGCTACAGAACATATTGTTGGGGTCAAGAATCTACAGGAAGCTACAGAACATATTGAAGGATGTTACAATGAAACTGAAATGGTTAGGGTAGTTATTGCTTCTAAGTTTTATAATGCAACTGGTACTGGTGGTCTGGTATTGCATGATATGGAGTTGAAGCTGTAAAATGGTGGTGCTGAGATAATGAAATTGAGTTAGCAACAGGAGTATGAATAGAGAGTGATTTTGTTGGTGGTTTGCAATTGAGCAGGGAATGCATAAATGGGTTGTAGAAAAGATGTATGGGATATCCCAAAGGTGCGTGACTCCATATCTCTATTGATACGGTAGTAGTGGTGTTGTTGGAGTCGGAGTTGGTGGTTTTCTATTGATATTGGTGATGAAGCGAGAAGGTGACTTGCTCTTGGTATGTTTAACTTACTATTGACACATTTCTGTTGGAATTATCATGAATACAATAGTTATTTGAAATTGTGAATCATAAACTCTTATTATTGTTTGGTTCTTATTTGTTTTCAGTGTTTATTTTGGTTCTTGTTTGTGTATCAACAATAGAAATGGTAGTCAACAACCAATATTTGTGTATCAACATTAGAAATTGATCTTAGTGTAAGGAGTCAACAACAAAGATTTGTGTATCAACAAATAGAAATTGATCTTAGTTTAGGGAGTTGACAACCAATATTTGTGTATCAACAATGGAAAAATGGAATCAACAACCAATATTTGTGTATCAACAATAGAAATTGACCTTAGTTTTAGGTAGTCAACAACCAATGTTTGTGTATCAACAATGGAAAAATGGAATCAACAACCAAATTTGTGTATCAACAATAGAAAATGATCTTAGTGTAAGGAGGCAACAACAAATATTTGTGTACAAACAATAAAAATTGACCTTAGTTTAGGGAGTCAACAACCAATATTTGTGTATCAACAATGGTAAAATGGAATCAACAACCAATATTTGTATATCAACAATAGAAATTGATCTTAATGTAAGGATTCAACAACAAATATTTGTGTATCAACAATAGAAATTGATCTTAGTTTAGGGAGTCAACAACCAATGTTTGTGTATCAACAATAGAAAAATGGAATCAACAACCAATATTTGTGTATCAACAATAGAAATTGACCTTATTTAGGAAGTCAACAACCAATGTTTGTGTATCAACAATAGAAAAACGGAATCAACAACCAAATTTGACAAATATTTATGAACTTTTGATTTTTGGATCAACTTCAGTTGTTGACACCTAATATTGACGGCGGCGGCGGCGGCGGCGGTGGTGGTGGCGACGGTGGTTGTATTTAATAAGTGGTGGTGGTGGTGGAGTGGTGGTGGCGGTGGTGGAATGTTATTGGTGGTTGTTTTAGTAAGTGGTGGTGGCAGTGGCGGTGGTGGTGGTGGAGTGGCGGTGGTTAAATGAAATAATAGAAAAATCTATTTTTTAATAGATAAGTTTTTTAAATGGAAAATAATATTATAAGTGAGGGTATTAAGGTAATTTATTTTTAATGGATAAGGTATTTAAATGATAGGGGTATTTATATTGTTGTTTAAGTGTATATTTATTGGTTGTCAAAACTAAGGGTATTTAATAAATATAGCCGACGATTTTTACTCTCTTCATCAACAAGGACAATAAGGACATCAAGACCTGGTGCCAAAGAGAATTTCAGCTCAACCGAGTGTAGATATACGTCAAGCAAAAACATTTTGAATTCGACGGAAGGGTTATGCTTGGAAAGCTTCTTTGACTCTTGGTCATCACCATATCTAGGCCTTCAGTTCAATATGATTCGATCAAGTGTTCTGAGCAAGAAGGTAGATGTATCATTAAATAGGGAAGTATAAGATATCTTCACTCTAGCAACAATGGGGTGAGAAGGTCTCTCTGCTTTCCGGCAGGAAAGGACAGATGGGGGTGGGATACTTTAGCAGCTCAACTGGAAGTTTTAAATGATATTTTAGACTGTGGCTGTTCCCCTAGTCGAAAAGAAGTTCGATCAGAAGAGAGAGAGAATGAAGGAGATATATCTCCGGTAGCTGAATTAATCACTGCACTAGGTCAAAAGAAGAACCAGTTTGACTTTGTTGACCCACCACTAATCTATAGAGAGTGGTGTTTTGGCCAATCCACCGTCAGTTGTCCTAGAAACAAATCTGAACCGTTCATTTTTGGTGTGGGTGGTTCATTTTGGTGTGGGTGGTTCAAAGTCAAAGTTAAATTGACTAGATTACCCTTCCCAGTGTTTAACCTAAATCAAAGCTAAGTTGAAATTTTGTTTTCTTTCTTCTTCTCTTCCTCCTATCAACCGTAACCTCCATTAAAACTCAAAATTTCATTGTCTTCGATTAATCGACGATTTAAAAATTAATCAAGTGTAGTGTACAGACTTATATGAGGTATGTTTTGAAAACCCAGTTACGAGTTGGTTTATTTGTTCGATTTAAGTTTAATTTCTATCAAAAATTAGGTTTTAGATGAAAATTTAAATTGAAATTTCTAGGTTTATGTGAGTTACGGTTGATTTTAACTGAATTACGGAATGTAACTGGAGATTTTGATGTTGTTACGGAATCCAACTCAGATTCCAACAGGAACATAAATCTTCACACTAGGCCAGGCAAGTATTGGCAATCCACACTAGCATATTAGAGCATTTCCTATGGAATGAACAAACTCAAAGTTTTTCATTTTGATCCCACTATGGGATGAACAAACCAAGAAAATGGATGTTCAAATGGCCTGATATGTTCATTTAAACATCGAGACACTCCACCAGGCGCGCGTCTGGTGCAAGGACGCGCGCCATCGCTATTGTCCACCGTTGTAATTGATTCATTAGCATACATTTTCCATTAGCAATGGTTTTTTGCTCGACCAATTAGATTAGATGCCATTGAGATAACTGATCTTGATAAATAATTATCATAGGAGGTCAATTATCTTGATAAATAATTTACATAGCCTTTGCATCAACTTGACATTGTATTTAGTGATTTTTACCACTGATTTCCCGAGTTTTTCAGTTTTTTATTTGTCTGTTTTGATTTGATTTATGATTGCAGTTCCGATAAAACCCAAGATGGGGATTTCCTTTGATGTCAAACTTGATAATGTAATAGTGCAATTGGTGTTGGAAAAAAGTCCAATTAGTAATTTAGTTATAATGTGAGATTTTAATGGGACAATGGTCATGGCTAAAGTATATAATGATGGTAATAATATTACGATTTTTTTCCTTCAAATTAGTGAACTTATTTAAATACCCTTTAAAATCCACATATATAAATCACATATTTTCTATAAAAATAAGAACAGAAAATTGGGGGATACATAAACCAATTAGGGGATATTTTTATTGTAGCTGCCGGCATGGTTTTTCAATGATGCTGGCATGGTCGATGGATTTCCGGCATTGAAAACCCATGCCGGCAGCTACAGTGAAATATCCCCCAATTAGTTTATATCTCTCTCAATTAACTGTTCGAAAATAAAGAATAATAAATAAAATCCGCACATATTCTTTACCTATTTAATGTATTTGCCCAGCCACACCAAATCAAAATTGCATCACCATTGGCGGGGGGAAGACCCGCGCACACCAAATCAAAAATGCATTGTCGGGGGCGGGGCGAAGCCCCGCGCACACCAAGTTAAAAGAAAAGAATAAATAAAATTTACCCATATTCTCCACCTATTTAATGTATTTGTACCGCCACACTAAATCAAAAATACATTGCCACGGGGCGAGGCGAAACCCCGCGCACGCCAAATCAACAATGCATTGGCACGGGGCGGGATGAAGCCCAGGGGTGTACCAATAGTCTTCTGGTTTTTCATTCTTTGACTCTATGGACTTGTGAAATGAAGGGGAAGAGAAATTCAACAAGGATTGATCGGGGCCAGAGGTTTTAATTGGGGGCCTGACAAATTTTGTTTACACCCAGGGGTGTACCAATAGTACAGGTGAAAATACTGTTTTACCCTTTATTTTTATTTTTATTTTAAATCAAAAACAAAACTTTAAAAAAAAAAAATATCAAAACTTTAAAATCAAAATCAAATTTTTTTTTTTCGATTTTTTTTCCTACTCAAATGTGTATGAAAAATCGTCACCATTTTAAAAAAAATATTAACGACTGTTCTAGAGTCGTCATTGTTGTTTGACGATTCTAAACAGTCGTTATTATTTCCAAAACGACTCTCAAGAGTCGTCATTGTTTCAGTGACGACTCTAGACAGTCGTTAATTTTTAAAAAAAGCATATGACGACCCTTTTATGTATTCCGCCATTAATGAATCTTTAAAAAAGGCAACGACTCTTTTATAAGCAATAACGACTGTCTAGAGTCGTCAAAGAAACAATGACGACTCTTGAGAGTCGTTTTTGAAATAATAACGACTGTTTAGAGTCGTTAAAGAAACAATGACGACTCTAGACAGTCGTTAATTTGTAAAAATAATTGATGACGACTTTTCATACAATTTGAGCAGAAAAAAAAATCGAAAAAAAAAATTATTTTGATTTTAAAGTTTTCATTTTTTTTTTTAAAGTTTTGTTTTTGATTTAAAAAAATTTAAATAAATAAAAGGTAAAACAGTATTTTCACCTGTACTATTGGTACACCCCTGGGTGTAAACAAAATTTGTCAGGCCCCCAATTAATCCTTGAAATTCAACCCCATTTACCAAAACTTATCGATTGAATAGAAGATAGAATTCGTGTCCAATTTGTCCTTTTTATTTTCTTTGGTGTAAATTGTAAATACGAAAATAAGAATTTTTTTTGAGGGTTTTATGTATAGTTATCAAAAATTTTGGGGGAGTAGAGCCATATTTAATCAACCTTTGGTTCCTCCTCCGAGAAGGGATATGACTCACTTTGCACTGCTAGATATATTACCCTCTTTGTCATCGCACCTCTTCTCAGGGTAAATTACAGGAGAATAGGGTGTCAACGTAAAATTGCTCTAGCTTTTTACTGCATCTCCACTTTAGCTTTTGCGAGGGTATAAATGCAATGAAAAGTTTTGATAGTGTGCCGGGATTGGAGTCAAGTTTTTTTTAGAAATTCGTGGTTAATGATTCTTAAATGCTAAAGTTTGAAGGTCGCTGCCAAAAGAGTGTCGAACAACTAAGTTGGTGTGGCTTGGTTGATGTTAAACCTGACGGCCATTGATATTTGGCCCCCAGTCAGTGAAACCTTTGTTGGTTGGCTGTAAATTTTTTAACAACTAGTTTGATCAAGAACCATGAATTCAGGAAACGAGTCCTTAATTTTAATTATTTCTTTATATCATAATACCATTTTGTTGTTTCTCTATAACAGCTAGTTTCATTAGCCGTGCAACCAAATCAATTCATGAATTCAGTGTAAAGTAAAAAAATAAAACAGTACTTCTGGACGGACCAGATTATGAACCACCCAAAAACCGAATCTCCTTTTTTCTCACAGTTTTTTTTGTGGATCCTAGTGGGCCCATGGAGGACAGCAAGGGGTCCCACCTTTGGATATTTTATGTGTCGGGTGGTTTTTTGTGACTGTTTTTTTGGCTTGTTCCTTAAGAATTTTTGAAAAAATAAATAAGTTATTTTTATTTTACCATTATTATTATTATTATTATTATTATTATTATACATCACTGGACGAGTCGTCAGTAGGGGGTAACCGAGCAACAAGCTGGGCCCCTACACCTTTCTGGATGACAATGCCTAGCCTATGAAATAGAGAGCTTCCTATGTTATAGTTGGCATCTTGGCTAGCAAGACAGTTGCGTAGCCTTTTGAGAAAAAGAACTGTATCTTCACCCAATTCACCCAAGGTGGAAAAAGCTAGCACTTTGAAGCCATAACCATGTGTCTCGCATAGCTCCAAATATTTGTTGCGCTTTCGTGTCTCAGCTGCCTTGATGGCTTGCCCTGTAGTGGAACTACGAGTTCTAGCGGTTGTAAGTGGTGAAACGCCGGTAACGTCAAAACAAACGTCCCTTTCGGCTTCCCAGTTGTAGACTAGAATATCGGCAGGCTTTCTACCATTTGCACTATCTGTTAAGAAATCTAAGGAGACCTCTTTCCGTGCAGCTACACCGGACTTATAGCAGATGTCTGCAAATAAGTCGTGAGCCATGTCATGCCGAAATTTCTGTCCGACCTCGCTGGCACAGTGGAGGGCATGATCAGCGTATATATCCATTGGCCTGTCGCAGATGGTACATCTACATTCTTCAGCAAAAAAGGGAATGGCTAGCCTGTATTTGAGAACGGAGCTAAATTGTCGTGGTCCAACCGCTTGATTCAAACCACTGCTAGGAATGGCCTTCAAAAAGTCCATTGCATGCTCCCTTCTATTGCTTTGCCACATGAAAGCTTCACGGTCATTTAAAGCAAAACAGGTAGGTATCTTTTCCTTTACTGCGCCAAAGCATATCGATGCCATGGACTTCATGTGTTGTGGGGAAGTGTCGTTGATGCAGAAGGATGTTAAACTACAAGCTTGCTGGAAAGTCTGAAGAGCATGTTCGTATCGTGGGCTCGACTCAGGCGGGTATTGTACTGCCTAGGATTGCGTCTTGCAGAACCCTGGTTTGAGCACACGAAGCCAAGTAACAATACTTGCTTGTATCTGCCATTGTGTATATGCCAAGGCCACCTTCTTTAATTGGTAAAGTTGCAAGTCACTGTTGAGTTTGGCCAAAACCAGCACCATCACCAACTACAAGTCGTCGTAGATATTGAATCAGATGAGTGTCATAGAGATCTGTAACATCCTGCAAGAACATAGGGCTAGTGGTACGTAGGGACAAATATAGTTTTGATACTCCAGTGCAGTTACGCAAGAGAAGGAGTTCGCTTTGTGGATCCTGCAGCTGTTGAACTTTCTCCATAAGTTGTATAGTTTTGGTCACCCTGCCTTGTATAGTTGATGGCAGCCAAAACTGCTTTGGTGTCTACAATCAATGTGGATCTGTCCACAGCAGGAGCAAGTGATGTCTTCCTACCATCTCTAATAGCTTAGCTGCAGGTAAGGACGTGGAGTGTGAGGATGCTTCTGTTGGAGATCATGCAAAGTATCCGGTGTAGGTGGTACTATGCCGTTTGAAGAAAGAATTCGGATAGCTTCTGTATAATGTTCGTAACTTAACTTTCTCTTGTACGCTGAGATGTTGGTAGTCTTCTTCTTGTTCGTGCTAGACTACCTTCGCATAGTGTTTAGCTTGGAGGATTTGAGTAGGTTCTGAGCCAAAATGATGCAGCCATTGGGTTCTCTCCATTGAACCAGAGCTTGATTGATTGCGGCATTCTCAAATTCTTCCTATTGCCAGAGCGTTCCTCCATAGAACATTTTGGCATGTAGAGGTTCAGGGTACATGTAGGAAGTAGTAATAGTTGCAGCCAAGCATCTAAGTTATCAGGGTTTGCAATGACTTCGTCAAGAGTTATTTTTAGGGCCCGGGAGAAAGTCAATCTACAAGGTGAAGGGATACTTACTGTGGTGGTCATTCGGCGCTGGAAAACCATGTTGAGTAACTCCATAGTAAGGCCAGCAGGGTCCTGATCTCCTACATTGAAAGATGATGGAATATCACCACCAGGTGCAACACATGGTTTCTCAACCCCATGAATTAGGAAAGCAGCCTGCCCATCGTTGTAAGGACCCGGAATTATGTCTCCAGGTAGATGATTACAACAAGTTTTCCTCCAGGCATGGGTATGCATGCACTTAATGCATAACCACATCTGCATTAGATTCAGTGATCGTTCCCATGCACGGTAACAATCAACATTGTTCCTTATTCTATCTTTGCATACCTCTTTGGCATCATCAGTGGGGAAGTGCATTTCATGTATATGGCGATAGATTTCACTCTTCGCATAGCCTCTACCTGCAACTCCTCCATGACAGCCATCGTAATCCTTAAAGGGACAAGGAATTTTATCTCCCTGTGATGATCCGAACGGGTTCTGAGATGTAGAATGTTGAGAGACATGCTGAGATGTTGATGCAGAAGGGTTGAACGCTGGTGTTGAAGGGATTTATGATGCAGATGAAGATCGATCCCTAGTTTGACGCATGATTCTTAGTTGTAACCGCTATAACTGCCGTGAATATGGAAGAATCTGTATCTGAAAAGTGCATCATCCAAAAGAGTATAACAAGGAGAGTTGAAGGAGGAATATAGTGTGGAAATCTGTAGAGAAAACCTGAGGAAAATCCAAAAACTAATTCACAGACTTTCAATCGCCTGAAAATCGCCTGGAGCCTCTCTCACGACTTACTACAAAGAGGGAAACCATCACCTTTAGTGTTGTCACATGACCATTTAATCGCCTAAAATTTTCACGGGACATGACCGGCAATACTATGTGGTTCAATGAATCAACTTCACCCACAAGTACTCAGCCTTGCACACTTGCATCAAAGTATGCATCTGCCTTCACTCATAAGGCAATACGCAACGAAAGTCTTTTCTTCTTTCTCTCTAACTCTTCATGCCCCCATAAGCATAAGAGGTTCTACCATGCACTTCAAAAATTCTCACACAAACCAGAAACACAATAAGCACAAATACATGACACAATTAACCCATTTTATTGAATCAAAGGAAGATTACAAAACTCGTCCATCACATGGACCAAAAATAGGCCATTCACCCTCTTGGTGAATGCCTAACTCTCCCAAACATGAGACTAACTCTCTCCTATGTAGACTACTGATTTTCCTACTCCTTAGGACTATTTATACAGTAGTTACAATGACCAAAACCGTGCACAACACTTGCACACGCATGGAACAGACATGTGTCCCATCAGGTAGTTTCTATAACCGCCGACTTTTTCAACCGCCACCTTTTGTGTTTGTCAACACTCTTCTTTGCAACAGATGCCACATCTGTTCTAGGTGGTTAAACACTCCTCTTGACACATGGTTATAACGATTCCATCTCTTATAACTGAACGTTCATCCCTCTTGGACCTACATTTTTATTACTCTAAACTGATGCATGGACACTCTTCTTGCTTTACTTGTCAAGGACAACTCCTTAAGCTCACTCTAGTTACTTGTGATTGATCATCAATTTGTCATAAACTATGCTTCACTTGAAGACTCGCCAATTAGTCGACAATAGTAATGCAACTCTTGCATTACCAATTTGTTTGCCTCCACTCCCCCATAGTCCCAACACTCCCACAAAACTGTTCAGCACCAACTTCTTCTACTCCATTTCTTCATAACTAAATTTGACAAACAAAATGACACCAACTAAAGCGAGGAGAAAAAATATTATCACACGGTCTGTTATGGTTATAACCGTCACACCACTCTCTTGACTTTTTGTGTCATCTTGCTTTTCTTGTCGAGACAACTCCTTAAAACTCACTAAGTTGTCTTGCATTACTTGTTTGTAACGTTCAATCCCTCTCTTAGTCTATTCCATCTTCATGCATCATCGCTCTAAATTCCGCGATGCATGGACACTTGCTTTCCTCAATGCTTTACTTGTCAAGGACTCTTTTTAATTCTCCTATAACTCCTCGACAATAGTAATGCTTTCGCCGAACTCTTTCTCAGCACAAATGTTATACTTTAACTTGACTTCTAGTCTATTCAACTCTTCTTGCATCATCCTTGAGTTTGGTCCAACTCAATTCCATGGATATGCCTCGATGCCAACATCGCATGTTGCATCTGTCAACTTTGGCCATGTCTTGCCTTTCCTCAATGAAGCCTTATTGTGTCGGCCAATAAGCTTCATTCCTTAGCCAAATGTATTTATAATGTAGCGCCACTCTTGCGCTTCATTGGCCCTGTAGGGTTATGTCATTCTTGACACTTGACAGTTTATACAATATACCGCTATTATGTCTTCCTATTGTGCCATTACGGCTATACTGACTTGGCATGCAACTCTGTAACGCGTCATAATTATGCGTCACTTGCAGTACCATAACAAACCTCCCCCACCTAATCTGTTCAACGTCCTCGTTGAACGCAACATCAGTTCAGTTTTAGCTGAACTTTCCTTGGACTTATGCACCCATCTGAGCCCTTCTCTGAATCAGCAACTTTGCTTGGCCTTTAACCTTGCCAAATATTTTCTGCCTTCAGGAATTTTCGCAAAATTCCCATTACCTCTTGTAATGTACTTGCTAATGATAACACCACAAAGATATGCATTCCAAACGCCTAATCTTTGTATACTTGTGAGAAACATGGACTTTAACACCTGACTTGCACCATATAAGTCAGCATACTCCTTGGTTTTGTCATGCCATCACTTGAAAACCCAGTTTTCAATGATTCTTGCTCGTTCGTCTAACACTTTGGGATGGAATTTTGACACCTTTGTCATAAACTTTCATGGCATGCTGCTACTTCAAGCTTCAAGTTCATTCCAATTGATCTTTCCACACAAGACCAACTTCTTCTAGTCTCCATACTAGTGAAACCCAAACAATTCATAACTAAATTTGACAAACAAATGACACCAACTTGAGTAAACGAGAGAAAAATCTTATCACCTGGCTGCCCATCTGTATAAGGTGTGATAGTGCTAGTTTTACATCGTAAATAAAGAGGCAATGCTTTATAAACGAAAAGACCCTCGTTCATTACTGCTCTTACACAACAAGACCATGTACCATTACATGATTGATCATCAACTGATCTCTTCTGGAAAGTTAAAACTTCACTAACAAAGCAACTTTCTTACACCAAAGCAAAGTATGTACAAACTTGAAGACTCAAATAAAAGTCTGTACAACCAAACTCTACACACAGAGTTTGCATCAATCAACAACTAAAGCTACATAGAACAAGGCCAACAACACTCTTTGTTCTGGCATCAAAGTGTCTCCAATGGAGACAGCAACACTTACTCTTGTTCTTAGCTTAGTTTCTTTATTTGTCGAAGTGAGCGACAACTTCGCTGCGTGGTCTATTCCTTGAACCATCACTTCGGCCTCCATGAGTCTTGCTAGAATGACCCCCATAGTCATTCCCAACTGATGCGTTGAGTTGTGATTTGAGTGGACAGCTTCTAGAGAAATTCAAACCTTTGCAAATGAAACATCCCCTATACTTACGGGCTAAAGGGAATAATTCATCTTCCTTCGGTTCATGCTTGCACTTACTGCCTACAGATTTTTCCTTCCTTTTGGCTTCACCTTCACAGCTTTGCACATCTTCAGTCGTTGTGCAACTAGTAAGCCCTCTTACCGCTGGAATAGCCATCTGGATACTCTGGATTTTGCGCCTCTTAAGTTCAAAGCAATTACACTCGAACTTGCGCCAGCCAGAAATTGGAACATCTGATCTTCTTCACTCATGCCACGTACTTCTTGCACCAATGCAAGGAAGTTTTCAGCATAGGCCTGTGGTGTACTCGTCATTTTTAGCCTACGTAAACTTTCTCTTGCATACCAAGCACCATTGCTCGGCCAGAACTGACATCTCAGTCCCTCTTTCATGTCTAGTTTTTGGTTAGAAACACTCCCACATGGTTATAACTTCTTTTATAACCGTTATACTTTGTCTCACATCATTGGCATGCTTGTGAATCTCGTAACCAACTCGTAACCGTCACTTGAGCCGTATTGCACCACTTGTTGCGCCATACTGGATTCTGCCTTGCTCCAACGTTTAGCTCTCTTGGCCCTGCATTTTTATTACTTTAAACTGATTCACGGACACTCTTCTTGCTTTTCTTGTCAAGGCCAACTCCTTAAGCTCACTCTAGTTACTTGTGCGTCATATATGCTTCACTTCGCCAATTAGCTCGACAATAGCAATGCAACTCTTGCATTACCAACTTATTTGCACTGTTCAGACTTTGGCCCTGCCTTGAACCAATGCATAGTCTAACTCTTAGTCTATTTCACTCTTCTTGCATCATCCTTGAGTTTGGGCCAACTCAATTCCATGGATATGCCTCGATGCCAACATCGCATGTTGCATCTGTCAACTTTGGCCATGTTTTGCCTTTCCTCAATGAAGCCTTATTGTGTCGGCCAATAAGCTTAATTCCTTAGCCAAATGTATTTACAATGTAGCGCCACTCTTGTAATTCATTGGCCCTGTAGGGTTATGTCATTCTTGACACTTGACAGTTTATACAGTATACCGCTATTATGTCTTCCTATTGTGCCATTACGGCTATACTGACTTGGCTCCGCAACTCGTAACGCGTCATAATTATGCGTCACTTGCGTCTGTGTAACAAACCTCCCCCACCTAATCTGTTCAACGTCCTCGTTGAATGCAACATCAGTTCAGTTTTAGCTGAACTTTCCTTGGACTTATGCACCCATCTGAGCCCTTCTCAGAATCAGCAACTTTTCTTGGCCTTTAAACTTGCCAAATCTTTTCTGCCTTCAGGAATTTTCGCAAAATTCCCATTACCTCTTGTAATGTACTTGCTAATGATAACACCACAAAGATATGCATTCCAAACGCCTAATCTTTGTATACTTGTGAGAAACATGGACTTTAACACCTGACTTGCACCATATAAGTCAAACATACTCCTTAGTTTTGTCATGCCATCACTTGAAAACCCAGTTTTCAATGATTCTTGCTCGTTCGTCTAACACTTTGGGATGGAATTTTGACACCTTTGTCATAAACTTTCATGGCATGCTGCTACTTCAAGCTTCAAGTTCATTCCAATTGATCTTTCCACACAAGACCAACTTCTTCTAGTCTCCATACTAGTGAAACCCAAACAATTCATAACTAAATTTGACAAACAAATGACACCAACTTGAGTAAACGAGAGAAAAATCTTATCACCTGGCTGCCCATCTGTATAAGGTGTGATAGTGCTAGTTTTACATCGTAAATAAAGAGGCAATGCTTTATAAACGAAAACACCCTCGTTCATTACTGCTCTTACACAACAAGACCATGTACCATTACATGATTGATCATCAACTGATCTCTTCTGGAAAGTTAAAACTTGACTAACAAAGCAACTTTCTTACACCAAAGCAAAGTATGTACAAACTTGAAGACTCAAATAAAAGTCTGTACAACCAAACTATACACACAGAGTTTGCATCAATCAACAACTAAAGCTACATAGAACAAGGCCAACAACACTCTTTGTTCTGGCATCAAAGTGTCTCCAATGGAGACAAAGAACACTTACTCTTGTTCTTAGCTTAGTTTCTTTATTTGTCGAAGTGAGCGACAACTTCGCTGCGTGGTCTATTCCTTGAACCATCACTTCGGCCTCCATGAGTCTTGCTAGAATGACCCCCATAGTCATTCCCAACTGATGCGTTGAGTTGTGATTTGAGTGGACAGCTTCTAGAGAAATTCCAACCTTTGCAAATGAAACATCCCCTATACTTACGGGATAAAGGGAATAATTCATCTTCCTTCGGTTCATGCTTGCACTTACTGCCTACAGATTTTTCCTTCCTTTTGGCTTCACCTTCACAGATTTGCACATCTTCAGTCGTTGTGCAACTAGTAAGCCCTCTTACCGCTGGAATATCCATCTGGATACTCTGGATTTTGCGCCTCTTAAGTTCAGCAATTACACTCGAACTTGCGCCACCAAATTGGAACATCTGATCTTCTTCACTCATGCCACGTACTTCTTGCACCAATGCAAGGAAGTTTTCAGCATAGGCCTGTGGTGTACTCGTCAATTTTATCCTACGTAAACTTTCTCTTGCATACCAATCACCATTGCTCGGCCAGAACTGACATCTCAGTCCCTCTTTCATGTCTAGTTTTTGGTTAGAAACACTCCCACATGGTTATAACTTCTTTTATAACCGTTATACTTTGTCTCACATCATTGGCATGCTTGTGAATCTCGTAACCAACTCGTAACCGTCACTTGAGCCGTATTGCACCACTTGTTGCGCCATACTGGATTCTTCCTTGCTCCAACGTTTAGCTCTCTTGGCCCTGCATTTTTATTACTTTAAACTGATTCACGGACACTCATCTTGCTTTTCTTGTCAAGGCCAACTCCTTAAGCTCACTCTAGTTACTTGTGCGTCATATATGCTTCACTTCGCCAATTAGCTCGACAATAGCAATGCAACTCTTGCATTACCAACTTGTTTGCACTGTTCAGACTTTGGCCCTGCCTTGAACCAATGCATAGTCTAACTCTTAGTCTATTCCACTCTTCTTGCATCATCCTTGAGTTTGGGCCAACTCAATTCAATGGATATGCCTCGATGCCAACATCGCATGTTGCATCTGTCAACTTTGGCCATGTCTTGCCTTTCCTCAATGAAGCCTTATTGTGTCGGCCAATAAGATTAATTCCTTAGCCAAATGTATTTACAATGTAGCGCCACTCTTGCAATTCATTGGCCCTGTAGGGTTATGTCATTCTTGACACTTGACAGTTTATACAGTATACCGCTATTATGTCTTCCTATTGTGCCATTACGGCTATACTGACTTGGCCTGCAACTCTGTAACGCGTCATAATTATGCGTCACTTGCAGTACCGTAACAAACCTCCCCCACCTAATCTGTTCAACGTCCTCGTTGAACGCAACATCAGTTCAGTTTTAGCTAAACTTTCCTTGGACTTATGCACCCATCTGAGCCCTTCTCAGAATCAGCAACTTTTCTTGGCCTTTAAACTTGCCAAATCTTTTCTGCCTTCAGGAATTTTCGCAAAATTTCCATTACCTCTTGTAATGTACTTGCTAATGATAACACCACAAAGATATGCATTCCAAACGCCTAATCTTTGTATACTTGTGAGAAACATGGACTTTAACACCTGACTTGCACCATATAAGTCAAAGATACTCCTTAGTTTTGTCATGCCATCACTTGAAAACCCAGTTTTCAATGATTCTTGCTCGTTAAATCTAACACTTTGGGATGAAATTTTGACACCTTTGTCATAAACTTTCATGGCATGCTTTGCTACTTCAAGCTTCAAGTTCATTCCAATTGATCTTTCCACACAAGACCAACTTCTTTTAGTCTCCATACTAGTGAAACCCAAACAATTCATAACTAAATTTGACAAACAAATGACACCAACTTGAGTAAACGAGAGAAAAATCTTATCACCTGGCTGCCCATCTGTATAAGGTGTGATAGTGCTAGTTTTACATCGTAAATAAAGAGGCAATGCTTTATAAACGAAAACACCCTCGTTCATTACTGCTCTTACACAACAAGACCATGTACCATTACATGATTGATCATCAACTGATCTCTTCTGGAAAGTTAAAACTTCACTAACAAAGCAACTTGCTTACACCAAAGCAAAGTATGTACAAACTTGAAGACTCAAATAAAAGTATGTACAACCAAACTCTACACACAGAGTTTGCATCAATCAACAACTAAAGCTACATAGAATAAGGCCAACAACACTCTTTGTTCTGGCATCAAAGTGTCGCCAATGGAGACAGAAACACTTACTCTTGTTCTTAGCTTAGTTTCTTTATTTGTCGAAGTGAGCGACAACTTCGCTGCGTTGTCTATTCCTTGAACCATCACTTCGGCCTCCATGAGTCTTGCTAGAATGACCCCCATAGTCATTCCCAACTGATGCGTTGAGTTGTGATTTGAGTGCACAGCTTCTAGAGAAATTCAAACCTTTGCAAATGAAACATCCCCTATACTTACGGGCTAAAGGGAATAATTCATCTTCCTTCGGTTCATGCTTGCACTTACTGCCTACAGATTTTTCCTTCCTTTTGGCTTCACCTTCACAGCTTTGCACATCTTCAGTCGTTGTGCAACTAGTAAGCCCTCTTACCGCAGGAATAGCCATCTAGATACTCGGATTTTGCGCCTCTTAAGTTCAAAGCAATTACACTCGAACTTGCGCCAGCCAAATTGGAACATCTGATCTTCTTCACTCATGCCACGTACTTCTTGCACCAATGCAAGGAAGTTTTCAGCATAGGCCTGTGGTGTACTCGTCATTTTTATCCTACGTAAACTTTCTCTTGCATACCAAGCACCATTGCTCGGCCGAATCGACATCTCGGTCCCTCTTTCATGTCTAGTTTTTGGTTAGAAACACTCCCACATGGTTATAACTTCTTTTATAACCGTTATACTTTGTCTCACATCATTGGCATGCTTGTGAATCTCGTAACCAACTCGTAATCGTCACTTGAGCCGTATTGCACCACTTGTTGCGCCATCTTGGATTCTCGCTCGCCTTGCTCCAACGTTTAGATCTCTTGGCCATGCATTTTTATTACTTTAAACTGATTCACGGACACTCATCTTGCTTTTCTTGTCAAGGCCAACTCCTTAAGCTCACTCTAGTTACTTGTGCGTCATATATGCTTCACTTCGCCAATTAGCTCGACAATAGCAATGCAACTCTTGCATTACCAACTTGTTTGCACTGTTCAGACTTTGGCCCTGCCTTGAACCAATGCATAGTCTAACTCTTAGTCTATTCCACTCTTCTTGCATCATCCTTGAGTTTGGGCCAACTCAATTCCATGGATATGCCTCGATGCCAACATCGCATGTTGCATCTGTCAACTTTGGCCATGTCTTGCCTTTCCTCAATGAAGCCTTATTGTGTCGGCCAATAAGCTTAATTCCTTAGCCAAATGTATTTACAATGTAGCGCCACTCTTGCAATTCATTGGCCCTGTAGGGTTATGTCATTCTTGACACTTGACAGTTTATACAGTATACCGCTATTATGTCTTCCTATTGTGCCATTACGGCTATACTGACTTGGCCTCCGCAACTCGTAACGCGTCATAATTATGCGTCACTTGCAGTACTGTAACAAACCTCCCCCACCTAATCTGTTCAACGTCCTCGTTGAACGCAACATCAGTTCAGTTTTAGCTAAACTTTCCTTGGACTTATGCACCCATCTGAGCCCTTCTCAGAATCAGCAACTTTTCTTGGCCTTTAAACTTGCCAAATCTTTTCTGCCTTCAGGAATTTTCGCAAAATTCCCATTACCTCTTGTAATGTACTTGCTAATGATAACACCACAAAGATATGCATTCCAAACGCCTAATCTTTGTATACTTGTGAGAAACATGGACTTTAACACCTGACTTGCACCATATAAGTCAGCATACTCCTTAGTTTTGTCATGCCATCACTTGAAAACCCAGATTTCAATGATTCTTGCTCGTTCGTCTAACACTTTGGGATGAAATTTTGACACCTTTGTCATAAACTTTCATGGCATGCTGCTACTTCAAGCTTCAAGTTCATTCCAATTGATCTTTCCACACAAGACCAACTTCTTTTAGTCTCCATACTAGTGAAACCCAAACAATTCATAACTAAATTTGACAAACAAATGACACCAACTTGAGTAAATGAGAGAAAAATCTTATCACCTGGCTGCCCATCTGTATAAGGTGTGATAGTGCTAGTTTTACATCGTAAATAAAGAGGCAATGCTTTATAAACGAAAACACCCTCGTTCATTACTGCTCTTACACAACAAGACCATGTACCATTACATGATTGATCATCAACTGATCTCTTCTGGAAAGTTAAAACTTCACTAACAAAGCAACTTGCTTACACCAAAGCAAAGTATGTACAAACTTGAAGACTCAAATAAAAGTCTGTTCAACCAAACTCTACACACAGAGTTTGCATCAATCAACAACTAAAGCTACATAGAATAAGGCCAACAACACTCTTTGTTCTGGCATCAAAGTGTCGCCAATGGAGACAGCAACACTTACTCTTGTTCTTAGCTTAGTTTCTTTATTTGTCGAAGTGAGCGACAACTTCGCTGCGTTGTCTATTCCTTGAACCATCACTTCGGCCTCCATGAGTCTTGCTAGAATGACCCCCATAGTCATTCCCAACTGATGCGTTGAGTTGTGATTTGAGTGGACAGCTTCTAGAGAAATTCAAACCTTTGCAAATGAAACATCCCCTATACTTACGGGCTAAAGGGAATAATTCATCTTCCTTCGGTTCATGCTTGCACTTACTGCCTACAGATTTTTCCTTCCTTTTGGCTTCACCTTCACAGCTTTGCACATCTTCATTCGTTGTGCAACTAGTAAGCCCTCTTACCGCTGGAATAGCCATCTGGATACTCTGGATTTTGCGCCTCTTAAGTTCAGCAATTACACTCGAACTTGCGCCAGCCAGAAATTGGAACATCTGATCTTCTTCACTCATGCCACGTACTTCTTGCACCAATGCAAGGAAGTTTTCAGCATAGGCCTGTGGTGTACTCGTCAATTTTATCCTACGTAAACTTTCTCTTGCATACCAAGCACCATTGCTCGGCCAGAACTGACATCTCAGTCCCTCTTTCATGTCTAGTTTTTGGTTAGAAACACTCCCACATGGTTATAACTTCTTTTATAACCGTTATACTTTGTCTCACATCATTGGCATGCTTGTGAATCTCGTAACCAACTCGTAACCGTCACTTGAGCCGTATTGCACCACTTGTTGCGCCATACTGGATTCTGCCTTGCTCCAACGTTTAGATCTCTTGGCCATGCATTTTTATTACTTTAAACTGATTCACGGACACTCATCTTGCTTTTCTTGTCAAGGCCAACTCCTTAAGCTCACTCTAGTTACTTGTGCGTCATATATGCTTCACTTCGCCAATTAGCTCGACAATAGCAATGCAACTCTTGCATTACCAACTTGTTTGCACTGTTCAGACTTTGGCCCTGCCTTGAACCAATGCATAGTATAACTCTTAGTCTATTCCACTCTTCTTGCATCATCCTTGAGTTTGGGCCAACTCAATTCCATGGATATGCCTCGATGCCAACATCGCATGTTGCATCCATCAACTTTGGCCATGTCTTGCCTTTCCTCAATGAAGCCTTATTGTGTCGGCCAATAAGCTTAATTCCTTAGCCAAATGTATTTACAATGTAGCGCCACTCTTGCAATTCATTGGCCCTGTAGGGTTATGTCATTCTTGACACTTGACAGTTTATACAAGATATCCGCTATTATGTCTTCCTATTGTGCCATTACGGCTATCTTGACTTGGCTCTGCAACTCAGTAACGCGTCATAATTATGCGTCACTTGCGACCGTAACAAACCTCCCCACCTAATCTGTTTAACGTCCTCGTTGAACGCAACATCGATTCGTTTTAGGTAAACTTTCCTTGGACTTATGCACCCATCTCGAGCCCTTCTCGGAATCAGCAACTTTTCTTGGCCTTTAAACTTGCCAAATCTTTTTCTCGCTTCAGAATTTTCGCAAAATTTCCATTACCTCTTGTAATGTACTTGCTAATGATAACACCACAAAGATATGCATTCCAAACGCCTAATCTTTGTATACTTGTGAGAAACATGGACTTTAACACCTGAATTGCACCATATAAGTCAAAGATACTCCTTAGTTTTGTCATGCCATCACTTGAAAACCCGTTTTCAATGATTCTTGCTCGTTCGTCTAACACTTTGGGATGAAATTTTGACACCTTTGTCATAAACTTTCATGGCATGCTTTGCTACTTCAAGCTTCAAGTTCATTCCAATTGATCTTTCCACACAAGACCAACTTCTTCTAGTCTCCATACTAGTGAAACCCAAACAATTCATAACTAAATTTGACAAACAAATGACACCAACTTGAGTAAACGAGAGAAAAATATTATCACCTGGCTGCCCATCTGTATAAGGTGTGATAGTGCTAGTTTTACATCGTAAATAAAGAGGCAATGCTTTATAAACGAAAACACCCTCGTTCATTACTGCTCTTACACAACAAGACCATGTACCATTACATGATTGATCATCAACTGATCTCTTCTGGAAAGTTAAAACTTCACTAACAAAGCAACTTGCTTACACCAAAGCAAAGTATGTACAAACTTGAAGACTCAAATAAAAGTCTCACAACCAAACTCTACACACGAGTTTGCATCAATCAACAACTAAAGCTACATAGAATAAGGCCAACAACACTCTTTGTTCGGCATCAAAGTGTCGCCAATGGAGACAAGAACACTTACTCTTGTTCTTAGCTTAGTTTCTTTATTTGTCGAAGTGAGCGACAACTTCATTGCGTTGTCTATTCCTTGAACCATCACTTCGGCCTCCATGAGTCTTGCTAGAATGACCCCCATAGTCATTCCCAACTGATGCGTTGAGTTGTGATTTGAGTGGACAGCTTCTAGAGAAATTCAAACCTTTGCAAATGAAACATCCCCTATACTTACGGGCTAAAGGGAATAATTCATCTTCCTTCGGTTCATGCTTGCACTTACCGCCTCTGATTTTTCCTTCCTTTTGGCTTCACCTTCATAGCTTTGCACATCTTCATCGTTGTGCAACTAGTAAGCCCTCTTACCGCAGGAATAGCCATCTGGATACTCGGATTTTGCGCCTCTTAAGTTCAGCAATTACACTCGAACTTGCGCCAGCCAGAAATTGGAACATCTGATCTTCTTCACTCATGCCACGTACTTCTTGCACCAATGCAAGGAAGTTTTCAGCATAGGCCTGTGGTGTACTCGTCAATTTTATCCTACGTAAACTTTCTCTTGCATACCAAGCACCATTGCTCGGCCAGAACTGACATCTCAGTCCCTCTTTCATGTCTAGTTTTTGGTTAGAAACACTCCCACATGGTTATAACTTCTTTTATAACCGTTATACTTTGTCTCACATCATTGGCATGCTTGTGAATCTCGTAACCAACTCGTAACCGTCACTTGAGCCGTATTGCACCACTTGTTGCGCCATCACGGATTCGCCTTGCTCCAACGTTTAGCTCTCTTGGCCATGCATTTTTATTACTTTAAACTGATTCACGGACACTCATCTTGCTTTTCTTGTCAAGGCCAACTCCTTAAGCTCACTCTAGTTACTTGTGCATCATATATGCTTCACTTCGCCAATTAGCTCGACAATAGCAATGCAACTCTTGCATTACCAACTTGTTTGCACTGTTCAGACTTTGGCCCTGCCTTGAACCAATGCATAGTATAACTCTTAGTCTATTCCACTCTTCTTGCATCATCCTTGAGTTTGGGCCAACTCAATTCAATGGATATGCCTCGATGCCAACATCGCATGTTGCATCTGTCAACTTTGGCCATGTCTTGCCTTTCCTCAATGAAGCCTTATTGTGTCGGCCAATAAGCTTAATTCCTTAGCCAAATGTATTTACAATGTAGCGCCACTCTTGCAATTCATTGGCCCTGTAGGGTTATGTCATTCTTGACACTTGACGATTTATACGATATCGCTATTATGTCTTCCTATTGTGCCATTACGGCTATACTTGACTTGGCTCTCGCAACTCTGTAACGTCATAATTATTCGTCACTTGAAGACCGTAACAAACCTCCCCACCTAATCTGTTCAACGTCCTCGTTGAACGCAACATCAGTTCAGTTTTAGCTGAACTTTCCTTGGACTTATGCACCCATCTGAGCCCTTCTCAGAATCAGCAACTTTTCTTGGCCTTTAAACTTGCCAAATCTTTTCTGCCTTCAGGAATTTTCGCAAAATTCCCATTACCTCTTGTAATGTACTTGCTAATGATAACACCACAAAGATATGCATTCCAAACGCCTAATCTTTGTATACTTGTGAGAAACATGGACTTTAACACCTGACTTGCACCATATAAGTCAAAGATACTCCTTAGTTTTGTCATGCCATCACTTGAAAACCCAGATTTCAATGATTCTTGCTCGTTCGTCTAACACTTTGGGATGAAATTTTGACACCTTTGTCATAAACTTTCATGGCATGCTGCTACTTCAAGCTTCAAGTTCATTCCAATTGATCTTTCCACACAAGACCAACTTCTTTTAGTCTCCATACTAGTGAAACCCAAACAATTCATAACTAAATTTGACAAACAAATGACACCAACTTGAGTAAACGAGAGAAAAATCTTATCACCTGGATGCCCATCTCAGATAAGGTGTGATAGTGCTAGTTTTACATCGTAAATAAAGAGGCAATGCTTTATAAACGAAAACACCCTCGTTCATTACTGCTCTTACACAACAAGACCATGTACCATTACATGATTGATCATCAACTGATCTCTTCTGGAAAGTTAAGACTTCACTAACAAAGCAACTTGCTTACACCAAAGCAAAGTATGTACAAACTTGAAGACTCAAATAAAAGTCTGTACAACCAAACTCTACACACAGAGTTTGCATCAATCAACAACTAAAGCTACATAGAATAAGGCCAACAACACTCTTTGTTCTGGCATCAAAGTGTCGCCAATGGAGACAGCAACACTTACTCTTGTTCTTAGCTTAGTTTCTTTATTTGTCGAAGTGAGCGACAACTTCGCTGCGTTGTCTATTCCTTGAACCATCACTTCGGCCTCCATGAGTCTTGCTAGAATGACCCCCATAGTCATTCCCAACTGATGCGTTGAGTTGTGATTTGAGTGCACAGCTTCTAGAGAAATTCAAACCTTTGCAAATGAAACATCCCCTATACTTACGGGCTAAAGGGAATAATTCATCTTCCTTCGGTTCATGCTTGCACTTACTGCCTACATATTTTTCCTTCCTTTTGGCTTCACCTTCACAGCTTTGCACATCTTCAGTCGTTGTGCAACTAGTAAGCCCTCTTACCGCTGGAATAGCCATCTGGATACTCTGGATTTTGCGCCTCTTAAGTTCAGCAATTACACTCGAACTTGCGCCAGCCAGAAATTGGAACATCTGATATTCTTCACTCATGCCACGTACTTCTTGCACCAATGCAAGGAAGTTTTCAGCATAGGACTGTGGTGTACTCGTCATTTTTAGCCTACGTAAACTTTCTCTTGCATACCAAGCACCATTGCTCGGCCAGAACTGACATCTCAGTCCCTCTTTCATGTCTAGTTTTTGGTTAGAAACACTCCCACATGGTTATAACTTCTTTTATAACCGTTATACTTTGTCTCACATCATTGGCATGCTTGTGAATCTCGTAACCAACTCGTAACCGTCACTTGAGCCGTATTGCACCACTTGTTGCGCCATACTGGATTATGCCTTGCTCCAACGTTTAGCTCTCTTGGCCATGCATTTTTATTACTTTAAACTGATTCACGGAAACTCTTCTTTCTTTTCTTGTCAAGGCCAACTCCTTAAGCTCACTCTAGTTACTTGTGCGTCATATATGCTTCACTTCGCCAATTAGCTCGACAATAGCAATGCAACTCTTGCATTACCAACTTGTTTGCACTGTTCAGACTTTGGCCCTGCCTTGAACCAATGCATAGTCTAACTCTTAGTCTATTCCACTCTTCTTGCATCATCCTTGAGTTTGGGCCAACTCAATTCCATGGATATGCCTCGATGCCAACATCGCATGTTGCATCTGTCAACTTTGGCCATGTCTTGCCTTTCCTCAATGAAGCCTTATTGTGTCGGCCAATAAGCTTAATTCCTTAGCCAAATGTATTTACAATGTAGCGCCACTCTTGCAATTCATTGGCCCTGTAGGGTTATGTCATTCTTGACACTTGACAGTTTATACAGTATACCGCTATTATGTCTTCCTATTGTGCCATTACGGCTATACTGACTTGGCCTCGCAACTCGTAACGCGTCATAATTATGCGTCACTTGCGTACCGTAACAAACCTCCCCACCTAATCTGTTCAACGTCCTCGTTGAACGCAACATCGATTCGTTTTAGCTGAACTTTCCTTGGACTTATGCACCCATCTGAGCCCTTCTCGTAATCAAGAACTTTTCTTGGCCTTTAAACTTGCCAAATCTTTTCTGCCTTCAGGAATTTTCGCAAAATTCCCATTACCTCTTGTAATGTACTTGCTAATGATAACACCACAAAGATATGCATTCCAAACGCCTAATCTTTGTATACTTGTGAGAAACATGGACTTTAACACCTGACTTGCACCATATAAGTCAGCATACTCCTTAGTTTTGTCATGCCATCACTTGAAAACCCAGTTTTCAATGATTCTTGCTCGTTCGTCTAACACTTTGGGATGGAATTTTAACACCTTTGTCATAAACTTTCATGGCATGCTTCTACTTCAAGCTTCAAGTTCATTCCAATTGATCTTTCCACACAAGACCAACTTCTTCTAGTCTTCATACTAGTGAAACCCAAACAATTCATAACTAAATTTGACAAACAAATGACACCAACTTGAGTAAACGAGAGAAAAATCTTATCACCTGGATGCCCATCTGTATAAGGTGTGATAGTGCTAGTTTTACATCGTAAATAAAGAGGCAATGCTTTATAAACGAAAACACCCTCGTTCATTACTGCTCTTACACAACAAGACCATGTACCATTACATGATTGATCATCAACTGATCTCTTCTGGAAAGTTAAAACTTCACTAACAAAGCAACTTGCTTACACCAAAGTAAAGTATGTACAAACTTGAAGACTCAAATAAAAGTCTGTACAACCAAACTCTACACACAGAGTTTGCATCAATCAACAACTAAAGCTACATAGAACAAGGCCAACAACACTCTTTGTTCTGGCATCAAAGTGTCGCCAATGGAGACAGCAACACTTACTCTTGTTCTTAGCTTAGTTTCTTTATTTGTCGAAGTGAGCGACAACTTCGCTGCGTGGTCTATTCCTTGAACCATCACTTCGGCCTCCATGATTCTTGCTAGAATGACCCACATAGTCATTCCCAACTGATGCGTTGAGTTGTGCTTTGAGTGGACAGGTTCTAGAGAAATTCAAACCTTTGCAAATGAAACATCCCCTATACTTCCGGGCTAAAGGGAATAATTCATCTTCCTTCGGTTCATGCTTGCACTTACTGCCTACAGATTTTTCCTTCCTTTTTGCTTCACCTTCACAGCTTTGCACATCTTCAGTCGTTGTGCAACTAGTAAGACCTCTTACCGCTGGAATAGCCATCTGGATACTCTGGATTTTGCGCCTCTTAAGTACAGCAATTACACTCGAACTTGCGCCAGCCAGAAATTGGAACATCTGATCTTCTTCACTCATGCCACGTACTTCTTGCACCAATGCAAGGAAGTTTTCAGCATAGGCCTGTGGTGTACTCGTCATTTTTAGCCTACGTAAACTTTCTCTTGCATACCAAGCACCATTGCTCGGCCAGAACTGACATCTCAGTCCCTCTTTCATGTCTAGTTTTTGGTTAGAAACACTCCCACATGGTTATAACTTCTTTTATAACCGTTCTACTTTGTCTCACATCATTGGCATGCTTGTGAATCTCGTAACCAACTCGTAACCGTCACTTGAGCCGTATTGCACCACTTGTTGCGCCATCTTGGATTCTCGCCTTGCTCCAACGTTTAGCTCTCTTGGCCCTGCATTTTTATTACTTTAAACTGATTCATGGACACTCTTCTTGCTTTTCTTGTCAAGGCCAACTCCTTAAGCTCACTCTAGTTACTTGTGCGTCATATATGCTTCACTTCGCCAATTAGCTCGACAATAGCAATGCATCTCTTGCATTACCAACTTGTTTGCACTGTTCAGACTTTGGCCCTGCCTTGAACCAATGCATAGTCTAACTCTTAGTCTATTCCACTCTTCTTGCATCATCCTTGAGTTTGGGCCAACTCAATTCCATGGATATGCCTCGATGCCAACATCGCATGTTGCATCTGTCAACTTTGGCCATGTCTTGCCTTTCCTCAATGAAGCCTTATTGTGTCGGCCAATAAGCTTAATTCCTTAGCCAAATGTATTTACAATGTAGCGCCACTCTTGCAATTCATTGGCCCTGTAGGGTTATGTCATTCTTGACACTTGACAGTTTATATAGTATACCGCTATTATGTCTTCCTATTGTGCCATTACGGCTATACTGACTTGGCCTGCAACTCTGTAACGCGTCATAATTATGCGTCACTTGCAGTACCGTAACAAACCTCCCCCACCTAATCTGTTTAACGTCCTCGTTGAATGCAACATCAGTTCAGTTTTAGCTAAACTTTCCTTGGACTTATGCACCCATCTGAGCCCTTCTCAGAATCAGCAACTTTTCTTGGCCTTTAAACTTGCCAAATCTTTTCTGCCTTCAGGAATTTTCGCAAAATTTCCATTACCTCTTGTAATGTACTTGCTAATGATAACACCACAAAGATATGCATTCCAAACGCCTAATCTTTGTATACTTGTGAGAAACATGGACTTTAACACCTGACTTGCACCATATAAGTCAGCATACTCCTTAGTTTTGTCATGCCATCACTTGAAAACCCAGTTTTCAATGATTCTTGCTCGTTCGTCTAACACTTTGGGATGGAATTTTGACACCTTTGTCATAAACTTTCATGGCATGCTGCTAATTCAAGCTTCAAGTTCATTCCAATTGATCTTTCCACACAAGACCAACTTATTCTAGTCTCCATACTAGTGAAACCCAAACAATTCATCACTAAATTTGACAAACAAATGACACCAACTTGAGTAAACGAGAGAAAAATCTTATCACCTGGATGCCCATCTGTATAAGGTGTGACAGTGCTAGTTTTACATCGTAAATAAAGAGGCAATGCTTTATAAACGAAAACACCCTCGTTCATTACTGCTATTACACAACAAGACCATGTACCATTACATGATTGATCATCAACTGATCTCTTCTGGAAAGCTAAAACTTCATTAACAAAGCAACTTGCTTACACCAAAGCAAAGTATGTACAAACTTGAAGACTCAAATAAAAGTTTGTACAACCAAACTCTACACACAGAGTTTGCATCAATCAACAACTAAAGCTACATAGAACAAGGCCAAGAACACTCTTTGTTCTGGCATCAAAGTGTCGCCAATGGAGACAACAACGCTTACTCTTGTTCTTAGCTTAGTTTCTTTATTTGTCGAAGTGAGCGACAACTTCGCTGCGTGGTCTCTTCCTTGAACCATCACTTCGGCCTCCATGAGTCTTGCTAGAATGACCCCCATAGTCATTCCCAACTGATGCGTTGAGTTGTGCTTTGAGTGGACAGCTTCTAGCGAAATGCAAACCTTTGCAAATGAAACATCCCCTATACTTCCGGGCTAAAGGGAATAATTCATCTTCCTTCGGTTCATGCTTGCGCTTATTGCCTACATATTTTTCCTTCCTTTTGGCTTCACCTTCACAGCTTTGCACATCTTCATTCGTTGTGCAACTAGTAAGCCCTCTTACCACTGGAATAACCATCTGGATACTCTGGATTTTGCTCCTCTTAAGTTCAGCAATTACACTCGAACTTGCGCCAGCCAGAAATTGGAACATCTGATCTTATTCACTCATGCCACGTACTTATTGCACCAATGCAAGGAATTTTTCAGCATAGGCCTGAGGTGTACTCGTCATTTTTAGCCTACGTAAACTTTCTCTTGCATACCAAGCACCATTGCTCGGCCAGAACTGACATCTCAGTACCTCTTTCATGTATAGTTTTTGGTTAGAAACACTCCCACATGGTTATAACTTCTTTTATAACCGTTCTACTTTGTCTCACATCATTGGCATGCTTGTGAATCTCGTAACCAACTCGTAACCGTCACTTGAGCCGTATTGCACCACTTGTTGCGCCATACTGGATTCTGCCTTGCTCCAACGTTTAGCTCTCTTGGCCCTGCATTTTTATTACTTTAAACTGATGCACGGACACTATTATTGCTTTACTTGTCAAGGCCAACTCCTTAAGCTCACTCTAGTTACTTGTGCGTCATATATGCTTCACTTCGCCAATTAGCTCGACAATAGCAATGCAACTCTTGCATTACCAACTTGTTTGCATTGTTCAGACTTTGGCCCTGCCTTGAACTAATGCATAGACTAACTCTTAGTCTATTTAACTCTTCTTGCATCATCCTTGAGTTTGGGCCAACTCAATTCCATGGATATGCATCGATGCCAATATCGCATGTTGCATCTGTCAACTTTGGCCATGTCTTGCCTTTCCTCAATGAAGCCTTATTGTGTCGGACAATAAGCTTCATTCCTAGCCAAATCTATTTACAATGTAGCGCCACTCTTGCGCTTCATTGGCCATGTAGGGTTATGTCATTCTTGACACTTGACAGTTTATATAGTATACCGCTATTATGGCTTCCTATTGTGCCATTACGGCTATACTGACTTGGCCTGCAACTCTGTAACGCGTCATAATTATGCATCACTTGCAGTACCGTAAAAAACACACCTTCAAATGCTCCAAGCAAATTTTCGCGAAGTTATAACCCGGCAATACAGTGGTTCAGTGATCTCTTATCACCCAATGTATTTCAGCCCTATAAGATTGTACCAATATAATCAGCCAATTCTACCAAGAGTATGCAACGGAAGACTAACTTAGATTTTCTCTACCAATCAATGTAGCCCATACTACAAAGAGGTTCTTTCCATGTTTATGCTTCACATAATTAGGGGAGTATAACAAATCAACAGGAAACCAAAGCCAAACGTATAGGCCAACAAACTCACTTTTATTAGCTTAAGGGGAAGATACAAAAACGTCCAACCAATGGACTTTTCAAGCTTATTCTCTAAGCCTATGTAGAAATCACTCTCTACTGCCTAAATGGTTCCTCAATACTCGAACTATTGAACAACTATTTTACAAGGGTTCTCTGGCTATTTATAATGCCAAGAACCAGGGCCAATCCGTATGCAACTCTGTTGCACGCCCCATGAACAACCATCTGTCCATGGGTAGTTCCCCTAACCGCCAGTTCCACTTTTTAACTGCCAACTTTAGTGTTGGCTTGCTTAATGACGCCACACCTGTCTTCAACGGTTAGGGTAATGCCAAACTCGGTTATAAAGCACTTTATAACCGTCTCTAACTTGCTCGCACGCTTCAGCACGCTTGAACTTAAGTCCTGCAACAACGCCACTTGTAAATCAGCTTGCACTTTCACCAATTACTGCTATTATGGCTCGGATGCGCTATTATAGCTTTCATTGTACACTTATCATCTGTATAATTAGCACCTGTATAAATAGTCCTAAGGAGTAGTAAAATCAGTAGGCTACATAGGAGAGAGTTAGTCTCATGTTTGGGAGAGTTAGGCATTCACCAAGAGGGTGAATGGCCTGTTTTTGGTCCATGTGATGCACGAGTTTTGTAATCTTCCTTTTATACAATAAAATGGGTTAATTTTGTCATGTCTTTGTGTTCATTATGTTGCTGGTTTGTGTGAGAATTATTGATGTGCATGGCAGAACCTATTATGCTTATGTGGGCATGAAGAGTTAGAGAGAAAGAAGAAAAGACTTCTGTTGCGTATTTCCTTATGAGTGAAGGCAGATGCATACTTTGATGCAAGTGTGCAAGGCTGAGTACTTGTGGGTGAAGTTGTTTCACTGAACCACATAGTATTGCCGGTCCAAGAAAATTTTCGCGAAGTTATAAACCGGCAATACAGTGGTTCAGTGATCTCTTATCACCCAATGTATTTCAGCCTTATAAGATTGTACCAATACAATCAGCCAATTCTACCAAGAGTATGCAACGGAAGACTAACTTAGATTTTCTCTACCAATCAATGTAGCCCATACTACAAAGAGGTTCTTTCCATGTTTATGCTTCACAGAATTAGGGGAGTATAACAAATCAACAGGAAACCAAAGCCAAACGTATAAGCCAACAAACTCACTTTTATTAGCTTAAGGGGAAGATACAAAAACGTCCAACCAATGGACTTTTCAAGCTTATTCTCTAAGCCTATGTAGCAATCACTCTCTACTGCCTAAATGGTTCCTCAATACTCGAACTATTGAACCACTAGTTTACAAGGGTTCTATGGCTATTTATAATGCCAAGAACCAGGGCCAATCCGTATGCAACTCTGTTGCACGCCCCATGAACATCCATCTGTCCATGGGTAGTTCCCCTAACCGCTAGTTCCACTTTTTAACTGCCAGCTTTAGTGTTGGCTTGCTTAATGACGCCACACCTGTCTTCAACGGTTAGGGTAATTCCAAACTCGGTTATAAATCACTTTATAACCGTCTCTAACTTTCTCGCACGCTTCAGCACGCTTGAACTTAATTCCCGCAACAACGTCACTTGTAACTCAGCTTGCACTTTCACCAATTACTACTATTATGGCCTCGGATGCGCTATTATAGCTTGCATTGTACACTTCTCATTTGGATGCCATCATTCAAGTATTATGCCAACTGAGTCTTGACTTGATTATTTCCATCTCCATACTTCATATGCATCACTTGCATCTCTTTTATCGAGCAACTATCACCAATGGCGTGTTTGGCCTCACCATTGATGCATATGCATAGTCTAAGTCTTGGCCACAACTTAGAACCATGCCAAAGTCCTTCCATGACTTTGCATCTCATCCTTTATTCCTTCCTTGAGATGGGCTAACTCTGAATAAGGATACACAACACAATCGTATAATGTTGTCAATGCTAAGTAACCTTTCTTGTCTCAGCCATTCTGGCGCTACATCGTCGGACATGCATCTCCATATGCCAGGTTACCATTTCCGTGACGCGCCATGATTATGCGTCACTATGCGGACCGGTCATAGACCTCCCCCACCCAATCTGTTCAACGTCCTCGTTGAACGCAACATCAGTTCAGTCTCTACTGAACTTTCCTTGGCCTTGTACGCATCTGAGCCACTCTCAGCATCAGCAACTTTGTTTGGCCTTTAACTTTGCCAAACCTTTTATGCCTAGTACTTTACGCCACCACTTAGTTTGTTTTCCTTGCCATTAAGCCTATAAATTCCAGCTTCTTTGTCGCATCGTCGACTATGCTTCAATCTCTACGTCATTCACATCTCAACACCCAAATGCCACTTGCAATCTGTTGCTATGCCCCTTACATCAGCACACAAATTTTCTTCCAATCCATTCCGTGCCTAAGTGTACACTTCAAATAGCCAACATATCTGGGTGATATCTATAACTTAGCTTACTTGCCTTCAATTCCGACTGACATTGCACTATTTCAATTCAACAGGCCTTACTGTAGACTAAGAGTTATTCAATCATGTTGCAACACTCCTTTGCAAACTCGACTGAAATGTATGACATTAGCCATGACTTAGGATACCCCTAACATTAGACCGACTCTCCCACCGAGCCAAGGTTCCTCTTCACGTGCCTTTGAAACTAACAGGGCCTCACTTGTTCCTTCAAACTGCTACGCTTTAATGCAGCGGAAAAACAACATCATGTCCTTCCTAACTATGAGTTACTCTTAACTCATATGCTTGATGGACTTACATCTTCATTCTTGCTGCGTTACTCCATGCTATCGCTGCCAAACACCGTCGCACTTCTACGTAACTCTCCCAACAGCAAACTCGCCTATGCCACCAACTCTACTTGTTTGATTGGTTTTGCTTTCAGCGTTCCTTATTGTATACTTTGGCTAAGTATACTTTTAGTGCTTCCCCAATGAACTAGTTTTACATTAAGCAAAAAGAGACAAGGTTTTTGCTTAAACACCACCTTCATTCATTACACTAGCCTTACATAAGAAACTTAGGGACTCCTTCCCTTTTACACCACTGGCCAACACTCGGCCTTACCGAAAGCAAATTTCATTACCAAAGAAAATACACCAACTAAAGTGTACAGTCTTTTTAAGACCATAAGATCAGAAACACCCAACTTAACTTGAAAACAGAAACAGCAAACAGACAATATGCCAAAGTCTCCATACTCCAGCAACCTTGCAGGTTCAGGCACTTGCAAACATCAATGCAATTGCCCCTGCAACATACATGTGCTAATCACGGCGAACAAAGGATGCTAAGCTCCATAGGATATCCAAATTCCATATGAATTTCAGCTAAGCTTTCTTCGAACGAGCGAACTGGTGCAAACTCACTTGCCTTCCATTTGTCGCATTTCATGTCAACCGGACTAATTCTCCCTACACCCTTCACGAAACAAGGTGCACTGGGACTTTGTATGAAAATCCCGCCAAGGTGAGGCATCACCGTTGCCTCTGCTTCTTTGAAAAATTTGTTACCAAGGATCATCTCGAAATCATTGAGATGCATCACCAATATGTGACGCACCCGTGTCTGCCATGCCCCAGAGACAATGGTTGTGTATGCCAACTTTCACATAAACCAGGCCAGCACCCATCATCCCATGCTGTACTGCTGCCGTTTGTGCTACTATGTTGCATAGTTGAATAGGATTAACATGCTCCACTTGATCAGCTTCTTCTTTGTCACCACTACACTCAGTGATGATTTCGAACACTTTTTCTTTCTTTGGACAATCACGCGCAAGGTGAGGACCCTTGCATAAGAAACAGCAACCTGCCTTGTTGTTCCTTGAAGCCAAACTATCATCCCTTTGATAGCTTCTTTCCTTGGCCTCATAACTTTTCTTATCCTTGTCCTTACACTTCTGGTTTTTCTTATCCTTTCCATTCCTACTAGCATCAGTTGAGGTATTGACTGACCTATAATCAGCAAGGCTGTCCACGATTGCAATGGCTGAAGGTAGGTCTTTGGAACCCTGCCTTTTCACTTCATCCTGAGCCCACGGCTGCAAACCAGATATGAAATTAAACAACTTGTCTTCCTCCGACATGTTGCGGATGTCTAGCATCAGAGACGAGAACTCTTTCACGTATTCCCGTGGTGTACCGGTATGCTTCAACTTACGCAAGCTCTCTGGCTAGCCAAGCATCATTGCTTGGTAAGAATTGACTCTTCAATTCTTCTTTCATGACATTCCATGTCACGATGCCTGGACGACCAGCAGTAAGGTCATCATCAGTTCTAGTTCTCCACCATAATTTCGCATCACCCTCCAGGTACATGCGAATGAGAGTAACCTTTTGTTCTTCTGGGGTTCTGGCGTCCTTGAAGTATTGGTCCATGTCCCACATGAAATTCTCCAATGCCTTCGCATCTCTTGCGCCAGAAAACGTCTTAGGTTCTGGGACTTTAATCTTCGTAAAGTCACTACTACTACCACCTGCAGTAGCTTGATCTGTTCCAATTATACCCACCATTCGCCTCAAGAAAATGATCTCATCAGTTAGTTCTTTCAAGGATCATGTGAACATGGTCTTGACATCATTGATTTGGCCTTCCAAATCACCATGCTTCATAGTTGCATTCTGTCTTGCCACAAGCATATCAGCAACATATGTGTCTAATGCTTGAATGTGATCCATCACCGAAGCATCATAATTAGCATCATTGGGATGGCGCACCTCTTCACCAACCCTGTCTTCCAAGTCCGCTACCCTATCAGTTAAGGCATCCAATGAACTCTTTTTACCAGCCATTACGATCTAACAATTTCAGCAACTAAACTCGAGCAAAACAGAGAAAATCTTCCAAAAACAAAACCGAAACAGAGCAAACCCCGCTCTGATACCAGAACTGTCAGGACAAGGATAAGAAAAGTTCTGAGGCCAAGGAAAGAAGCTATCAAAGGGATGATAGTTTGGCTTCAAGGAACAACAAGGCAGGTGGTTGTTTCTTATGCAAGGGTCCTCACCTTGCGCGTGATTGTCCAAAGAAAGAAAAATTGTCCGCAATCATCACTGAGTGTAGTGGTGACAAAGAAGAAGCTGATCAAGTGGAGCATGTTAATCCTATTCAACTATGCAAAATAGTAGCACAAACGGCAGCAGTACAACATGGGCTGATGGGTGCTGGCCTGGTTTATGTGAAAGTTGGCATACACAACCATGGACCCTGGGGCATGGCAGACACGGGTGCGTCACATACTGTGATGAGTTTGTCGATGGAAGAGTACTTGGGTTTGGAAGTATATCAATCTGATCACTGCATGAAGACAGTGAATGATATAGCTAAGCCAATCAAGGGGATGGCAGTGGCGAATGTTGAAGTTGGAGCATGGCGTGGCCAGATTAGCATAATGGTGATGCATCTCAATGATTTCGAGATGATCCTTGGTAACAACATTTTCAAAGAAGGAGAGGAAACGGTGATGCCTCACCTTGGCGGGATTTTCATACAAAGTCCCAGTGCACCTTGTTTCGTGAAGGGTGTAGGGAGAATTAGTCTGGTTGACATGAAATGCGACAAATGGAAGGCAAGTGAGTTTGCACCAGTTCGCTCGTTCGAAGAAAGCTTAGCTGAAATTCATATGGAATTTGGATATCCTATGGAGCTTAGCATCCTTTTTTCGCCGTGATTATCACATGTATGTTGCAGGGGCAATTGCATTGCTGTTTGCAAGTGCCTGAACCTACAAGATTGCTGGAGTATGGAGACTTTGGCATATTGTCTGTTTGCTGTTTCTGTTTTCAAGTTAAGTTGGGTGTTGCTGATCTGCCTGATGGGACACATGGCTGTTCCATGCGTGTGCAAGTGTTGTGCACGGTTTTGGCCATTGTAACCACTGTATAAATAGTCCTAAGGAGTAGGAAAATCAGTAGGCTACATAGGAGAGAGTTAGTCTCATGTTTGGGAGAGTTAGGCACATGCCCATTTAATCGCCTAAAATTTTCACGGGACATGACCGGAAATACTATGTGGTTCAGTGAATCAACTTCACCCACAAGTACTCATCCTTGCACACTTGCATCAAAGTATGCATCTGCCTTCACTCATAAGGCAATACGCAACGGAAGTCTTTTCTTCTTTCTCTCTAACTCTTCATGCCCCCATAAGCATAAGAGGTTCTGCCATGCACTTCAACAATTCTCACACAACATCAGCAACATAATGAACACAAAGACATGACACAATTAACCCATTTTATTGTATCAAAGGAAGATTACAAAACTCGTCCATCACATGGACCAAAAACAGGCCATTCACCCTCTTGGTGAATGCCTAACTCTCCCAAACATGAGACTAACTCTCTCCTATGTAGCCTACTGATTTTCCTACTCCTTAGGACTATTTATACAGTGGTTACAATGGCAAAAACCGTGCACAACACTTGCACACGCATGGAACAGCCATGTGTCCCATCAGGTAGTTTCTATAACCGCCAGCTTACTTTTCAACCGCCACCTTTTGTGTTGTCAAGCTAACAGATGCCACATTTGTTCTTGGTGGTTAGAAACACTCCCACATGGTTATAAATTCTTTTATAACCGTTCTAATTTGTCTCACTTCATTGGCATGCTTGTGAAGCTCGTAACCAACTCGTAACCGTCACTTGAGCCGTATTGCACCACTTGTTGCGCCATACTGGATTCTTCCTTTCTCCAACGTTTAGCTCTCTTGGCCCTGCATTTTTATTACTTTAAAATGATGCACGGACACTCTTCTTTCTTTACTTTTCAAGGCCAACTCCTTAAGCTCACTCTAGTTACTTGTGCGTCATATATACTTCACTTCGCCAATTAGCTCGACAATAGCAATGCAACTCTTGCATTACCAACTTGTTTGCACTGTTCAAACTTTGGCCCTGCCTTGAACCAATGCATAGACTAACTATTAGTCTATTTAACTCTTCTTGCATCATCCTTGAGTTTGGGCCAACTCAATTCCATGGATATGCATCGATGCCAACATCGCATGTTGCATCTTTCAACTTTGGCCATGTCTTGCCTTTCCTCAATGAAGCCTTATTGTGTCGGACAATAAGCTTCATTCCTTAGCCAAATGTATTTACAATGTAGCGCCACTCTTGCGCTTCATTGGCCCTGTAGGGTTATGTCATTCTTGACACTTGACAGTTTATACAGTATACCGCTATTATGGCTTCCTATTGCGCGGTTTGCTCTGTTTTTGGTCCATGTGAGCTTAAGGAGTTGTCCTCGACAAGTAAAGCCTAAAGAGTGTCCGTGCATTAGCTTAGAGTAATAAAAATGCATGGCCAAGAGGGTTGTACGTTGGCGCAAGGCAGAATCCAGTAGGCCAAGACAAGTGACGCAATAAGGCTCAAGTGACGGTTACGAGTTGGTTACGAGCTTCATAAGCATGCCAATGAAGTGAGACAAGAGAGGAGCGGTTATAAAGGAGTTTATAACCATGTGGAAGGTTCATAACCACCTAGAACAGATGTGGCATCTGTTGGCTTGACAACACAAAAGGTGGCGGTTGAAAAGCAAGCTGGCGGTTATAGAAACTACCTGATGGGACAAATGGCTGTCCCATGCGTGTGTAACGGTTATGCACGGTTTGGCCAAGAAAATCTACTGTATAAATAGTCCTAAGGCATGGGAAATTCGGTAGCTAGCCTGTGTGAGAGTTAAGCTAGCCTGTGTGAGAGTTAAGCTAGCATGTGTGAGAGTTAAGCTATCCTGTGTGAGAGTTATCCTAAAATATGTGAGAGTGAAGTTTGCATATGTGAGTGAATAGGAGAGTTTTTGTAAGACTTAGACTTGGTTCAGGGAGTGAACAAGTCTGTGTAAGTCCCCAAGTGGGCAAGTTTTGTATTTATTCCCTTTGATGCAATAAAAAGAGTTGATTGTGTCATGTTCTAAGTGTTCTTGGTTGGCTGATTGTTGTTGGTAAAGTATGGCATGAATTGAGTGCATTATTGGGTGCATTTGATGAGCTTAAAGATGAGAAAGAAGGCTATAAAAGACTTCCGGTGATTGACCTTATGTGTTGGCTGTTTGCATAGGTGCAAACTTATAAGGCTGAAGTGCAAGTGGGTGAAGTTCGATTCACAAGACCATTGTGCTGCCGGGTTACACTTTCGCAAAAAATTCTTGGTGAGTTTGAAGGTGTGAGTTTGTTACGATACTGCAAGTGACGCATAATTATGACGCGTTACAGAGTTGCAAGCCAAGTTAGTATAGCCGTAATGGCACAATAGGAAGACATAATAGCGGTATACTGTATAAACTTTCAAGTGTCAAGAATGACATAACCCTACAGGGGCAATGAAGCGCAAGAGTGGTGCTACATTGTAAATACATTTGGCTAAGGAATGAAGCTTATTGGCCGACACAATAAGGCTTCATTGAGGAAAGGAAAGACATGGCCAAAGTTGACAGATGCAACATGCGATGTTAGCATCGATGCATATGCATGGAATTGAGTTGGCCCAAACTCAAGGATGATGCAAGAAGAGTGGAATAGACTAAGAGTTAGTCTATGCATTGGTTCAAGGCAGGGCCAAAGTCTGAACAGTGCAAACAAGTTGGTAATGCAAGAGTTGCATTGCTATTGTCGAGCTAATTGGCGAAGTGAAGCATATATGACGCACAAGTAACTAGAGTGAGCTTAAGGAGTTGGCCTTGACAAGTAAAGCAAGAAGAGTGTCCGTGCATCAGTTTAAAGTAATAAAAATGCAGGGCTAAGAGAGCTAAACGTTGGAGCAAGGAAGAATCCAGTATGGCGCAACAAGTGGTGCAATACGGCTCAAGTGACGGTTACGAGTTGGTTACGAGCTTCACAAGCATGCCAATGATGTGAGACAAAGTAGAACGGTTATAAAAGAAGTTATAACCATGTGGGAGTGTTTCTAACCACCAAGAACAGATGTGGCATCTGTTGGCTTGACAACACAAAAGGTGGCAGTTGAAAAGTAAGCTGGCGGTTATAGAAACTACCTGATGGGACACATGGATGTTCCATGCGTGTGCAAGTGTTGTGCACGGTTTTGGCCATTGTAACCACTGTATAAATAGTCCTAAGGAGTAGGAAAATTAGTAGGCTACATAGGAGAGAGTTAGTCTCATGTTTGGGAGAGTTAGGCATTCACCAAGAGGGTGAATGGCCTGTTTTTGGTCCATGTGATGGACGAGTTTTGTAATCTTCCTTTGATACAATAAAATGGGTTAATTGTGTCATGTCTTTGTGTTCATTATGTTTCTGGTTTGTGTGAGAATTATTGATGTGCATGGTAGAACCTCTTATGCTTATGGGGGCATGAAGAGTTAGAGAGAAAGAGGAAAAGACTTCTGTTGCGTATTGCCTTATGAGTGAAGGCAGATGCATACTTTGATGCAAGTGTGCAAGGTAGGTCTTTGGCACCCTGCCTTCTCACTTATACCAGATCAGGCCATGAAAGTTCGCTCTGATAAAAAAAAAATATTTATCAGTATGAAAGTTTATCAGTATGTGCTGGCAAGATTTCCTGGCTGAAGGTAGGTCTTTGGCACCCTGCCTTCTCACTTCAGCCTGAGCCCACGGCTGCAAACCAGTTATGAAATTAAACAACTTGTCTTCCCCAGACATGTTGCGGATGTCTAGCATCAGAGACGAGAACTCTTTCATGTATTCCCGTGGTGTACCGGTATGCTTCAACTTACGCAAGCTCTCTCTGGCTAGACAAGCAACATTTCTTGGTAAGAATTGACTCTTCAATTCTTCTTTCATGACATTCCATGTCACGATGCCTGGACGACCAGCAGTAAGGTCATCATCAGTTCTAGTTCTCCACCATAATTTCGCATCACCCTCCAGGTACATGCTAACGAGAGTAACCTTTTGTTCTTCTGGGGTTCTGGCGGCCTTGAAGTATTGGTCCATGTCCCACATGAAATTCTCCAATGCCTTCGCATCTCTTGCGCCAGAAAACGTCTTAGGTTCTGGGACTTTAATCTTCGTAAAGTCACTACTACTACCACCAGCAGTAGATTGATCTGTTCCAATTATACCCACCATTCGCCTCAAGACACTGATCTCATCAGTTAGTTCTTTCAAGGCTCCTGTGAACATGGTCTTGACAGCATTGATTTGTCCTTCTAAATCACCATGTTTCATAGTTGCATTCTGGCTTGCCACAAGCATATCAGCAACATATGTGTCTAATGCTTGAATGCGAGCCATCACCGAAGCATCATAATTAGCATCATTGGGATGGCACACCTCTTCACCAACCCTGTCTTCCAAGTCCGCTACCCTATCAGTTAAGGCATCCAATGAACTCTTCTTACCAGCCATTATGATCTAACAATTTCAGCAACTAAACTCGAGCAAAACAGAGAAAATCTTCCAAAAACAAAACCGAAACAGAGCAAACCTGGCTATGATACCAGCACTGTCACACCTTCAAATGCTCCAAGCAAATTTTAGCGAAGTTATAACCCGTCAATACAGTGGTTCAGTGATCTCTTATCACCCAATGTATTTCAGCCTTATAAGATTGTACCAATACAATCAGCCAATTCTACCAAGAGTATGCAATGGAAGACTAACTTAGATTTTCTCTACCAATCAATGAGTGCATTATGGGGTGCATTTGATGAGTTTAGAGAAGTGAAAGAAGGATGTAAAGACTTCCGCTGTTAACCTGAGGTGTTGGCTGTTTGCAAAGGTGCAAACTTATAAGGCTGAAGTGCAAGTGGGTGAAGCTTTATTCACAGAACCATTGTGCTGCCGGGTTGCACTTTCGCAGAAAATTCCTAGGGCGTTTGAAGGTGTGAAGGAAGATGCATACTTTGATGCAAGTGTGCAAGGCTGAGTACTTGTGGGTGAAGTTGATTCACTGAACCACATAGTATTGCCGGTCATGTCCCGTGAAAATTTTAGGCGATTAAATGGGCATGTGACAAGTTGGTATCAGAGCTGTGTTAGGGGGCACAGTTTCTGATTTTTCTCTCTTTTTACTCAAGTTGGTGTCATTTGGTTGTCGAATTCAGTGGTGAATTGTTTGGGTTTCACTAGTATGGAGACTAGAAGAAGTTGGTCTTGTGTGGAAAGATCAATTGGAATGAACTTGAATCTTGAAGTAGCAGCAGGCCATGAAAGTTTATGACAAAGGTGTCAAAATTCCTACCCAAAGTGTTAGACGAATGTGCAAGAATCATTGGAAACCGGGTTTTCAAGTGTTGGCATGACAAAACTAAGGAGTATGCTGACTTCTATGGTGCAAGTCAGGTGTTAAAGTCCATGTTTCTCACAAGTATGCGAAGATAATGCATTAGGAATGCATAATTTCGTAGTGTTATCAGTAACAAGTACATTACAAAAGGTAATGGGAATTTTAGGGGAAATTCCGGAATACAAAGAAGTTAATGGCCTTTGCAGTGGCAAAGAAGATGAAGAACATGTCTATGAGATAGATTGAATATGTTTTCATCGTGGCCAGTTGGTTGGAATATTAAATTTATCTCTGTTGATTGCATGTACCTTGGTGGTAATGCAAAGTCTGATTGTGAATCAGCATTTTTTTGGCAATTGTGATGCCATAAAAGAAGAATTGGATGGCCAATTCTTATCTAGCATAAAGCTTATTGAAAGGATGAAGACAGAAGCGCAAGTTAGGGGAAAACCGATACACCACGGTCTTGCGTTTGCAAAGAGTTCTTCGTTGATTCTAGATGAGCACAAGGAGTGTGCTTGCACCTGGTTTATTAGTGGGATCAATATTCCTGGACAAGGGTGTCCAAAGACCTGCAATTGATCATAACCACAAGAGGATATTCTTGTCGACTGCAAATCAATAATTGTTTCTACTAAAGTTGATTTTGGCGGAGGGGAAATACAAGAGTTTCCAGATGTGCGTGGGCAGTAAAAATGAGTTCCAAGTTTGAAGAAGAATGTGGTATTCTTGATTCATGGAACATAGGCAGGGGCGCCTCATTTACAATGATTGTTCCTTGTTAATATTGTCAAAGATAATTGTCCTCGGAAGTCATTGAGTGATATGACTTGCTGAGCTCAATGGTGATGCTCATAATCACCAATTTAAGTCCGTTCGAGTTGTGCAAAGGTGCACAAGTTTGTGTCAAGAATTGAGTGCTAATTGGCATAGCATGTATGCAGCAGTAGCATGCGCCAAATGAGATTTGGGCATGGCCAAGATGTATGATGCGGTTGGAAATGCAAAATTAGGCGACTCATAGATGCATGGAAAAGAAGGACAAATTAGTGGTGATGCATAAAGATGGCATGTGGCCATTTTTGAAGAAATCTTCATGAAAGCTAAAGCAAAATGATGGCATCAGTCTAAAAGGAGTATTCAACTAAGTGTCAATTATATTATGCTTCGTTATGGGAGTCGCATAAGAACGTTGATAGTTGGAAGAATACATGTGGCAAAGAGAATTGCTACATTGGGGACAGTAGGTGCTGTCTCGCTTCCTTTGTTGCTTAGAAGAGAAGTTGAAGTCAGTATTGCAAGGCTTGTTAGGTCTTACAAGTTGCAATCAGTTGGTGTGAGTATTTTCTCAAGTTTGAGTATACTTTCAGTTTGGGTCGAGTGGACCTTGGTGTTGGAATGAAGTCTATCTATGTAAGGTAGTAGTGAATGAGGGTATTTGAAGTGAAAGATCTTTCCTCTTTCGTTCAAAGTAAAGCTAATTCGCGTGGAAGATGCTACATAGCATATTAAGCCAAAATATGCAATAGAAGATGTTGAAAGTGAAAGAAGCAAATAGAGGAGTTGGTGGCATAGTCAAGTTTGCTGTTGAGAGTTATGTGGAAGTGCGACGGCGTATGGCAGCGATAGCATGGAGTAACGCAGCAAGAATGAAGATGTAAGTCCATCAAGTAAATGAGTTAATATTGACTCATAGTTAGGAATAACATGATGTTGTTTTTCCGCTACATTAAAGCGTAGCAGTTTGAAAGAGCAAGTGATGCTTAAAGTGCTGGTTTCAAAGGCACGTGAAGAGGAACCTTGGCTTGGTGGGAGAGTCATTCTAATGTTAGGGGTATCCTAATTCATGGCTAATGTCATGCATTTCAGTCGAGTTTGCAAAATAGTGTTGCAACATGATTGAAGAACTCTTAGTCTACAGTAAGGCATGTTGAATTGCAAGAGTGCAATGTCAGTCGGAGTTGAAGGCAAGTAAACTAAGTTATACATATCACCCAGATATGTTGGCTATTTGAAGTGTACACTTAGACACGGAATGGCTTGAAAGAAAAATTTGTGCTGATGCAAGGGCATAGCAACAGATTGTAAGTGGCATTTGGGTGTTGAGATGCGAATGAAGTAGAGATTGAAGGATAGTCGACGATGCGACAATGAAGCTGGAATTCATAGGCTCAATGGCAAAGAAAACAAGCTAAGTGGTGGAGTAAAGAACTAGGCAGAAAATATTTGGCAAGGTTAAAGGCCAAGCAAAGTTGTTGATTCTGAGAAGGGCTCAGATGGGTGCATAAGGCCAAGGAAAGTTCAGCTGAAACTGAACTGATGTTGCGTTCAACGAGGACGTTGAACAGATTAGGTGGGGGAGGTTTGTTACAGTACTGCAAGTGATGCATAATTATGACGCGTTACAGAGTTGCAGGCCAAGTCAGTATAGCCGTAATGGCGCAATAGGAAGCCATAATAGCGGTATACTGTATAAACTGTCAAGTGTCAAGAATGACATAACCCTACAGGGCCAATGAAGCGCAAGATTGGCGCTACATTGTAAATACATTTGTCTAAGGAATGAAGCTTATTGGCCGACACAATAAGGCTTCATTGAGGAAAGGAAAGACATGGCCAAAGTTGACAGATGCAACATGCGATGTTGGCATCGATGCATATCCATGGAATTGAGTTGGCCAAAACTCAAGGATGATGCAAGAAGAGTTAAATAGACTAAGATTTAGTCTATGCATTGGTTCAAGGCAGGGCCAAAGTCTGAACAGTGCAAACAAGTTGGTAATGCAAGAGTTGCATTGCTATTGTCGAGCTAATTAGCGAAATGAAGCATATATGATGCACACGTAACTAGAGTGAGCTTAAGGAGTTGGCCTTGAAAAGTAAAGAAAGAAGAGTGTCCGTGCATCATTTTAAAGTAATAAAAATGCAGGGCCAAGAGAGCTAAACGTTGGAGCAAGGAAGAATCCAGTATGGCGCAACAAGTGGTGCAATACGGCTCAAGTGACGGTTACGAGTTGGTTACGAGCTTCACAAGCATGCCAATGATGTGAGACAAAGTAGAACGGTTATAAAAGAAGTTATAACCATGTGGGAGTGTTTCTAACCACCAAGAACAGATGTGGAATATGTTGGCTTGACAACACAAAAGGTGGCGGTTGAAAAGTAAGCTGGCGGTTATAGAAACTACCTGATGGGACACATGGCTTTTCCATGCGTGTGCAAGTGTTGTGCACGGTTTTGGCCATTGTAACCACTGTATAAATAGTCCTAAGGAGTAGGAAAATCAGTATGCTACATAGGAGAGAGTTAGTCTCATGTTTGGGAGAGTTAGGCATTCACCAAGAGGGTGAATGGCCTATTTTTGGTCCATGTGATGGACGAGTTTTGTAATCTTCCTTTGATACAATAAAATGGGTTAATTGTGTCATGTCTTTGTGTTCATTATGTTGCTGGTTTGTGTGAGAATTATTGATGTGCATGGCAGAACCTCTTATGCTTATGGGGGCATGAAGAGTTAGAGAGAAAGAAGAAAAGACTTCCGTTGCGTATTGCCTTATGAGTGAAGGCAGATGCATACTTTGATGCAAGTGTGCAAGGATGAGTACTTGTGGGTGAAGTTGATTCACTGAACCACATAGTATTGCTGGTCATGTCCCGTGAAAATTTTAGGCGATTAAGAGTGCATCTCAGTGCATCTAACAATTTATGCAATATCCATCTCTTGCTCTTGCTCTGTTTCGGTTTTGTTTTTGGAAGATTTTCTCTGTTTTGCTCGAGTTTAGTTGCTGAAATTGTTAGATCGTAATGGCTGGTAAGAATAGTTCATTGGATGCCTTAACTGATAGGGTAACGGACTTGGAAGACAGGGTTGGTGAAGAGGTGCGCCATCCCAATGATGCTAATTATGATGCTTCGGTGATGGCTCGCATTCAAGCATTAGACACATATGTTGCTGATATGCTTGTGGCAAGACAGAATGCAACTATGAAGCATGGTGATTTGGAAGGCCAAATCAATGCTGTCAAGACCATGTTCACAGGAGCCTTGAAAGAACTAACTGATGAGATCAGTGTCTTGAGGCGAATGGTGGGTATAATTGGAACAGATCAAGCTACTGCAGGTGGTAGTAGTAGTGACTTTACGAAGATTAAAGTCCCAGAACCTAAGACGTTTTCTGGCGCAAGAGATGCGAAGGAATTGGAGAATTTCATGTGGGACATGGACCAATACTTCAAGGCCGCCAGAACCCCAGAAGAACAAAAGGTTACTCTCGTTAGCATGTACCTGGAGGGTGATGCGAAATTATGGTGGAGAACTAGAACTGATGATGACCTTACTGCTGGACGTCCAGGCATCGGGACATGGAATGTCATGAAAGAATGTCTGGGTTTCACTAGTATGGAGATTAGAAGAAGTTGGTCTTGTGTGGAAAGATCAATTGGAATGAACTTGAAGCTTGAAGTAGCAGCAGACCATGAAAGTTTATGAAAAAGGTGTCAAAATTTATCAGTATGCATCTGCATTATTTATTTTTCAACAATAATTTATGTCACCCTGCCTTCTCACTGATCTCTTTGGAAACCATCACCATCACCTTTAGTTTTTATTTTTATTTTATTTATTTTTATTTTTATTTCAAAGATCAGTCTTGGGAATACATGGAGGCCAAGACTCGATGAGGTCTGCACAGTGGGACCTACTGCCTAATGGGATTGGTTCGAGGGTATTTTAGTAAATCGCAACAAATTTCTTTACATAAATCAACACAACCCTAAACTTCGGTTGGTGTTTTTACACAGAGCGAGAGAGTAGAGAAGGCGGCGTTGAGGGAAACATTGAATTAGATGGGGGATTAGGATGGAAGTAGTTCTGGTATTATGGGGGAATCATTGGTACATATACCCTCATGGAGATCAAAGTCAAAAAAGAATAACATAGATATCTTTGAAATAATTGTCATAATGACTTTTCCTCTCAAAATAAAGTTTTCAGTTGATAAGTTGAATGGATGATATCTTTGAATGGTAAGATCAGTAAAATAATGGTTTTATATGATCATTTCATTGTTTTTTCGACATCACTAACAATTATATTTTGGTCTTTCTATGCAGAGACCTCAAAGGAGGTCAGAAAATTTAAGATCTTATATCGGAAATAATTGAATTAGAGATGTTTTAAGTTTTTCAACGTATGAAATTTGTTTTAGGTGGAGGAAATTTAGTGTGCAAGTTGGTGTACTTCTAAATTTCAGTCTTCTTATATTTTGAATTATTTGAGATAATTTTGTTTGTGGACCTTACAATTACAAATATGTAATTATAGATTTTACTTAATCTTTGGATGTTGTTAGTGTTTGATTTAGATTTTACTTAATCTGTGGATGTTATTAGTGTTTGATTTAGATTTTACTTAATCTGTGGATTTGTTAGTGTTTGATGGCAGTTACATTACATCACTAATTTTTCCAAGTGATGATAGTGCTTGTCAATTACCTATAGATTAGACTTGGTTACCTCAGTGAGGATAGAGCTTAGTGCTGCAAGTCTTCTTTCTATATTTCAAGGCTCTTTATTCTTGAACTGGTGTCTCCCTGCTTTTTTTGTCTTCGGAGTCACTTAGTTTGTTACAAAATCTATTCCCCCCACCTGAACTGATATCTTCACTACTTTTGTAATTTTCAAGTTCTCTATTTCTGAGATTAATTAAAATTACATGAGAGGAGACATTGCAACACCGGATCCAACAGTTTAGGTATTGGCTGCCTTCTTGTCATGAATACAAACTATATTTGATATGTCTTTCAAAGAGGATTTGAAGTTCAAGAGAGCACTTCCATCCTCTTCATGGAATCCATGAGCTGGGAATGGATGAGTGATATTGATGATAAGTAAGATGAAATGAAGACATGACTAACTGAAAATGAATTGATACCTAAATATAAAATTTGTATGATGAGTGTGTGCAGAATGTCTAATATACAACATACTTTTTTTATTATATTTTCACATTAGTCATTTCTAGCTATCTAATCTTGTTTTTCAGTTCAGTGTCTCATCCTTCCTACCAAGTAACTTTTTTCCTGAAATTTCTGGAGATAAGGTTTTAACAGACGGAATTCTACTAGTACTCCTGATTCTGCATGCTAGTTTAGTTTAATCCATTTTTGCAGAAATTTATGGAGATTATATTTATTGTGGGCTTTGATAAGTTGGTTTAAGCAAACGTTAGAAACCATTTATTGTGAATTTATGAATTCAGCAGTTGCCTTCTAAGTAAATGTTATCAATGGAGCAGCAGCCATACCCGGATGAACCATAATCTTCAGCATATTTATATTCGTACACCTTGCACGCCCAAGAGTGTAGTGTACCCGATTCTCCACAATCACCCAAGTCAAAACAATGCATTCTCTCATAAAAGAGCCCCATTTCAATAGCACAATTTTCTTCAAAACCCTCACTTATCAGTCCTAGCATTGTACCGGATCAAAATCATTTCAGGCAGGAGTCAGCAAGAACCCGTATATGATTATATCTATCTTGATGGAATTCAAAATGATATTGTACCACTTCAAACAATAGTTTCTTTACAAAGATTGTTCAATCTTGTAATATACTTTCGTTTGACTCCTACTCATATTTTCAAACCTTGTGCTGACGTTATGAAAAATCGTGGTAGTATGTAAAATTCGCATACAATTTTATTTAGTTTTTAAACAAAGAATTCAATAACTCATAATGGAAAGACGCACTGTCACGCGGAATTTTTCCTTTATTTTTTTTTTATATTTTTTTGGTTTATGGACGAGCAAATGTTGTGGCTCCACATATTGTTTTTTAAGCTTGGTCTATAGAAGGGATTAAACTCTTTGTTGTTACAAATCTTTCACAATAGGCCAGCAAAGGGATTGTAATTGTTTCTATTTGAGAAATGATCATCTTAATTTTGCTTCTATTGCTTTGTCCTTCTCCACTTGATCCCTTGATCCAAAATTTACTGGAACCTGGATGACCCTGTCTGGCATATTCTATTTTCTGCTATATGCGGTTACGGCAGTCACTCAATAATATGTCTACACTTTGAAGTGATGAAAATCTACTAGGCTATTTCAAATTTTCCAGCCTCTTAATACACTTAGGTAGCGTTCGCATGTCAACTTGAATTCACAACTCTTCCTATTTGGTTTTGATTTCCTTATGTACTCAACCAAAGCCAAAGGTCCCGGAAGTCGTTCAGTGTTGATATCCACAGCGTGAGGTTCCTCCTACTCATCAGCACCATATTTCATTCTTACCGTACACAGCAGTATTGGCTAAAGAAATTGTAATAACCGGGCCTGCACACAGGGCCGCAACTTTATAGTTAGTTCATGGGCATTTTTGTAATAAACTTACACATATTTCTTATATAAATTCAACCTAACCTAACCCAAAGAGTGAGAGTGGAGCCTAGCAGCCTGAGTGAGTGCGGCGGTGTTGACAGAAAAACCAGTGAACTGGGAGTTCTGCCGATGAGAAGCTTCCGTTTCCAAGGTCAGATTGCGGTGGAAGTAGTTTTGGTATCATTTGGGAATCATTACACATACGCTGGTGGAGATCAAAGATAGACAGATCTTCCGAATAATTGTCATAATGACTTATCCTCTCAAATCTAAGTTTTACATCTCAATCCATCATCTGATCCAAACGTAAAATCTGTAAAACTATGCTATTTCAGTAACCACCAACATTTGTAAAGTACCGACAATGAAACAGTAGTTGAAGGAATATTAAAATCATGATCATCATTTGTAGTATCTACCAATATATTCTCACGGATTCTATTGAGTTTACCAGCGAAATCTTTGCTTGTTTCCGAATCTGAATCAAAGCTATGGCATCCTCTCATCAAAAAGCCTCATATCAATTAAACTCTTTTTAGGTAGGGGTTGGCAGGTACCAGTATATGTATGTGTACATTTATCTTGATGGAAATGAGAACGGTGGTTCTGTACCACTTAAAATCATAGCATTTGTTGGATTTTTCGAGAAAGATTGTGCAATCTGTAATGATCTCTTCCTTTGTAGTAGTTGCCATTGTGATATAAAGAAAATTAAGAAATGTTCACAAGTCAATACGGTATCTTACCCAAATCGATATTAAGAAGAAGTGGGTATAGTTATGCTGGTAGCGTTTTAGGTATATTAGCTTTGACGAGTATGGGAGATTGGGAGCCATTTGTTCTGTAGTGAGGTGCCTTTTAAGATGTGTGCACGCTCCAATTTGCTGGAAATGGACACGGACTAAATGGTGGAGTGTGAATTACACAGCCGATCTGGAAGGGTTAGTTTCTTATCTAAGTTTGAGTAATCTTTGTGGTCACAATTATATCTTTTGGTGAAGATGTAGAATATTCACCCAAGTTGATACTACTGTTTCATGATCGTATTTTAGAAATTACGAGCATTCAAAGAACTCTGTTATGTAGCACCACAAGATTTTACATAAGAGGTATACCAAGTCAAGGATTCTTCATGTTCCATAAATATGTGAGTCTCTTGCTTGTGTTTAAAGTGGTCTTTGAATTCTAAATGCTCTTAGTCCTGAAAATCCAAGAGGGTAGATTTTGTTGGGTATAGCTTTGGTTAGATATCGACTTCTTTCATAAATATAGCAACAACAGTTGTTTCAGTGGTAAAATAGCAAATTTGTAGCTAGAAATGAACTAAGGTGTGTGGAGGTTAATTAGTTGCGTCGTTTCAGTATTATTTAGATTTGCTTACCTATAAAAGATTTTATCATTTTTGGTGAAAAACTTGTAAGCATGAATCTCATAGATCTTAAGCAATGTTCTTAAACTTTTAAGAGAGCCGAGGAATGAGTGTAGAATATGCAGCACTGACACTCCTTTGAGAACACATAGATAACTAAATCAAGCAATGGTGTGATTAGAAATTCTGTAGTTCTTGTGTGTATATAGGGCATAGTGAAGCAAGTTTGTTAAAAAGAAATGTCGCGAGTTCCCAGATGACATTAATTTAGCATGCATTGTGTACCACATGTAGGACTTTCCAAATAGTGATATCCTGACAAGTGCCCAAATCGCATTACTTGAGATTAGCTAGGATTTGATATAGGGCATGCCTGCCGTGTCGATAAGTCAATTGCACATGCACTATTTACACCAGTATCTGGTAGAAATGGGTAAACACTGTATTTCAATGTGTGCGAACTGCAGCAATTAGTGCTAGGTGGTGATACAATTTATTTCTGGGCATGAAGCTAACAATTGGCATGAAGCTGCCAATTTATTTCTGGTCATGAGGAAAACCTTTTTAAACTATGGGGAGTACTTTGTTTAGTTACCAGTAAAGATGCTTATAATCAATATCCATATATATGCTGGATGTCTAGCCTCTTCTAGGTGAGATGATTCTTATCTGTGGTACCCTGCAAATCCGATTTACTCAGAGAAGAACGAAACTGTGTTGCTCTAAGCATTTTATAGGCAACTGTTGCTGTTTGAACAGTGATGATGTCAATACTGCTGCTGGTTTCTCCTTATCTGCCTGATTAAATTTATTGAAACTTCAACCAAGATGGTTCTGTCTCGCATATTTTGATTCGTGCTTTTACAGGTCTATGCGAGATGTACTCCCAATATCTTGTGTGCATTTATTGCTATGATGGCGCCGTATTCATACACTTTGAAATGATGTGGTAGTCATAAACTTTCTTAGACTTTCAAACCTCTGTTATCTTTTGCAGGTGATCACATTCCGGTTGGAGTTACTAACTCTTTTTCTGGAGTTTTTCCCTGTTTCCGGTTTTGTTTTTCCTTTCTAATCGAACCTAAACTTCAACCTGAGTTCCATCCTCATCGATACCATATTCCAGTCTCATGAATCATAGAAGTGTAGGGTCTTCATTGGGCTGGGCTGAGCTGCATCAAATATCCATCGAGGATTGGTTGAAGGGTAATTAAGTAAATCAGGCAAACTTCCTTATAAGTGATCGAACCCTAGAAATTCTATAGTAGTTTTAGGGGGATTTTGCGTTTCCCCCTCATTAAAGATAGCTAATTTGTATTACCCCCTAGAGATTTATAATAGGTAAAACCCCCTTTAACCTGGATGTGCCATGACTGCACAGTTAAATTAACACGTGCAACGCACACGTGTGTTATTAAAAACTACTAGAGACAAGTGTTCGAAGATGGTAGATCTGATCTTACGGTCCCTGATTCCTCTCTTCTGTGTGTCACAAAAGCTTTATTCTCTTACCATATACGCCATTAATGGCATCATCATCTTCATTCCCATGCTAAAAAGTTGAACGGATCGAGCACCACAAGCTCCATTAATGGCGGCATAATGAAGATACCACGAGACTCGAATATTTTCAAACCATTGATTGAATAATCAACTTTGAAATTTTCTAACCTTTGATAAAAAGAGCTATGGAAACGGAAAAGATATGAAACAGCCGAAGTGCAGTCATTGATTTTCAATCATACAACAACATCATCCTATCTTCTTCCCTAATTTCTTGGTTTCAAGTATTAATAAAAAAACACATCCAAATCCTTCACAAACTCGATCACTTTTCTGCCAAATTCGAAATCGTTACGAACCCATTGTTCCTAAGATTATGCAATCACTGAAATACACTTTAATCTCCTCTGTTCACCGATTACATCAATCTGGTTTCTACCATATTCAAATTGGACAACCAATGCATCTAATTTAGTAAAATGGATTTCCCCTGGGTCCTAGAACACCTATTAAAGCAAACATCATCAATTGAATCGTTCAAATTTAAATAAACAATTTAAAATTTTGTTAGGAGTGCATATACAGACAGATTACCAACCTCATTGTTCTGATCTAATTCTTTATCAGCAATTTCTTGTAGTTCTCCTACAAATAAACCGCGACCCTAATGGAGTTGATTCAATCATATCCACCTGTTGGTATTAACATAATCAAAGACAACAAACAGACGGAAGAATAACTATTCTTTCACAAAAATTGACAACTACTAAATTAACTTTAATAAGAATTTGAAGACTGAAATGTCAATATTCACATTTACTCTTTTTTTTAGTGCTTTGTATCGTGGTGGTCTCTAATGGCGATGCTAATCGAGCTGAGAAGAAGAGAGACAGAGGAGGAGGAGAAGAAGAAGAAGGCGGGAAGAAAATGACGGTGGATAATGGTAAAAAGAAAAATTTATGGTCCGAAATGCACCACGTGTTTTATAAGGAGATTGAGATTTGAGACAAGAGACAATAGAGAGAAAGAGAGAGAGTACCAGTGTGAGTGAAAAACCAGCAGCCGGAGCTCTGCTGAAAAGAAGTAGCATTTACCGGAATCAGATGTATCGGAATTTTGATTTATGTGGGAACCTTTGCAAATACTTTGGAGATGGAGAGAAAACACAAATCTTTAAAATTGTTATAATGACTTTTGCTCTCAAAATTAAGTTGTGTGGGTGAGGAAGCCTTTCTTCGTTATCCTCCAGCTTACCAATATTGGAAGCCTTTATGCATCTTCTTTTTGGTAAACGACCAGGACTGGAGATGAATTTGGAGATTAGTCCGAACCTCTGCAGCCATTGAAATTAATGTTTCAGCTTAAGTTTTTTGCGATGTGTAGATCTGTTTAAAATTTTATATGATTTCATTATCTGTAATCATAAACTAGACTAAATCTTGGAATTTATGGAAATTATTTACAAATATTAAGTATAGATCTATAAATATCACTACAAGAAAACCGGTCTTTAGCGACAAACACAATACAGTCGTAAGAGGTCATTTTTAAACGCTACAAACCTCCAGCGGCCAAAATCATGTAGTCGCATTGATGTCACAAGAAAGCATGTGACTAGAGGTTATCAGCAACACTGTTGTCGCTGGAGATGTCTTGCTACAATAATCAGCGGCTATAATACTAGACTTCCATACACTTCTGGTGACTGATGCATTTCAGTCGTATGGTTGTAACTAAAGATATATAGCTAGCGAGATACCATTAGTTACACAATACTCGCAAAATATGTGTTGTGACTAACTAGCGGCTACCTATATGTTGAAGCACGAGAGGTTCAACGACCATACTTAGGTTGTAGCACGAGAGGTTCAGCGATCACATTGTTGTTGAAGCATAAGAGGTTGAGCGGCTACATGTATGTCATGGCACAACAGGTTTAGCGGCGTCATATATGCTGAAGCACGAGAGGTTCAACGACTACACTTAGGTTGTAGTACAAGAGGTTCAGCGATAACATTTTCATTGAAGTATGAGAGGTTGAGCGACTATATTTTGGTTATGGCACAACAGCTTCAGCGGATACATATTTGTTGAAGCACGAGAGGTTCAACGACTACACATAGGTCGTAACACAATTGAAGCATAAGAAGTCCAGCGACTGCATTTTGGTTGAATCTCAAGAGGTTAAGCGACGGCTACAGTTTAAGCAGTTGCAAGGTGTATATAGATTTCTATCTACTGGTAGTTTTCAATTGATAGGATGTTCATATTTGGTTTCAAGAGGCTACTAGATCCAACCACTGAACAAAAATTTAAAAGTAAAAGCTAGCAACTAGCAATTATATATAGTGATTTAGAAGTAAAAACTAGCAATTATATGTAGATAAAAATATCCAAACAAAAGGACTAACATACACAAACACGGAATCACCGGAAAAATAAAATGAAGCATCAGCGAACTTGCTTGTTACTAAACATCTACTAGATAAGAGAAAGAATACATACTCCTAGTACTGCAGAAACTTCGTCGCAATTTTGGAGAACATAGAGTTGAATTTGGGTCAACTATGCCTCATTAATATAACGCCCATTCCAGTTTCAAAAACAAATATATATATATATATATCACTACAAGAAAATGTGTCTCTTGCGACTAAATTTTATCGACTGTCAAAAAAATTAGTCGTTGGTTTGCTATTGCTACTTATATTTGCGTCTAAAAAAATAATAGTCACTATAGAATACTAAGAACTATTTTCTTGCAACAGAAAATCTATGTTAGTCGTTGGACGTGTTGTACAACTTATTTGGAGCGACTACTTAGATAAGCTTGAAGCTATTTATGTTCAGCCACAACGAGTGTAGCGACTAATTTTATTTTAGTCGATCGATAGTGTCATCTATCTACAAATTTCTTGCGACTGAAAATATCTACTAATCGCGGGAGCTATCTTGCGACTGAATATATCTACTAATCGCTGGAGCTATCTTGCAACTGAAAATATCTACTAATCACTGGAGCTATCTTGCGACCTAATTGGAGCAACTACATAAACACCTTGGAAACTATTTACGTGCAGCAACAATTTTTGTAGTGACTGATTTTTCTTCGATCGCTAGTATTCTCTATCTACTATTTCCTTGCGTCTGAAAATATCTATTAGTCGCTGGAGCTATATTAGCACCAACTTAGGTTGGAAGCTATTCATGTTCAGCGACAATAAGTCTAGCGACTAATTTTTTTTTTATTGCCATATTTCATGGAAAATTCGTCTAGCTCCACAATTCAGACACTGAGGGTTCATGGTTAGTATGCAGTTGATCCACATTTGAAGCTATAAGCGACGCATGACCTATGAATTTTTGGATTCATCGTTCTTACGAAGTTTCCGACTTATAGTAGTTAACTCGCGGTAAGGTTTCGAGCTCGAAGTCGCTAGAAAAGGGTTTGTTTGAGGTTTTGGAGAATATTTCGATGAAATCTTACCTATGTTAATTAAGTTTGAAGTCTAAACCATCCGAAGCTTCTTGGTTCATAGTTTGTATGTCGTTATACCACATTTGAAGTTCGAATCAACACCTAAGTTTCATATTTATCGATTTCGATGATGTATCCTACTAAGTTTAAAGTCAGAACCCTCCCGGAGCTTCTTGGTTCATAGTTTGTACGCCGTTATACCTAATTCAAATCGACACTAAGATTCATAATTATCGATTTCGATGATGTATCATGCTAAGTTTGAAGTCAGAACCCAACCGGAGTCTACCAGTGCGAACTAAAGCTACTTCATGACCCGTATGACTAGTTGAAATTACTTCGTGACCTATGTGACTTGTTTAAATTCAAACCGGAAGAACAAAAACACAAAGAGAAAGCACAAAAAAAACACAAAGAGATTCATATTTATCGAATTCAATGATGTATCCTGCTAACCCGAGTCTACGAGTGTGAACTAAAGCTACTTCATGACCTGTATGACTAGTCAAAATTACTTCATTACCTATGTGACTAGTTATAAATTCAAACCGGAAGCACAAAGAGAAAGCACAAAAACACAAAGAGAAAACACACTTTCCTTGATCCGTATGACAGTTTTAGATCAAATCTTTACCGTCCAAAAAATATCATAATCCGTATGAGACTATGAGTGCACTTTATGGCCGTCCAATTCTCTAATACAAAACGATCAGAAAAAAAAACCACTCACTTTATTCTTTTTTTTTTTGTTTTGACAAGGAAAAATAAAATAAATTCACTCACTTCTCTCACTTTCTCTCATCTTCCCCTCCCCCAAAAAAAGACCTCGCCAACAAAAGAAATCACGATTGATTCACAGAAACCCTAACTACCACATTTTTAGTTTCGATTACACTTCACCTTTTGTTGCAGTTGAATTCTTCCGCCCCCCATCGCGCCCGGTCTAGGTTTTTTTTCTCTCTCGCTGGTTAGTCCTACATATAAAGGAAGACGATCAGTGGCTGCGAAGTAAGTTCAGAGATTTCGAATCAAGTAAGTAATCAAACCCTTATCTGTTTGTTCCCAAATTAAATCAAGTATGATGTTTCGATGATTATAATTCTAGTATTTGCTTGTTTGATTAGAGTCAGTTGTTATATTAGGGTTTAAAATCGAAACTAATTTGGTGGGTTTCTGTTCTGTAAATAAATTAGGGTTGATTATTTGAAAATAGTTAAATTTCAATCAAGTATTAACACGAATACATGATTATCTTCGTTTAATTAGGTTTTTTTAAATGTTGGAATCGAATCAGTTTTTAATTTAGGGTTTTGTCTTTCCCTAATTAGGAAATCAGATCATATTAAGTTAGATTCAGTAGCTCAATCCAATTAATGTAATTTTTAGTTTTTTCTTAATTTTTCCTTTCAGAGATTTTCAGGTCAGTTTAATTAAAGGAATCTGAACCCAGAAAGGCCATGAGTATCGAAAAATAAATGTAAATTTCGAGTAAGAATGATAATAATATCAAAACAATTTTCATGGATTGCAGTTCATTTTTGATTACTTTGATGTTTTGATATGATCTTGACTGTTGTTGACTTTCACTTGACCATTGTTTACTGACTCTGACTTTGATGTTTTGATATGATGGATCTACATGGTTTGCTGGATGCAACCGCCATCCCTCTAAAAATCACTACAGGCAGAGGCAGTCACTCTCTTGGCCTACAGGTAACCTTAAATTTGCAGATCTCTAGCTCCATCTTGAAATGGGCTTCAATCAAGGCAATGAAATAAACATACTTTTCAGTTTTCACACTGCAATTATAAGATTGTGTAGTCGTATATATGCATTTCAACTAGTTAGCATTATTCCTAAGACATTTACAGTTGACGAAATCGACATTATTCCTGCACGAATTATACTAGGGTTTTGTGCCTTATAGAGAGTGTAATAAGAGATTTTACAGTAATGATAGGAATCAGTTTATATAATAGGAATCAATGGTTTAGCTCCTGGAGTATGAATGAATGATTTCTCCAATGTATGTATGTTTGTTTAAGTTGTAACGATTTTAAAACTAAAAAAAATATATTGTGTGAATGGTAAATGTGTAGTAATGAAAAATGAAATGGGTCAAATGCCCTAAACTTCCTACCTGCCTACAAACAAGAATCGGCTAAATTGGCCGAAAGATATCAGAAAAGCCAATTGAAAACCAAAAGCATCGTATTTTGTTTAGTTACGAGGATGGAATTCTCTTCGAAAATTAACATCTTTCTTTGTCTTCAAGTGAAGAGATATTTAACCTATGATCTGAAGTCCTATCCCGTCTTAATAAAATGTATGTTGATTTTATTCAAAGAGCGGAGCAGCGGGGAGTTGCATCTCTTATTTAGGACCTAATTAACTTACTGCATACTGGAATAGCAGGTAGTCCCTATTTATTTTCCCTACACTGTCATTTTTTTCCAATAAGATCTGCACTGGTAGTGGTAGATTGTTCTTTCTCGGGTATATGCGGTCATTTAACAAGATGTTCGTCATTTGTTAGTTGTTACTAGTTCTAGCCAGAATCAGATGGGATGATCAAAACACTGTTCTAGCTGAACAAAGGAAAAGTCTTGGTGGGAGTGAGAGTACAGTGAACACTGAATGAGACTGTAAAACGACGTAAGCCCTAAAATAGGGGTTTAGTGTCTGTGTCTGTAGTGTGTGGATAAAGGGAGATTCTTTGGGGAGACAATGAAATACACCCACTAATTTTAGAGCACCACCGACCAATCTTATTAATTTAGTACTATTACATTGATTATTAATAACTGAGGGATTATCTGCAAGAAAAACAAAATTATTAATCAAATTTTGGGTCCTAGATTCCACGGTTGGTAGGCTAGAAAATCATGTTGGTGGTGAAAGAAGATTCTTTTATACTTTCCCTTTCACGTATTTATTCTGCTTTTGATTATATTACTAGTATTTGATTTCGATTTCAACTGATTTCTCAAGTATTTGATTTCGATTTCTCTGAAGATCTGTTTTAACCTTGTTTAAAATTCTATTTAATTTGTTCATATTTATGTTAATATATAGGATCATGGACAAGTGTTTAATTTGTTCATAACCTTGTCTAATTCTCTAACATTTTGTTGATTAACACTACAAGTCAAAAATTGTGTGGTAGATTTAGTTTGAAGCATGATGAGTCATGAGTGTGCTACTACCAATAGGGTATACGACTTGAGACTAGCTACACAACTCAAGAAGATTACATGGGTTGGGATATTAGCAGGATATAACCTAACTTAGCTGTCCTTAGATATCTTATGCCGGTGTGTGAGTTGTACTCCCACGTTTTAGTATGTAGTTGCATCCATATCAATGTGTATCTCTTTTTTTTTTGGTTCCATGATTACATGCATCACATTCTTCCTACATCTTCTAATAGATCTGAACCTTTCTGAAGATGATGACCAAATGTTTCATATTAAGATACTTTCAATTCCTCTTTAGTCCAAGATTTTTTATTTCACCTATATGGTATTCCCTCCAGGCTCATATGGAACATTCTGCATACTTAGTTGATAGAAAAAATGTAAGTTTGCATACTGGAACTGATCCTTACTAAATGTAAGTTCAATTCTTCGTAAATTATATGTATGATTGGAGTAGTGCAAAGATTCAGTTTGAACTTTGAAGCATGATTAGTGTGTTGTAAATTATACTTAGTTTATTTTTATTTTTTTTATCATTATTGGTTGTCTTGTAGTTGTATTGATGGTGTCTCCCTAATTCTGAGTGATTATTAGTCGTATCTCTATCTACTTTCTAATTCTCTCATGTTTGTTTTCTATGATTTTAAAACAAACCCATATTTTCTTTTTATTTTGTGCTCATCAACTGTTTGTTGTATTGATTATGAAAACTCCATTGGAGGAGTCAGTTCCCTTTTGTGCTCTATCTCTATGCCCCTGTACTGCACAGATCTTTGTAGTTCGTTAAGATTATATGTTCTTCTTCACTTCTTATATTGAACAAATATATGGTTGGAAGTTGTAAAGATGCTCTTAAACTTAAATCCCACTACCATGAGCCGAAATAGTTGATTTTAGTTTTGATTTTAGTCTTTATTTTTGTTTCATTTTTCTTTACTCACAATGAAAATGGAATCAAAAGATGAAGTAGGAACTTTTGGATTTACAGCAAGTCGTATTTTTTGAAAAGTCGGGAGGTTCTTTGCTTTATTGTGATGGTGAGGTGTTTTGCTCAAAAATAAACTTGCGATCAGTCATTTTGACAATACACTAGTTTATGGAATGCTATTGGTTTTATAATTATGATCGTAAGCAGCTACCAAATATCGTGTTAGTTAAATTTTTTAACTCTATGCCTCTTCTGTTCACCAGTTAGATCTCACGCCAATATGTGCTTTCGTATGTAATGATTTCTTTGCATTTTTAGTTAAACGGGCTTATCTTTCTGTCCACGAGCAAGAGGGAGAATGATAGGATTATATAGCACCTTTACCTATCAGCAAATATGCTTCAATAGACAGGAGAGCACACACTGCTGATTCTGTTGGTTAGAAGTGGTCTTATCTTTGAGAATAACTAGCATAATAGATCTCTTAGACATCCTACTCTATGTGAAGACTGCATCCTATATTATTATGATATATTATTATTTATTTAATTAGTTTTGTAGTTTATCATTTTTGATTCACTCAATACTCATCATTTTTAGTTCTGTAGTTTGTTTTGAGATGCTTGAACATATGACAAAATGTTTGATTATGCTATAAAGGGTCAGATATTTGATGATGGTGTTAATAATTTGTTGTTTTTGTTCATGCTCTTCTCTATCTGTTGGAGAAATAGATAAAACTGATGATTTGTTGGTTGAAATGATAAGAACAAGTAATTAGAACTATTACTACTGCCTTCTTGTTTTTAAATCATGAGAAATAGTAGATGAAGAATAAGAGCTTAAATTTGAAGGCCATACAACAAACTAAAACATTGAGAGATGAAATGAAGATTTGGGATTTGCTGAATAGATTATAGAAAGTTATCATGTTCAAGAGATTTGCAGTTCTGTCATACACATCTGCTTTCATTGTTAGACTGTATTCATTAAGTTTTGATTTCTTTTTTTTGTTTTTTTAGAATGCGGGGAAGAGGAGGAGGGTATGTAGGTGGTTCTATTCGCAAGGACCCATTGTATCATTCACTGGCATGCAAATACCAAATTTCACCCATTTACTAGTCAAAGCAGGTTTATTTGTAGGTTATGTAGGTTTACACCCATTTACTAGTCAAAGCAGGTCAACGAGTTCAAGACCAGTTAGTCCTTCACCTGACAATGTTGAACATTCACCAGCAGGTTCAAACGTTCCTAATGAGCTTAATGATGATTCTTGAACTTCAATGCCCCGGCGTTTTGGTAATAATTTATAATTTTGGTTCTGAATTTTAGTTATTTAAATTTATAACTATTATAATAAATGGTTTATTTGTTTCTTCTTGACAGTGAAAAGAGGAATCACTAGATTGCTAAAAGCCATAAGTAGACTGCCTGTGAAAAAACTCCTACCTGAGGTGTTAGTTGTTGAAGACAAATTTGTGGGCGAGAATGCATTTGAATTGATACAATCGCTGGGAGTGTGGTCTAGGCAGCAGGAGAACTTCCCTCTTTCCATTTGTTTATTCAGAGATATGCCGCAAGGGAATATAGAAAGAGTCTCTCAAATGGCCAGGGTAAAAAAACTGATATGTACTTTTTTTTCTCTTTTCTTTTTGGTTCCACTATATTTTTTATAAAATCTTATAGTAACTCTTGTCTTCTATAGGACCATTACACACTTGAACCTGGTTTTGTTTTGCACAACATTCTTGTTGGATTTTCTTAATCACTCACTAGGATAAGTGTATATCTTTGGATATGGTCCCAAATATGTTAATCCTTTTGTTTGGATATTTTTATCTACATATATTTACTAGTTTTTACTTCTAAATCACTATATATAATTTCCTTCTTTTACTTTTAAATTTTTGTTCAGTGGCTAGATCTAGTAGCCTATTGCAACCAAATATGAACATATCAATTGAAAACTACCAGTAGATACAAATATATATACACCTTGCAACTGCTTAAATTGTAGTCGCTTAACCTCTTGAGATTCAACCAAAATGTAGTCGCTGGACTTCTTATGCTTCAATTGTGTTCCGGCCTACGTGTAGTCATCGAACCTCTCGTGCTTTAACAAATATGCAGCCGCTGAAACTGTTGTGCCATAACCAAAATGTAGTCGCTCAACCTCTCATGCTTCAATGAAAATGTTATCACTGAACCTCTTGTACTACAACCTAAGTGTAGTCGCTGAACCTCTTGTACTACAACCTAAGTGTAGTCGCTGAACCTCTCGTGCTTCATCATATATGTTGCCGCTAAACCTGTTGTGCCATGACATACATGTAGTCTCTCAACCTCTTATGCTTCAACAACAATGTGGTTGCTGAACCTCTTGTGCTACAACCAAAGTATGGTCGCTGAACATCTCGTTCTTCAACATATAAGTAGCAGCTAGTTAGTCACAACACATGTTTTGCATGTATTGTGTAACTAATAGTACCTTGGAAGCTATATATCTTTAGTTACAACCATATGACTAAAATTCATCAGTCACCGGAAGTGTATGGCGGTTTAGAATTATAGTCGTTGATAATTGTAGCAAGATATCTCGAGCGACAACAGTGTCTCTGAGAACCTCTAGTCACATGATTTCTTGCGACACCAATGCAACTACATAATTTTGGCCGCTGGAGGGCTGTAGCGTTTAAAAATGACCTCTTACGACTGTATTGTGTTTGTCGCTAAAGACCGGTTTTCTTGTAGTGTATAACGCCCATTTCTACTTCCAATGGGATGACCACTTTGTTTGAAAACAGACATCTCTTCAGTAGATTCTTGGCTACCGTCTTCATTTCGGTCCAGTTGATTGAATCTCGTTTCCACGCTTTCAAAATGCCATGAAATAAGAATCAGACTTCCATCCATCAGTTGACCTTCTGCCATACATCCTGCGGAACAAATTGTATTTCGTACTTAAGCCTTTAACATACGCAAATACCTAAGACAACAAAAAATAGATACATAGTGAATAAATTAACAAAAAATTTAAATCACTTGACAAAAAAGATGTGACACACAACCATAAATACCTCTCAATTGGGTAAATCCAACGGTCTAATATTCAAGGAGTAAAATTTCACTTAACAAAAAAGATGTGAAACAACCATAAGTACCTCTAAATTGGGTACATCCAACGATATTGAAAAGGACCACCAAGCTTTGCTTGTTCTACGAGATGAATGGGAAAATGCATCATCACGACGAAGAAGGATGGATCTCACTTCCATGTGACTGTATGAAGTAGTGGTGGTGAGATGTGAACTATAACTGTATGAAGTAGTTGTGAAGTTTGTTGCAGACTTGGATAAGACCTGGTGGTGGATGGAAAGTGAAATGCAGGTGCTGTGAAGATGGGTTGTAATGGAACATGCAGGTGGATGCAAAAGATGATATGAAGTGATGTGAAAATGTATGCTGATGGTGATGGATATGCAGGAGGTGAGGAGGGTATGAGATGATCCATGTAGCTTTAGGTTTTACCCTTTTTATATCTCTACTTTCTCCTGCAAAATCAAACTGGATAGGGATCCAACAATTCTCTTCAATCAAAAAGTCCAGAAACATAACTAACCTTCACCACACATCACACAAAACTGATGGCACATCTTGCACTCTTCGAGTAGCACTATCCTCGTATAGCTGCTCACTTCGAGTAGCACTATCCTTGGATATCGGCTCTGAGTGCTCCGTGGTGGATGCTTCTGAAGCCAAAGAGCTGTTATCTGAAGTGGGCTGACAACACTCAGAAAAAGAATATTAAAAGAACATTAAAATGATGATGGGTTTGACAGCAACCTTCGGTCAACACAAACTCGTAATACTAATCCTACTGAAAGCGAAGGAAAAAAGAGAAACCAAATGAAGAAATCAAATACATAAAGAAAAATCTTTTGATTACTCCAATTTTTTTTTTTTGAACTTGCCTATTATATACATGGAAATTGCAGTTGAACCCTTCATTTGATGTGTCCCCCAAGAGCTAATTATGTTACCAGTAACACTGTCAAGAACTAATACTTGTGAATCTCTTGTCAAAATAAAAACTTGTCCATCAAGAGGGTCCTTATTTTCTATTTGTTCTAGTGGTAATTGAACTTTTGTCCCTACTTTTGATAGTCTACACAAATATCCTTATCACATAATAATTTTGTCCCTCTTTATCTATAAGCCCATCAGGGGCCCATTAACAATTTATAGACTTCCAAATATACCCCAACCTTTATACCCTATTGAAAGTATAGATTTCTTCTTATCTTCTTTAATTTTAGATATAATTTTTTTTCTCGTCTTCCTCTTCCACCGACAACCACCACCTTCTTCATCATCACCACCACCATGCCAGTAGCACCTCCACTTCCTCCATCATTTCTTACCACCATCGTTATCACCATCTACTTCTTCTCTTTATTTCTAGCGAAACACACAGTAGACAGTACCACTATCTCCGTTGATACTACCACCACCATCATAATCTTTATCGTCGCCACCATAACCAGTACACCCACCTTCGTCTTGTCTACCAACAGGCTAAAGATTGATTTTCTATCAACAAGATAAACATTGATTTTATACATCGATTTCAATTGGATAAACATTGACTTTTCTACATCGATTTCAATTGGTTTCAACTTCTGATTGATTTTTCTTCATCTTCTTAGGATAAAGATTGATTTTGGAGACCAGATTCAAATATCAGTTTTCTTTTCGATTTCATTCATGCTAGTTGACGATTTAAATTATTGATTACGTTTCCAATTTTAGATCTGGAAAATTAGTGATATGATTTATAATCTATTTTGAAGATATATAGATGTCATTTTTAGTACCAATTAACATGAAGACTAAATAGAAAGGTACACGATTAAGTATTTACACTTGTTTGCATATTTTAGTATTTTGATTTAATAAAGTTCAGTAAAATCTGTTTCATAATCTCAGATAAATTTTTATTAATAAGTAAGTCTAAGCCGTTTCAGAAGAAATTTGATTCATTATCATTAATTGTTGTCAATTGATATTTTCGTCTCTGTTTGAGATTGGGTTCTTGACAAGTTATGAAGTATGGATTCAGTGGTGTAGCAGAAACTATCCGGGTATGTTTTTATGTTGAAATTATAGATCTTTCAGGTTACGATTTATGGTGGTGGTGTAGCAGCGACGACGGATGAGGTATGTTTCTTTCGGTATTGGTGATTTAGATGGAGGTGGTTTTGGTTGGAATGATAAAATTGGTGTTGGATTTTGGTTTTGGTTGTTTATTGTTGTTTATTGGTGGTGGTGGTACTGGAGATGTGTGATTTTGTTGGTGGAAGTGTTGGTATGAGTTGTTGTTACAGAGATTTTAGCCTGTTGCTGAATGAAATATGGTTGTTATCTGGGTTGAAGCAGACAGTGATATTGGATCAACTATGGTTGTTGATCCAACTGCAATGGATAAACATCCACTGTTGATCCAACTGAATTGGATAAACATCCATTGTTTATTCAACTGAGATTGGTTTTGAAGCTGGTCTTGGAGCTGTTGGTGTTTATGAAGCTACATGTATGAAATATGGTGGTTATCTGGGTTGAAGCAGGCAATGATATTGGATCAACTATGGTTGTTGATCCATATATTTTGGATCAACTATGGTTATTGATCCATCTATATGGGATCAACTACTGTTGTTGATCCTTTGAACTCGTGTTTTGTAGTTTAAATCATGTAAATTTGTTCTAATGTTGAACTTGTGGTGCAATGGTAGCATGACTGACTCCATGTCAGATGATGCGTGTTCGACTCACGCCAAGTTCACTCCATTTTACATGGATAAACTATCATTATTGATCCAATTTTACATGGATCAACTTCCATTGTTGATCTACTAAAATTGGATCAACATCTACTGTTGATCCTTTTTTCTTGGATAAACTAGATAAACTTCTACTGTTGATGTTTTTGTTGGTGGATCTGAAACTGCAGCTGATGAAGTGGTAGCATTTTTCCATCAGCATGGATAAACATCCATTGTTCTTCCAACTGCAATGGATAAATTTCTACTGTTGATCCAACTGCAATGGATAAACATCCACTGTTTGATCCAACTGAAATGTATCAACTACTTTTTGTTGCTACCAAAATATTTGAACCAGTGGCGGCGGTGATGGTGGTGGCGGTGGAGGCAGCGGCGACGAACTTTTAGTGGTGGCGGCAACAGACTAGTGGTGGAGGAGGACTAGTGGCGGTGTAATGGTTGCGGTGAAAGAGTGGTGGTGGAATATTGGTGGTGGTGGCGGTTTGTAGGTGGTGGTTGTTGAACGGTGGTGGTGGTTGAATGGTAGTTGAATGTTGGTGGTGGTGGTGCTAGTGGTGGTGGTGAAGTGGTAGAGGAAGAAATTTATTGTATTTTGAAATAAAGAAAAATATTATATGAGTGAGGGTATTAAGGTAATCTAATATTAAATGGATAAGGTTATAAAAAAGGAGGGACATATTTATTGTTGCATAAGGATATATTTGTAGGAAGTTAAAAGTAGGGACATATAATTAATATACCCTTTGTTCTACATCAGCAGCGCCCTTTGGGCTTTTAGGAACCTTTTGCTTCGAACTGTGTAACAAGCTAAAAATGTCTGTACATGCCAGAACATCTGTTGAAATAACTGGGGATCTTGAGTCTGATACACACTTTTTAAGATATAAAATTGATAATGAACTCATATCAAACATTGCAACCTGGAAAAAAAAGCAGCAAAGACAAACGTCATAAGAAAATAACCAATTAACACACTCATACTCCAAATAATAAGTAAAGTAGTTGGAAACTTGTAGTACTAACCTGACCACATTCAAACCCTACGACAAGTTTGACTCCAGAATCTGCATACTGTAGGGTCCGAATTGGAGAATTTAGGATGCAAAAGACAGCTATACATTGAATTACTTTCGCTTGATGCAAAATGTGAACAGGAGACAAAGTTGCAAACGTGAACATAGTTTTATACCTGTTGATAGACAGGATGCATACAAACAAGTACAATAAACTACAAAAGAAACAAAGTCACATAAATCTATCAAATCACCTACTTGATTATTTTCTGACACGAAATGAAAACTTGTCTCTTCAGAATTACCAAGTCTATATATACGAACCTACAGAAGAAAAGATAACTAGAATAGTGTAATAAGCTCATTTAAGCCTGAAAAGAAAAACCTAAATAACCATACCAGACCACTTTCACTGCCAACGGCCAAACTTGTACCGAGGAAGAAAAAATCCAATGCTGATACAGGGGCATTGGCTCCAGACACTTCAATCTTTTGTACCTGCCGAATACAACAGTAAGATACCATTTCCTTATACCAAGTACTAAACGTAACTTTGCTAATTAGCATTATCGAAGTAAAAAGACGAACACCTTGTGCTAGTAGTAAATAAACGAAAATTATGGATCATCTGTGCTGCTAATCTAACCTCGCCTTCTAAGGCAGCAATAGGTAAGAGGACTGAATATGTTGCATTCCATAATTGAATAGATCCGTCTTTATAGCCTGCAATGTATACTTTATCCACGCCATCATCTTCAGAGAAGGGAAATTTTTTGGAAATTCCACCGGTCAAAAGGCCAATTTGTACCCGCAGATAGTGTAGATTTTCGATTTAAGGATGCCTGCTATGAAGAAAAGAAAAATGTATATCAATGAACGTAAAAAAAAAAAAAATCCTGAAGCCTCATCGGAAAATCTTTAAATTAATTGACCATGACCACTGAAATAGACTACCATGGCTAATACTTCACATACTAGAGCAGAACTGGTGATCTCTTCTCTGTTTCCTGACTTATCGGCCAAACTGTATCCAAGTCGAAACAAACTCAGCCGTGTTGTTCTAAGCTTCCATAGACTCATGGATAGCAGATGCACAACCTTGTTACAAAGGTCAAGAAGCTCTGTCAGGCTAACCCATATCACCAAAACTTCACATTGAAGGCCACGGTGCTTGTTCTTCCTTGTTTCTCGAAATACAAAGATCTTCCCAAGCACCTCCCAGATCGTATTATGAGTTCTGTATCCCCCTTGGCTTCATAATCATATCATAACCCTTTGAAACTAAGCTCACCGTCAATTGCAGACGCTGACAACTTGGAATTACACGTGTTGATCATTGAGGAAGTATCGACGAAGGATCTCAATCGTCTTCACTAGGGTTGTTCTTGAAGGTTTATTCTCATGGAAAGAATCACCACCAATAAGTAAGAAATCCACCTACAATCAAGAGAAAAATTAGCAAACTGCTCGTAAGGATTCTACTTAACAGCATCACATGCATATCCAAAAAAAACATAACTATATATGTTAATTGATGTCATAGAGGAGTAAAATTGAACCCTCAATAGTTACACTGATTAAAAACAACACAAAAAATTCGGGATGCAAGCAGAAGTATCATAACTAGATATTAGATAGGCTGCAGGAAGCCCGGGAAAGACCTAATAACTGCAAAGTGGAAACACCTATAACTATAAGCAGGATTTCTACATCATCTGACTAAAGGTAATTCAATATTTATACATAACAAGTAGAAGGATGTAGTAATTCAAAATTATACAAACAAGGCTCAATTGTTGTCTACAAAAACACACCTTAACACCCAAATAATATAACCACATGTGGATACTATATGTAGAAAATTCGACAGATGATTCCCTCCTACACATAGGACATAGAGGCTTCCATCGAGGGATTTTTAGCAGCAAGCAAACAGTAAAACAAGCTACATGAAAAGTTTGGAAACAATGATAATAAAAGCTGCTCTTCATGTCATGAGATACGAAATTTTCATCGTTTTGTAATTGTACCCCTAGGTGAGACCCATTCGACCAAACTAAATTTCTTTTAAGTTACATATCTCTACTTGTTTTGAACAAGGCTTTGAGTGAATATGATGTCTCACTCGTTTATGCAAATTTTTAATAGTACAAATCAAGTACTACAAAGATCAGTCAGTCTCTAATAACCATCAAATTCTTTATAACATCATAGAATCTAATCTTAAACTAAAAAAACCTACAATCTTGTGACATAATTAAAATCTCCGGATCAAAAATTGCTAAGAAATACTAGCACACTCTTGGTTAAGAAAGCTTCTTCTTATTTGCTAGATGACCTAGCAGTCACCTCATTTCATGCATAGCTGAAAATACCTAAGGAAAAGTCCCACTTCCTTCTTGTTTTTGTAATGAAGGGGAAACATTCACACACATCACAGATAGGTTCTAACTATACCCCAACTTGACAACAAAGTTCTATAAATAACCAAGGTGAAATGATGAAAAATCTACAGACCCGATTAAAAAAACCCACTTCTTCTAGGCTATTGTCAGGATTGTGTACTATATATGTTTGGCGTTAGGTAGAAATACATAGTCAAAGTCGAATAATGACACTTGCAAATAGAGAAACAACTAAAACCATTGACCACTTACCCAGAAATTAAAAAATAATATTCACCTTAAAGTTAAATTCAACTGTAGCAGCTAGTTGGAGACACAAAATTTTATTGTCAAGAATAATTTAAGAACAAAAAATTGTGCCAGTTAACATATCCAATCTCTTTTTACCTTTAAGAAGCCACTGTCGATTGTAATCTTTTTGTCTTACTTGAGGTACTTCAATCCCTGTAAAACCAAAAAGACAAACAACATTACAAAGAAAAATATTTTGAAATAAAAAGAAACAGAATAGCATAAATGTTTCACCAGCAATCAAATAAACTACATGTTAACACTGTATGTAGCAAATTTGACATACATAATTGGATTTCCACATTCAACAAATGAAAATTTCTAAAATTATGTAAGAAACCATCATTCACCAGCTTCACCAGATTCAATCCATTCCTGCACTTCAGTTCAAACCCATGGTAAACATCGAACCTAATTGACACCATATCCATTTCAGTTCTTTATCTCTTCTGAGATTCAATCAATCCCCAAAGCATCATCAAATCCAACCACTTTCGGTCCCTGACTGCTGATTTCAGAATTAATTGAAACCCAACCTTCCTTCATCTGTGTAATTCACAAAATCAAACCCTAATCGAAACCCTAACTTCCTCAAATCGTGAATTATTTAGTCAACATATATAAGAATCTTAATCCATGGTTTCTATTTCATTTCTTCTCCCTAATCATCATCTTCATCTGCAAAAACCACGCCCCCTCTCTTCAAATCGATCTAAACTCATTCATTCTCTTCATTTCAGCTTCATTTCCTTGAAATAATTCATCTATATCCTCACCAACACAAACCCATATTCCAATTCATCACAAATACATTCATTCTCGATACCTCAGATCCCAAATATCCTTCTCTGAATTCGAATCCATCTCATCTTCTTAACAGCAGCTGCAACAATTAGGGTTAGATTTCTGTTCCCGTGGTACTCTTTCTGTAATAAAAAGAAAAAAAAACACAAAGGGATTACAGTATTCGGGGAAGTGATTTTGTGTGTATCTTCTGCTAGTTTCGGACCGATGAGATTGAGGGAAGGAGAGAACGCCGGGGGTTAAGGGTTTTGGTCAATTTGAGAGAGACATAACATGTTTTTAAAAGAGTGAGAGATTAGGGTTATGCAACCAAATCAAAACAAGAGATCAGAGATCAGAGACCAAGGCGATTTGTTTCTCTGAAAGAAAAAAATTTGGTAGAGTTAGAGAAGATAAGAGATTTCGAAGAGAAGTGAGAATTCTTTTTTTTGATTTTATCTAAAAAATATTGGACGGTATAGATTCGCTTTAAATTTCTCACACGGATTATAGAAATTAAGGGATGGTGTAGATTCGCTTTATGATGCTCATACGGATTGAGAAGCTTATGTGTTTCTCTTTGTGTTAGTTCAAACTTGTGTATTCGATTTTATTATCAACTTTCGATACGAAAAAAATCCAAAAAATATATCAATAAATTTAGGATATTATTATTGACCTTCAGTTATAAAAAAAATCCGAAAAGTATTATGGGAATGAAGCAAAAAAATAAGAAAGTGTGTTTTCTTTGTGCTTTATCTTTGTTCTTTTGTGCTTTCTCTTTGTGCTTCTGGTTTAAATTTCGACTAGTCATATAGGTCATGAACTTCAAATGTGGTATACCGACATAAAAAAATATGAACCAGGAAGCTCCGGGAGGGTTCGGACTTCAAACTTAGCATGATACATCATCGAAATCGATAAATATGAAGCTCAGTGTCGATTCAAACTTCAAATATGGTATAATGGCATACAAATTATGAACCACAAACCTCTGGGAGGGTTGTGACTTCAAACTTAGCATGATACATCGTCGAAATTGATAAATATGAAGCTTAGTGTATATTCGAACTTCAAATTAGGTATAACGGCATACAAACTATGAACCAAGAAGCTCCGGGAGGGTTCTGACTTCAAGCTCATAGGTAAGATTCCATCGAAATATTCTCCAAAACCTCAAACAAACTCTTTTCTTGGGACTTCGAGAAAGAAAGTGGCCCCGAGCTTGAAACCTGACCGCGAGTTAACTACTATAAGTCGGAAACTTCGTAAGAACGATGAATCCAACCATTCATAGGTAATGCGTCGCTTATAGCTTCAAATGTGGATCAACGACAACCCTTAGTGTCCGAAGTCGAATGAATTGTAGAGCTAGACGAATTTTCCATGAAATATAGCAATAAAAAAAAAATCAGTTGCTAGACTTATTGTCGCTGAACGTGAATAGCTTCCAACCTAAGTTGGTGCTAATATAGCTCCAGCGACTAACAGATATTTTCAGACGCAAGGAAATAGTAGATAGAGAATACTAGCGATTGAGGAAAAATCAGTCACTACAAAAATTGTTGCTACACGTAAATAGTTTCCAAGGTGTTTATTTAGTTGCTCCAAATAAGTTGTAAGATAGCTCCAGCGATTAGTAGATATTTTCAGTCACAAGAAATTTGTAGATAGATAACACTATCGACTAAAAGAAAATTAGTCGCTACATTTGTTGTGGCTGAACATAAATAGCTTCAAGATTATCCAAGTAGTCTCTCCAAATAAGTTGTACGATACGTCCAACGGCTAACATAGATTTCCTGTTGCAAGAAAATAGTGCATAGTATTATGTAGTGACTATTATTTTTTCAGACGCAAACTTAAGTAGCTATAGAAAACCAACGACTAATTTTTTAGACAGTCGATAAAATTTAGTCGCAAGAGACACATTTTCTTGTAGTACTTTGGTGCTTGATAGAAACTCCGATTACAATAAGCCAAGTGAAGATAATTCTTTCATGATAATACTTTGCAGATCAGTTTTGAATCTTGTATATTCTTCGAATCATCATAATAATATCATATCTTGTATTTTAGTTTATTCTGATTAAACAGATTTTTTAATAGTATGAACCCAAATGTAGTTCAAATGAAAACAATATTGCAAATCAGGCAAGTAAGTTCATACATTTCACGACTGACAACCAACGTCTATCCGTGTGGACTGTGGGATTTCTTTGATATTGTTGACGTCAAGAAAGGGGTTGTCTTAATATTTTTATAGTTTTATTTTCTATATGGTTTGTGAGCTTCAACAACGGTCATGGGACTATAGGGGTTATAGTTTTCTAATTGTATATCCTCAACAAGTAGCAGTGGATGTGAAAGAGGTGGTAGAGTTTCCTGATTCCATGCCCACAACCACCACCACCCATTTAAGCAGCCCAATTAGAAAATACTATCATTGTCTCCAACACTTCCAAAACTAATCAGAGGTGAGAATGTGTATAATACAAATAATTTATTCTCAAAACCAAAACTTCAACACCAGTTTATAAAGAAGAAACACTCCAAATGGAGGGTATTTCAAATATTCAAAACATGAGTACTGCTTCTTGCTGGAATCATAAGTGTGGTTTTTGGCCAAACTTCGAATTTGTGCTGGGATATAATCCAGCCCACATAAGAAATTAAGAAACCTCTTTCAGTTTTAGTGGATTGTTGAGCACATCTCAATTCTGACTTTGTGTTGTTTGTATTGTGGATTTTAATGAAATACAGGGAATTTCACTATCTCATATTCTAATTGTTGAGCACATCTCAATTCTGACTACATGAAGAACAAAAAGTGAGATGGGAAACAAGATTATGATCCAAAAGGGATGCAAAATGAACTACCTTGAAAAACGTAAATGAAAAAAAGGTTCAAAATATATTGACATGGTCATGCCCATTTTATAAACTCTTCCAACTGGTTATTAGCTATCTATGAGTGAGAGGTAACCAAAATAGCATTTCATCACACCTCTTTTCGCCAAGTTACTTTACAAAATGCACAAAATTTTCTAGATAAACTACTGCTGCCACACCAAGATGAAATTTGCTTCCTGGAAATTTCCCAGTACACTTATTGTAGTAGGCATCCAAACTTCTACCATGAAAATATGTAGAATCATCAACTTTACTAAGCAATCTCAGACTTTCAAACCTCCTCTACTATTTGCAGTTCTAATCCCAATTGGAGTTTCCAACTCTTCTTTCTCTAGTTATTCCATCATGTACTCTAGTTTCTATTTTTCTTTCTAATTAACGGGGCCTCTTCAATGGGTTGGGATGCAATCAAACTTCGTAGTCGTTCAAGGGTAATTTAGTCAATCATGTAAATTTCCTTATAATTAAGCAAACTGAACCCTAGAATTTTACTATAAGTTTTATATAATGAGAGTAAGGAGAGTATATAGCAGAGACTAGATAGACTAACAGTGTGAGTGAGGGTTTGATGGAAAAACAAGTAACCGGAGTTATTCTGATAAGAACTTGCAGTTATCGGGATCAGATGTGTCGGAATTTTGATTTAGAGGGATCACAGATCTTTCAAAACTGTCATAATAACTTCTCCTCTCAAAAATGGAAGTTATTTAGAAGTTAGAACTCCACGGGCTATTAAAATACCAGATCTTGAAGGGCAACCAACGGTTGGAGAAACTCTAAATTATCCATAGCTCGTGGAAGATTTGTCTTTATTACGGCAACATCGGCTCTCAGCAAGGACTAAACATCATCAAGCACAACTTGATCCACACAAGATCTCATAATTGGTGTTTTCTAGCACATGATTTCTAAAGAACGACCATCATCTAAATAATGTTTGCTTCGGTGGGTAGATCTGTTAAAAGTTTAGTATGATTTTATATCTGGAATCATATACTAGACCAAATATTTGAATTTCTGGAAATTTTTAAGGTTGGTCTGTTACAAATATTAAGTTTTAGATTTATAAATGTCTTTGGTGCTTGATAGAAACTCCGGTTGAAATAAGCCAAGTGAAAATAATGTTTGTCACTTATTATTCATCGTGAAGAATTTCATTGCTGCAATAGATCAATTTTGAATCTTGTAGATTTTTTGAACCATAATAATATAATTTCTTGTATTTTAGTTTCATTTTGATTTTACTGATTTTTCAACAATCATAGTTTGAAGGTGTTGGCACCTGGAACAATTAGATCAGGTTCTAGTATCTCTGGTCTGATTGAATTTGGTCCTCTTGAACTAAAAATTGATTGCATAGGCGGCTTTCAGACATTGCCGGTAACAAATGTGTAAAGACGGTTAAATTTTCGCCATTTGCGCTTGTAATTCCGGTAACCATTCCAATTCCACCGGCTTGTGACAATTTTCCTGACAACTTTTTCCGGTACTAAAGTTCCTGCCAGTCACACATAAATTACAATTAGATCAGAAGCAATATTAGCATCGCCATCATTTTGCAGTGAAATGGTGAGCGGTAATAATTTGAGACACCATAATGTTCCTTTTTGTTCTTTGGTCTACAATCCCTGACGGCTTGACCATTCTTGCCACAAGCATAACATTCACCATTGAATTTCTTTCTCTTCGCTTTACCTTTCTTTATTTGAGCCATGATTCTTTATTTTTCGTCTCCTTATACTATTAGGAACATTTGGGGAGGTTGGTGATGTTCTCAACACTGGTGTCGCTTTGTTTCATCATTGTTTTTCTACTGATGAACAATTGAATCAGTAACGAAATATACCATAGTCCAAGCAAGCATATAAATGAGCCCCAACTAACTCTATTTATACTAGTTGCTTACCTACCTATGAACGCTATAGAATACCGACTAAACTTATCTTACATATTTGAATTCTATAATACTCGCCTATTTGCGTAGTCTAGATAATTCTATACGTTTCTGGTACTCTAGATAATTCTAGTGAATTACCAAACAAACTTGGGCTTTATTGGGCTTTCTAAATGAAGTTTCTGTTGATATCTCAGCACGAATGACTCAAGTTAATCAAAATTTCAAAAGGGAGGTTGGTGATGTTCTCACCATTGGTATGCCTTTTGTTGGGCATTGTTTCTCTACTGATGAACAATGGAATCAGTAACTAAATATACCATAGTTCAAGCAATCACCATTTTCTTACTATTCATACACGAAGCTGCAATCCAAGGTGCTTCTTCGTTTAACTGACCATGTTACGAAAAAAAACGGAATCATCTTACTAGAGGATTTCACTGATTAACTAATCTCGGTGAAATATTTGTCTACTATCAAAGTTTACACACGAGATGGAGCGCTGTGCCCAGGAAACACATTACACTGCAGTTTATTTCAATGGAAAGCTCTGAATTCTCGAAAGTTATAGTTCAACCGATTTGGAAGAGAAACTTTCCCAAAGATACTGGATTTACATAAAAAGAGTAATTTTTATCGTCGTTTTCCAGTAGCATACTTGTACTATTCCCAATTATTCAAAGATAGGTGCACCTCAAGCTAGTAACTAGCCATCGACACTTAGTTATACCTTTTAGTTATGTTGGCGCTTCTTATTTTCGTTTTCAATTGATCTTATTTTTCTCTTTGGCTAAGTTCCGAGAGAAATGCTGAGACAAGGATCAGTGGAGTCAGGTCAAGTGGTCGACCATAATAACTTCCTCTATACACTTCCCTTTTCCTGCAACTGTCTCCATCACCCTTCCTTCACTCACATCCACGAAGTTAAACTCCCCAACCTCGATAAAGGCATGCTTACTTAATAACTGATAAACCACAATCCACACCCCTTAAGAGCGACGCTTCCTACCAACCAAAAAGATGCAGCAGAGCATGCAGCTGAAGAGACAAATGCATGCAAAGGAGATGAAGCTACTCATTACTAAGATTGTCTAGGTAAGAGAAAGGATAGCTCTAAAGAAGGAAACTAGTAACTCTGTAGCAGTTCAAGTTTGGAGATTGATATTTCTATATTTTAGTTCAAAGTGCCAAAATATTTTGAAGACATATGGAAATGTGCTTCAAATTGCAGTCTACTAATTAAACATGTTTGGATTTATGCAGACTGTATTATTCTAAAAGAACCGTGGTTTCAGAAGAACATGAATTTTTTTTTAATATATTAAGCTAAATATGCAAGGATTCAAATGCAGAGTTATGAAATTAGTGAATGAGGGTGGATTGAGAATTACTGTTACCAAGTGGAATCAAAACTATGACAATGAGATAATTGAAAAGTTTTAGTTGGGTCTTAGGTATTCCAGGTTCCAATATATTAAAAAATGCCATTGGTTACCACCCGAACAAGACTTTGTAATGCTTTTTTGTGATGGCTCATCATTTTTGAAATCCTGGGAATGTAGGATTTGGTGTTGTTGCCAGAGATCCATCTTGTCAGGTGTTGGGTACCCTCTCTGGAGGTATTGGAGTTGCTTCCAATTATCTAGCTAAATCTTATGGTATTATGTGTGCATTGGAGCTGGAAATTCAATGGAGTATGCAGAAGATAATTATTGTATCCGATTCAAAAGTTGTTCTTGCAGAATTTTCTCAGGGGGGAGTTCCATGGTTTCTTAAAGGCATATGGAAAATGACTACAAGAAAGCTCAAAAAGATAAAGTATCAGCATTGTTACATGGAGGTTAATTTTTCAGCAGATTGTATGACAAAAAAGGGAGCATTATTAGTTGCAGGTGAAAGACAAATCCATATGGGAAGACCTCAGTGTTTGCCAAGAGTTGAAATGCCAAATGTTGAATACTTTAGATTTGGTTGAAGATTACTTTCAACAAGTTTATGGGCCCTGTTGTTTTGTTTTGAAAGTTTAAGTTTCCTTCTAATTGGGATGTATCAATTTTGCAAAATTAATAAAAGTAATGTGATTCAGGAAAAAAAAAACTATATCAAACGGAAGCAAAAGCAATATTTTCTTAGCAGAATTTGGAACTGATTACATATACGTCAAGCAAAAACATTGGTTACGTACCAAAGCTAAGGTATCCGCAATGTTATTATTCTATTTTCCGATTCAATATTAATGATTTTCTAATCACTCAATTATCCCTTTGCTTTGACATCCTTTTTAGGGTAGGTCGGCTTATATTTTTAGCCTCCCAAGTGCAAAAACTGGTTCCGGTATCAGTTCATCACCAAATGGTTCACCTTCCCTGGCTTCCCATATTTGGGATTCTCCGTACCATTACCACTGATGGTTTTATGAAAAAGGAATGTAAAAGCAGAAAAAAAAGTATATATTACCATTATGAAAAAAGAAAATTCTAGGAGTACTACCTAGAATTGAACACGGGTTATCAGATTCAGAGTCTGATGTCTCTAACCACTAGACCATATAACCGATTTTTATGTTGAAATTGTTTTCGCACTCCATATTGTTTAAGTAAACCTTCCTCTAAATCATGCAACCCAAAATTTCATCAATTATTTAAGAATGTTGAGACTAGAATTTGGGTGTTCTCAATGGATGAGAAACACAAACAAAACTTGTATTTTTATATATCAAAGATTACAAAGGATATTACTTCTTAATACAAGAGATACAAAATATATAATATTTGATTACAAGATATTTTCTATGAATACAAGATATAACATAATAGGAAACCATAGACATATGTGACTTAATTATTCACGTCTGTTATATGTCTAACACTTCCCCTCGATCGAAGCGGGTTGTCAATGACATTGAGCTTAGAGCGTAGTCGACAAAAGTGATCCTTTGGAGTAGACTTCGTAAAGATATCTGCAACTTGATCCTTAGACGAAACAAAACGAACAACAAGTTGACCATTTTGAACTCTCTCACGAACAAAATAATAGTCAATTTCTATATGTTTTGTGCGCCCATGAAACACTGGATTCATTGTGAGATAAGTAGCTCCCAAGTTATCACACCAAAGAGTAGGAGGAAATTGAATAGAAGCCTTTAGTTCTCGAAGAAGAGATTCAATCCACATTAACTCAGCAGTCGCAATAGCCAAACCACGATACTCAGATTCTGTACTGGACCTAGAGACTGTACGTTGCTTATGAGAACTCCAAGAAATAAGATTAGAACCAAGATAAACATAATATCCACTCGTAGAATGACTATCAAGTTGGTCGCCCGCCCAGTCAGCATCAGTATAAGCCGAAAAAGTAAGCTGCAAATTGTGTTCCGGACGAAGAAGGATACCAAAAGTGGAAGTATGGTGCAAATAGCGAAGTCTACGCTTAACAAGAACCAAATGAGCTTCTGTAGGTTTATTCATAAACTGACATACCTTATTAACAGCAAAGGCAATGTCCGGTCTCGTCATAGAGAGATATTGAAGACCACCAACTAAACTCCTGTACAAAGTGGCATCCGACAGTAAAGGACTGTCAACTGGGTGGATGTCAGTTGAGGTACTAAAAGGAGTGGTGACTGGTTTCTCTCCATGCATGTTAGCAAGAACAAGAAGATCTTCAATATAACGACGTTGTGAAAGAAACAACCCACCAGAAGCTTGCGTGACTTCTATGCCAAGAAAATATGAAAGAGAGCCAAGATCCTTGAGAGAAAATTCACTGTGAAGAGTACTCATAAGTGATTGTATAGATTCCATAGAAGATCCCGTTCAAATTATGTCGTCCACATAAACCAAAAGAAATGTAATATCCTCATCTGATAGTCGAATGAACAAGGAAGAATCAGCAACAGAGATAATAAATCCAAGTTTCTGAATAAAGGAGCTAAGGCGAGTATACCAAGCACGAGGAGCCTGTTTAAGACCATATATAGAGCGATGCAATTTACAAACATAGTCCTGAAATTGAGGATCTACATAACCAGGGGGTTACTTCATGTAGACTTCCTCGGTGAGAATTCCATTAAGAAAAGCATTTTGAACATCAAGTTGACGAATAGGCCAGCGATAAGACAAGGCTAGCGTCAATATAATACGAATAGTGCATGGTTTAATAACCGGACTAAAAGTCTCACCATAATCAATACCTACTTGTTGATTAAATCCCTTAGCAACAAGATGAGCTTTGCGATGCTCAACGGTACCATCAACTCGTCTCTTAACACGGTAAACCCATTTGCAACTAATAATATTTTGGTTAGGAGGAGGTGGAACTTTAGACAAAGTCCCATTTTTCAAAAGCGCTTGAATTTCCAAATCCATAGGAGGATGCCATTTGGGATCTTTCTTAGCCTGAGAATAACACGACGGTTCAAACAAATCATCAGTAAGCTTGGCATGTTTAGAAGCCAGGAGAACTTTCTTTTTGAAAATGCCATCCTTTCCCCGTGTAATCATGGGATGATCATTATGAACTAATGACTGCAAGATGGTATGATCTGGCTGATCATTAAAAAGAGTTGTTGCAGGTGGTGACAAAGATTGAAGTAGTTGATTGTCTTGGCCTTGGACTGCAGGTGGAAAGGAAAGAGCTTCTGAATTGTCAACAGTTGTAGGTGGTGCTTTAGAATGTGTGGGTGGAGACCCCTGTATGGCTGACAGAAATGTGTTAGGCTCTGGAACTATCCCTTGTGGTGCAGGTTCTATAGATATGTCCGGTAATTCTGGGGAAAACTGCTATTCTGTTTGGTCAGCAATAATCAGCTGGTGTGTCCGGCTGTCCTCATTGTGACTCCGTGATAATGTGCTGGCAGGAAGAGTAGTGGGTGGATGTGGGGTATTGTTAGCAGCAGTAATAATTGGAGTAGCAGGCACCGAAGTAGGTGGATTGAATGAACCTGATACATTATCAGTACTGACAGTATGTTGCTGGACAGAAGGAGATAGTGCGGGTGGAGTTCTCAGTCCGAACAGGTCTGTTTGATGTGAACCTATAGAAACTGTAGATTCTAAATGAGACAAGACAATAGGAAATATGTTGGAAGAACAAGGTGACGATAATACCTGTAAGGGTGACGGAGAAGGAGGAAGCACATCAGGGATAGTAGCAGCAAACGGGAACTTTTCTTCGACGGGAACTTTTCTTCGACAAATACAACATCAAGATACCAATAAACTCGACCAGTGGGTAAGTGAAGACATTTGTATCCTTTGCGATCATCACTATATCCAAGAAAAACACAAGGAGAGTAACGCGAATCCAATTTTGTGCGACCATAAGGTCGAAGATGAGGAAAACAAAGACAACCAAATGTGCATAATGACAAATAATCGGGACACACGATTAAACAAAAATTCATAGGGGGATTTGGAACCAGTTGGAGAAGAAGCCAATCTATTCATAAGAAATGTGGCGGTAAAAAAAGCATCATACCAAAAAATACAAGGGAATGGATGCTAAAGACATTAAAGTAAGACCACTTTCGACAACATGGCGATGTCTACGTTCTACTAAACCATTTTGTGCGGAAGTATGGGGGCAAGAGAAACGATGTAGAGTGCCATTAGATTGTAGAACTTTAGTGAACTTTCTATATTCACCACCATTATCGGACTGAAACACCTGGATTTTATTGTTAAAGATATTTTCAACATGTTTAGAAAATGTAAGAAAAATTTGCAATGCATCTGATTTAGCATGCATAGGGAAAATCCATGTTTATCGACTGAAAGCATCAACAAATAAAATGTAATAACGATAACCTTCATTGGATAAAATAGGAGCAGGTCCCCAAACATATGACACGATCAAATCTAAAGGATGATCATAAGCCATAGTACTAGACTGAAAAGGAAGTTTATGACTCTTATTCTCTAAACATGAGGAACAAAATGAAAATTTAGAAACCGAAACTGGAAGATAATGACGAAGAACAACTGATTGAACAGTACGAAGCATTGGATGACCTAAACGTTGGTGCCAAGTTTGGATAGAGGCAGGTTCACCAACATGAGCTTTTGGAGTGACATGCTGAAGGGTGTATAAACCATCACGGAGCTGTCCCCGAAGTGCTACCTCCCCCGTAAGTCGATCCTTGACAAGGCAAAAATCATCACAAAATTCAAAAACCACATCATTGTCACGATAAAATTGAGATATTGATAGCATATTGTGAGAAAAATGTGGAACATGAAGCACATTAGAAAGTACAAACTTACGGGTGGGAGTTTGTAAAACAACATTACCGGTATGGGATATAGAGAGATTTGCACCACTTGCAGTTTTAACCTGATCAGGACCGGTATATTCGTAATGAGTTTGAAGATTACCCATATTATTTGTCATGAGAAAACTAAAGGCGTAGTGCAAACCTCGTACCAAAATATTTTCTAATTTCCATTGCATTTGATAAGTAATTCAACCAGATAATACTCACTAACACATTGACAGTCAACAATGGGAGGACACGGCGTGTCTTTAATCCCGGTTAAAATCATAATCCTAGTTACAAAAAAATCTCCATATTTAGATCCAAAAAAACATACACCAAGATTTGCACCGAAAAAAATCACAGTTTCTTTCAAGCAGCAAATCATGTGTGTAAATTAAACAACTTAAAACATCTATGATTCAACAAAAGTATATACTAGTTTACAAATATATGAATTAATGAAATTTCTACAGATCTACAATTTCAACAAACTTGCATATAATGAACTTCGAAGATGTCATTTCCAGTGCTCCATTCTCCAGATGATTTATGTTTTATCCATTCACTAATCTTCATATTAATTGGAAGGATTGGAACAAGATATGAGCTGATTTGCGGCAACTCCTAATATCTACTATTTGACGTTAAAAAACTGAAGCTCTATATAACCTCAAAGATAAGAACAGTTTAGTTTTGAGAGGAGAACTCATTATGACAATTTCATACATCTACATCTCTGAACCACAACTTGATGCACAACTTAACACTTATTAAATCTTGGAGACAAAATACAACTCTGATTTGAGAGGAGAATTGATTATGACAATTCCAAACATCTTTAATCTACATCTCTGATCTCCAAGCTATTCGTAAAGGGTTCCCACATGATACCGAAACTCGAATCATGATCTCCCATCTGATCTTGGAAAAGGAAAATTCTCCTGCTAGTTGTTCTGGTATTCCTTCAACACCGCCACCTCACTCCCACGGTACTAGTCTACACCTTTTCCACTCTTATTTAAAATGTCTACCGAAACACTAGGTCATTGGATATATATACCAAAAATTGCAAGTTATTAAATTACCCTTGAACCAATCTTTAATGGATAGTTTTTATTGTAGCCCAGTAAGCAGGCCCGGTTTTTGCTAATTCTAGAGCCTCTATGGTTGTGTTCTGCAAGGCTGAATTATGGTACAGCCGTGCGGGTATCACCCAGAAACAACTTTACAGATCATTGGGTACTTCAATCAGAAAAGAAAGTCAGAGAAGTAAATATTACACAATTAGCTGGAAACTTCAGGTGGGATGTAAACTGAGCATATGGTAACAACAGAGCTTTGAAAGTCTCCAATGCCCTGAACTGAATTACATCACTAGCTAGCAGCAGTGGCCACTCTTTGCGCACATGTTTACTACAATTACCACAATTTGGCAATGTCGCTAGGAAAACATCTCTTCTGAATTAGTATACTCAAGCGTCAGAAAATATTGTATTACGGGTCACCAGCCAAAAGGGTTATGAGGAAAAACTTCAAACCATTATTCCCAGAATTGATGAGTGCAATTAACTTAGAAAGCAACTCCCAAATTCCAGACCTATGAATTTCTTGAGTTGATTATTAGCTTAAATAATTTTTCTTACCTGATTTAAACCAACACGATTTATTTGCCATACATACACATCATGTATAAAATTTACTCCTTAATGCCAACCACTAGGAAACACTAAGGCATCGATGCATGCAAATTGAGTCCGATTTGAGTGATGTATCCGTCTATAAGCTAATTTGAATAAACACTAGAGCATTATCATGACAAGGTGGTTTGATTTAATCGGTTCTTCAACCAAGCACAAAATTAATTATGTAATGTACACTCCTCTCTATCATCAAAACAATAACAAAATTTTCATAGATGAATTAACAAAAGACAAGTTCCATACATTCCTCCAAGGTCTGCTTAAAACATCTATATTTCATGAAGTTTTGTTTTAAATGCCAGTGCCTCGGACTAAGATGTTTACAAGAGTTAATTACTGTTAATCCCACATTCCTAGTGAGAATTGAATGGTAGCTCTGCGACAAGTTTAAGAAGAAAGTCTAGAGATGAGAATCAACACAACAATAATGCAGGGACATATCAACTAAATCTAAACTTGATATTTGTAAATGTAAGATCCTAGCTGCAAATTTTGGTATGTGTAAGCCAAAGTTACAAGTACAAGACTACACGAACAGGTATGAGTATCCCCTAAATTATTTCTCCGACTAAAACCAAAACATCTCCAATTCAATGATTACCAATATATAAAATCCTCAAATGGCGAAAACATTCAACAACAGAATATGAATAGGTTTATTTTGTTTCAGGAATCAATTTTGATTTCCAATGATTCACCCTTCAAAATCTTCTTAGAAAGAATTGCTGACATTGCTAAGCGATGATTTTGAGAGATGATGGGGATTTCAGTTGATTTTCTAATTTAAATTTGAAAGGAGAAGTCATTATGTCAATTTTCTGGAAGATTTCTCTTATCTTTGATCTCCACTAGGGTATCTGAGTTGGGAAACGGAAAGCCGAACTCTGGTGACACCACCTCCTTCATTCTGGCCCTCATTACCAAAAAGAAGGCGTGCAACGCACCAACAGTTTCCCTTCCTCGACCTTCGAAGGTCACAACAACATGCTACATGTCTTCCAAAATGTTCGAGACATGAACACAAACTGGGGGATGCTCATTAGGGTTTTGGTTTGGTGGTCTATAGCGTGCGGCATACACAAATGCCCGTTTCAAGATAGTGTAATGGGAGTAAGGCGGTTTGTAAATGAAAGAAGCAACGGTGAAACGCTCATTCATTATGGGACATCAATTCCATCAAATCCCATCAATTCCAGGCGTTACCACCTCTTCCCATTTAACTCACCCGATTTCTTATCTTATGAGGCCAGAGTACATTTATTTCTTGACTTGTATAAATAGGCTTACCAATTTCCACCAGAAGACAAGTTCTAGGTCAGGGAAAAAAAATGACACTCAGAAGAGCAACTCTTGCTAGCTTTCCCAAATCTCTCACCTTCTGATACAAGTCAAGCACTACTCTAGAATTATTCTAGTCTCAACACTCTCTTCACTTCCCTCCCTAAACCATCCATTCTCCTCCACTTTGTGACCGAAGCAAGTATGGAACGGCCATTTCTTGGTTTAGGCCTGACTTGTACAGATTGATCTCTCGAACTTAAAAGTACTCCCTTGTAGTACATTTTTTACGTTTGAAACTGTTTCTCACCTTTCAAACCCGCAATCACCAAAACCGGTAGAAACTATTTTTGCCCATAAACAATTGGCGACCACAACAGGAGGATTGATCTATCGGTTACAATGCCAATTTTTGACTGTCGATCTCATTCTTCGACCCAGAAGTCAAGATGATAGAGGAAGGTGACTCACTCCGACTCAGTTACTCGACCACTCGAATATCAGTCATGACACGACAAGGTATGGATGGGGACTTCCCAAGGGTTAGAAGAAAAATGATCCGCCCAGGGATTAATGGCTCGGTTATTAGACAACTCATCAATGACTCAAAACACTGGGACTTCCCTTGGCCATGTTTTTCGTAAAACTTGGTCCTACGCCGGGAAAGTTTATTTTTTATCAGAAGACCTGAGAAACCGAGTAAGTCTTATTTAGACAAAATACGATGGATTGCTTTTTCAAGTTTTGATAAAACCTATAACCAAGTTTAATCCCATGTCATCTACCAACACGCGGTTCAATGGTTTACCTGGGACATCTATGTCACTTTCATTCATAGCCAAAGACAGCTCAATTCTAAGCATTCCATTCAAAAAAAAAAGGGTATAACCCAAAACCGTCAAGGTAGTATTTATCTATTAATCCGAGAAAACCATAAAAAATCTAAAACCAAAAACCATGCGCCTAATTATCCATTCAAAAAAAAAAAGAAAACCTAAAGATAAGAAGCCCGGAAGACAGATATATATTCAAGGAAAGATTTCCAACAACGGCTTGCTTCTATTGGCAAAGGCCTCCTTTGTGCTATGGAGAGCCTCCCTTTTCAATTTCAATTGCCGAGAAAATTTCTTGAATTCCGCTTCCTGCTTCTTCACTATATCTATGGATGCACGTTCGAATATTTCGACCAGCAACCTTTCAACATCAGAGAGACCTTCAACGAACCAAGGAATGTTGAATTCGAAGCCCATGCACATGTCACGATGGAAATTCCATCTCGAGATTACTTCTTCAGAAACTGTATGACTAGTCACGTTACACAACTCATCAATCGAAGTCAAGGCTTCCTCCACATGCTTGACCAACACATGTCGACTAGTGATCTTCTTAGTCATTGCAATGTGACCGTAGCTTTCCCAAATCTTGGTGTACAATGTCGCATGTTTAGATGACACGCTAAATCCACCAATCAATATATGGCCTGGGAAAGGGGCCAGATACGGAGGATTGAAGGTGGCACCTATAACTGAATCAACAACCGGCAAAGGTTCCCTAACCACAATTTCTCCAGCTGAACCTGGAGTGCTCTCCACTGTCTTGGTCGTGCTAACACCTTCAGGACGATGCATCTCCATGTCGCTAGCTGTAACGGTTTCCACAGTGGGAAGTACGGCTACGTCTTTACCTTGATGGTCTTCCACTTCAAGATCGTCCCTAGGAACGGTCTCCTGCTAAAAAAAAAATCAAAAATTTTAATTTTACTACAAAAAAAAAAAAAACGAGTGGAGAAAGAAGAAGGGGAAGGGTATGGAGAAGACTCACTGATCCGTTTTCAGACTGACTAGAGGAAGATTCATCACCGCTATTGGAAGAACTACTCCTGCCATCTCTGGACTCTGAACTTTCTTCCTTCTCGGATTCCCCTCCGTCATAGGGAGGCTCATCTTCGCTTCTTATGTCTCAAGAGATGTTGTTTTCAGACTATCTGCAAGTTTATCAAAGACATTCATTCACACTGCTGAGACCCTGGGAAAGGCACAAGGACAGCCACTCAAGAATGAGATGGACACATGCCTAATTTGACTAAGTCATGAAGAAAATTATACGTACTCGCATATTGGAAGAGTTACAAGTCGGGAGAACCTCCAGACCCGACCGAAAACCACCAGCACGATTCTTAGACCTTTGCTCCTTTACTTGGGGACTGCCCACGTCCAGACCGACAGATGATTTGGGGACTGCCCAGTATCCCTTAACAACGGATGTTTTGCTAAAATCTCGGCGGAAGGATTACCACGAGTGTTCTCCACTACATCTTTCACAAATTCCTGGATGACGAGGAATTCACTCGGCTAGAATGCGTTATACTTGGAGGTAGTCGACGGATTTCGTGCCGACAACAAGAAAGGGAGGCTCCTGCCAGGCGCAAGGGCACCAATATCAAGAACGTCCAACAATGTATCCTCTGGAGCTGCCAACTGACGAACGAGAGGGACCCTTTGGTCGAAACCCATATGCCGAGCTGCTCGCTCAATATTATAAGAGACTGCCTGACACGATCCTCGAAAGAAAGACAGTATATAGCCAGACGTCCAACTTCTCATGAATACAATCTCACCAATGCCCAGATCCCCTCTATCAGAAAGCAAAGTCATGTTTGGAGCAGAAGCAAAATTACTAACCTGTTTGGACACATGCACCAGAGCCCGTGGATGGAAATTAACTGCATGCGAGATGTCAATAGGTCCGACCAGTCTTGGGATGCCTATTAAACCAATGAAGTATCCTCGAGCCACCCCAAGAATCAAAAAGTACAGCCAACGGTTTCGGGGAATACTTCTCGAAATGCTCCCACAGCCACGCCCGAAGAAAGGCGACATGAACATATGAATCCACTTTCATGTAGCCGTTCGATGCGCGCATATCCGAAACCAGATGGTCCAGCTGTGCATACAAAAAACCAAGAAACAAACTACCGAGAGGGATGACGACACCTTTTGCCAACTTTATGGAAAACTTGATAAGTCCATGTCTTATCTCTTTCTTACCCGAGTCGTCATCAAAAATATCTCTGGATAGCCAAAGAGCCAAGAACGCCACAAAATGAAGTGTACTATTCTTCTGGTTCGACTCTAATGCATCAGGAAACCACTAAGACACCCACCAATCATAGAAGCACTTTGTCTCATTTTCTTTCTAAACGAATCCCTTTGATTTTGCAACCAGGGCAGCATGCATTTATTCTTCATCTTCGGACAACTTAACATCAAGGTTTCCAACTACAGGAAGGTTCAGCAGTACATCCACACTCTTCAAGGAAATAGTTATTTCGCCCCATCTAAATACGGTCGTGTGGGTATCCGGACACCATCTGGAAACAAAAGCGACCAAGCCTGGAATATCTTTCCTAATCTGAAGCACTGCGGAAGCCACAACAACATCAAAGATCTGTGCCTTAGTCAAATTAGTTCTTATATGCTCCTGGCTCATCATGAACCGCATCCATTTCTCGAAGGAATGAAACGGACTCACTGAGGCTTTGAAATCGATAAAATAAGAGGAATACTCTTTCTTATGAAGAAAAAACCGTATCACATTCCCGGGAGGAACCGCCCGATCTTCTCCCTCACTCTCCGGACCGGTCAGGAGCAGCGGCACATGCTTAAGAGGACTTCTACTGGCAGAGATTATCGTGAAGAATTTATCATCCACGTTTGCCTTGGAGTTACAAACGCCATTCGGTATGGAAGAATTTTTCTCAAGCGGCGTCATAACAAAGATTCTCTCACTATACTTCCGCTTTCCAAAAAACTACAACGGAACAATACAAGGAGAAATTATTACGAAAAGTACACGGAAGTTATTTTTTCACCCAAGATGCAGGCCAGTCTGTTTCAAGGACGTACCCTGCATCATGGAATCCTTATCCAACCGAGAAGGTGCGCCCCAGCATGGGGACCATGCACACGGCCATACCAAAAAGAGAATAAAACCCTAAAACTGGGTTTTCGTGAAGGGACATGGTCATTACTATTAAGTGCCTGCCTCGCGCAATGAGTAGGGGCGGTCAACTTTATTGTGGTATCCATGCCTAAGTGTTACGACAATCTAGAGAAAAAAATATCTAAAATATACACCAACATCGCTACAAGGTCATGAAAAGGTATGCCTACAACTAGGGTTTACACCAGCAAAAAAAAATGACTTAAAGAGAAGTGTTGGAAGGCGTACCTGGGATTCGCTCGTCCTCTCTTCCTTACTGCTGTCATATGTCTCGGAGGAATAAAGAGGCGTGACACAAAAGAGAAGTCGGCGCTCCTTTATATATACACATGGTACATGGGAGTTTGAACAAAGAAATGATTTCCTATTTTAAGCCAAGAAGGGAGAAGAGGAAATTGGTCTTTACGAGGAAACCGGTCCCGTAAAGACCAATTTCCATGTCCAAGACCACTCATGCCATATCACGGCCCCATCACACCATACCATGTCCCCACCGTGCCTAGCCGCCCGTGCATGCCATAACCAAGGCCTTAGCTAAGACCTCGCTCCATCACCGTGGCCCCGCCATGCCTAGTCGCCACTGCGAGTTTCACCATGTCACTTCCGCAGCCAGGACCACGCTACCTCTTGGCCCTTCGAGCCAAGCCGTACACTTGCTTTGCCTTCCACAACCACGCCCCATTTTTCCTTGGAAATGTACGACCAGGCAAAGCCGGTAACTTTCACCTCACCACTCCACGATCTTCATTCCCGGTACAGATTACGCAAGGCCGCGAGCCAAAACTCTCTTTACAACTCAAAAAGGTTAGTCGGGTTCTCTTGACCATCTTTGCAATGATTTACGCCTCGATTCCGTCCTTGTCTGTCACCATCATATGCTTACCTCCGAACAAGGAACTTGTTCCGAGCTAAGAAGAGGACTTAATGTTGATGTTGGTTTTTAGTTTAGGGTTAAAATCGGAAAACACTAAACCCTAGTAGATAGTGACGTCACGACATTTAAAGTAACAAGCATTTACTAGGTGCATTTAAAGATTTTAATGTGTCTCTAAATAATTACCGGGGTATATATTTTTAAATTAGGGTTATGACAAGCCAAACCCTAATTTCCACGTGTGCCAATGGCAAATCATGCCATCCACACCTAGCCCAAGCTAGCCACGCCATGCCAATCGCACTCTGCCTTGGCCCTATCTATGATAACTGAACCCCTGTGCCAATGGAAAATCATGCCAGCCACACCAACCGCTCCAAAGCATGCCAATCATGCTAGCCGCACCTCCGTACCAAAGGAAAATCATACCAGCCACACCTAGCCCTATCTAGCTGCGCCATTCCAATCACACTCTACCTTTTCTCTAGCTATGCTATCCACACCAACTATGCCAAAAGCATGCCAACCATGCTAGCCACACTCTTTTGCCAATGGAAAATCATGCCAACCACACCTAGCCCAAGCTAGCCGCGCCATGCCAATCGCACTCTGCCTTGGCCATAGCTATGCTAGACGAACTCCTGTTCCAATGGAAAATCATGACATCCACACCAACCACGCCAAAGCATGCCAATCATGTTAGCCGCACCTCCGTGCCAAAGGAAAATCATGCCAACCACACCTAGACCGAGCTAGCCGCGCCATGCCAATCACAATCTGCCTTGGCCATAGCTATGCTATCCACAACAACTACGCCAAAAGCATGCCAACTATGCAAGATGAACCCTTGTTCCAATGAAAATCATGCCAGCCACACCTAGCCCAGGCTAGACGTGCCATGCCAATCGCTTCCTTGGCCCTAGATATGCTAGTCACACCACACCATGCCAAGACAAATACCCTTACCTTGGCCCTAGCCGTGCCACCCTACTGGACTTCTCCTCACGACTACTAAAGTGATTGCATGCAACAATAAACGGTTTCCCTTCAATCCCAGGAGTAAATCCTGGCCGCCCAAAGTCCCCTCATGAATTTGGCCCAAAACCATAGCTTGGTAACGTACCTAACCAAGCTAGTCGCGCCATGCCAAATATGCCCCGCCGTGGCCCTCATGCTGCGCCACCGTGCTGGCCTTCTCCTCACGTCTAATAAAGTGAAGGTATGTAACAATCAAAGGTTTCCCTTCAATCCCAAGAGCAAATCATGGACGCCTAAAGTCACCTCACGACTTTGGCCCTAGCTATGCCATGCGACCATGGAAAACCCTTGGACCCAAGATCCAAGACAAACCGCACCTAGCCAAGCTAGCCGCACTAATCCAAACACCCATACCTTGGCCCTAGCTACGATAGTCACACTATGCCAAGCCAAGCGCCCTTGCCTTGACCCTAGCCATACCATACGCCCATGGAAGGACATTGGCCCCATGCGCCAAGTCTAAACAACACCCTGGCCACGCCTTCCCTATGCGGCCATCAATGGCCACCCTTCAAACCCAGGAGAAAATCCTGGACATCTAAAGTCACCTCATGACTTTTGGCCCGAAAACATAAGTTTTGGTTTGGTGGTATATAGTGTTCGACATACACAAATGCCCGTTTCAAGATAGTGTAATGGGAGTAAGGAGGTCAATAAATGAAAGAAGCAACGGTGAAACGCTCCTTCATTATTGGACATCAATTCCATCAAATCCCATCAATGCCAGGCGTTACCACCTATTCCCATTTAACTCACCCGTTTCCTTCTCTTATGAGGCCATAGTATGTTTCTTTCTTGACTTGTATAAATAGGCTTACCTATTTCCACTAGAAGACAAGTTCTAGGTCAGGGGAAAAACACCACACTCAAAAGAGCAACTCTTGCTAGCTTTACCAAAGCTCTCATCTTCTAATACAAATTAAGCACTATTCTAGAATTATTCTGGTCTCAACACTCTCTTCGCTTCCCTCCCTAAACCAGCCCTTCTCCTCCACTTTGTGACCGAAGCAAGTCTGGAACGACCATTTCTTGGTTTAGGATGGACTTGTACAGATTGATCTCTCTAACTTAAAAGTACTCCCTTGCAGTACATTGTTTAGGGTTTAAACTGTTTCTCACCTTTCACACCCGCAATTACCAAAACCGGTAGAAACTATTTTCACCCATAAACACTAAAGATAATTATTTTGTATTCTCTTTTTCATAAAACTCTGAGTACGATGATGGAGATATCTTGGAAATGCAGGGAGAAATGATGAATCATGTTCAACCGTTGACATTATGATATCACCAGAGTGTTAGGTTCAAAACTGGGAAACCAAACAAGAACAGAGTAGCTTTCTATCAACATTACATAAAATGAATACATGGTTTCTAATTTCATAGTGTTAGGTCTATCTAATTTTGTTGAATTATGTTGTATATATACTTGTGTTTAATTTTGTTGAATAATGTGGGTACTACTTTATTAAATATTAAAAATTATTTTTATGATGATTGCAATTTAATATTAGTAATTCCTTAGTAATTAACCTCACTCAGGATATCACCAAACACCGTTAACATGAAATCTTAACAAATGAGGTTGTATGATGACACTTTTAACAAATGATGAGTCACATAAAAGGATATATGGTGATAGTTTTATGTAAAAACGATTACCTACTATGACAGTTTCATGAAGAAAATGTTACCTTAGTACAAAAAATCGAGTTTTTGATGTCAGTTTTATATATATACCTGCTACAGTAACCTGTCAGCAACGACAGGTTTATAATTAAACCGTTATGTTAGTAGAAAAATTGAGGTTTTGATGACAGCTTTATTTAAAAAATGATACTGTAAATCTTTAACAATGACAGGTTTATGAAGAAGTTGTTATCTTATGTCATGAATCTGCAACAATTTCTTAATGACCTTTCGTAACAGAGCCTTTGGTGACAGTGCAAAAAAAATTCAAAACTGTCACATAAACATTATAGTGACAGTTTTGAACTGTCACTTAAGACCATATTTGTACTAGTAAAGCCCGACACAATTAGAGATTTTCTCACAACTGGTGTTGTTAGAGTGGATAATGTAAGATCTGAATAAAATTTAGCTAATCCTTTGACGAAAGGACTAGCAAGACAAAATGTATGGAATACCTCTAAAAGCATGGGACTTCTACCCGTTAGAAGTTGAGTCATTTGTAATGGATACCCAACTGAGAAATAGGTTCAAAGGGAATATATGAAGTTACAAAAGATATGATAGAGTCATGCATTCCCATTACATTGTATCCTATTGTGTGAAACATGTTTAGTATTTAAATATTAATGATGTATATATCTGTTAACTTAGAGTAGGATACACAAGAGTTTTCTTGAAAGGCTTACATATACGAATGTGAAGGTGTGGCCTCTTTCTATGATAAATTGGGCATTTCTCTAGATCGTTTGTTAAAAAATGGATAAGCACATGGTCTTAATGTGCAAACTTAAGGACTTTACTCTAGATATAGTTATGTATGTTGAATAATCTAGTATTAGTTAAAGTTCAAGATGCGAGCCACTCTAATCACCTGATACTTAGAAAGTTTAGCATTGTATAAAGGTTCAAGTCGAAAGGCACCTTTTCTTATGCACAACTATATAGCACTTTCTCAATGTTTTTAAGGATATATATATTTAAAAACATAGTTTTATAATATTATATTAAACTTAGAGAGGTAGTGTGGTGGTATTATTTGGGCTCCCGCACTATAAACTTGGGTTGAAGTCTCACCCTATGCATTAGACTAAATAAATACATATATCTATCTGTATTTAACAAATTCCGAGAGCGGGGTCTTGGGAGGTCTGGTGATTTAACTCCTGGTTTCCAAAACGTTTTTGTCAACTTAATATTCTCAATTAATTTCATTAATTTCAGTAATTATATTCTAGCAATTTGATTACGGTTATGAAAGATTTTCAGTGCACTTATTACTAATTTTATTCTCATTAAACTACATTTATTTGTTTTGAGTTGTAAAAGACAGTTTTTGGTGAGGATGAAAATACAAGTATTTTCATCTATTGAGTTCTGAGAAAGTGTTAGAAAGAGTGATAGTGGTTCGATTTCTCAAGGTGCAGAGAAATCGAACAAGAGAGTTATGAGTTGTTTTATCCCATATGGTTTTTGACAAGAATTGACAGCGAGCACAATCAAAAGTCAGAGTTTCTAAACACCTTAAAAATAGCGACCTAGTTCGCTACTCAGTTGTTTGAGAGTTGTTATTTGATTTTTGTGCATTGTTTCCAAGATAATAAACAAGATCCCAAATATTCTAACTGATTTCGTTTATTTCTTTTTATTTTTTGAAAAAAACATAGAGATCACATGAATCTTCAACTGATTCTTCTAGGAGGCCTCACACATGAACAACGCGGGGAAACCTACTCTGAATACAACTTTAAATGTCACACAAAAGCGATTTGAAAACAAGGATAATCCACTCCTTTAAGTAACATATAAACACTCCAACCGAGGAGTAAATATACTCTAACCCAAACTCAATAGTTTCATTAATCAATAATGCGAGTTTATCCAAACTACTTTAGAATGAAAAGAACAATAGATAATTACAGTTTAACTAAGCCCTAAAAAACCTTTTATTGAACTGAACCTAATATACGTGTGAAGTTTATCCTAACCATCTAACAAAATTATAACAAATCATAGCAAATTATATGTCTAAATAGATAACATGGATTGGGTCGAAGACTCAAGATAGATATCCATTATATATCCCGTATCACTTTGATAAAATTAGAAAACCCCCGTGGTTACTAAAGAAAATGATATTACATAACAACAATAGCCGGACAGTTCAATTTGCAGAGAATAACCTCCAAGAAGGCATGCTTGGTAACTGCATGGCTTATATAGATACAGTGAGAGAGGTGGACATTACTAGAAACTAGTTTGGAGACAAGCCGTCGGCTTAGAAGAAAGAAACACCACATCAATAGATAATTCCTCTATTTTTTACCTGTGCATGGCTACCATATTTCAATTGTTGGAGAAAGTTAATTTGGGTAATTTGTAGCAGAAATTGATTTTTTTAGGTCAAAAATGTTATTTAAAATAGATTTATTTGATGTGTAAATGTTGTTAGTGCCTGATAGAAACTCAAATTATGTTAATGTTGCTTGTCAATAATAACTAACTTGTATAACAAACTTCTTTTAATGCTGTAAATGTTGTATTTTACCTTAAAGCTACCTAAGTACGCCTTCTTTTGTTTTCGTTAGGCATTCAATTGGCTCTACAATGTGGCAGATAGTGGGCAACGACATAATGTTGTAAAGGTGTTTCTTTGAACGTTATATATTTTCCCCTTCATATCTTAAAGTTTTTTAAAGAAATATCCCTGTTAGTTTGTGGAAGAGTTAATTTTGGTTCCGACGTTAGTTCACATTCACATGGCAATATGACCAGTAAAATATTTACAGACACATATTAGCTTGCTTACAATATTGTGTGTTCTGTTAGTGAATGTTAGTTGGCTAAACAACTAAAAAATTGCGATAGAAATTTGGAAGTATTTTTCTATAGGAGTAGCGGTATTCCCATCGATTCAGAGCTGCATCTGTAGAAGGGATGCAATGTATACTAATACTAATAAAACTTCTCTCTGATTACCATTTACCCCTTCTTCTTGGCCATGGTTCATTAAAATGGAGAAAATCCTTAACCCCTTATCAATGTTTATTGATTTTGTACTCACACGATAATTAACATCAATAATCATTGACTGATTGACAACTTAAAGTAACAAATGACACCGCAATTTTTTTTTGTGTCCAAATTGCATCTGGGAAACGAGTCCTTAATTTTAATTATTTCTTTATATCATAATACCATTTTGTTGTTTCTCTATAACAACCAGTTTCATTAGCCGTGCAACCAAATCAATTCATGAATTCAGTGTAAAGTAAAAAAAAAAAACAGTGCTTCTGGACGGACCGAGATTATGAACCTCGCACAAACCGAATCTCCTTTTTTTCTCACAGTTTTTTTTTGTGGATCCTAGTGGGCCCGCGGAGGACAGCAAGGGGTCCCACCTTTGGATTTGTTCCGTGTCGTGTGGTTTTTTGGGACTGTTTTTTTTTGGCTTGTTCGTTAAGAATTTTTGAAAAAATAAATAAGTTATTTCAAAGAGCAATCTTGGGAATACATGGAGGCCAAGACTCGATGAGGTCTTCACATTGGGTCCTATTGCCTAATGGAATTGGTTTGAGGGTATTTTAGTAAATCGCAACAAATTTCTTTACATAAATCAACACAACCATAAACTTCGGTAGATGTTTTTACACAGAGCGTCAGAGCGAGAGAGTAGAGAAGGCGGCGTTGAGGGAAACATAGAATTAGATGGGGGATATTAGGATGGAAGTAGCTCTGGCATTATGGGGGAATCATTGGTACATATACCCTCATGGAGATCAAAGTCAAAAAAGAAATACAGATATCTTTGAAATAATTGTCATAATGACTTTTCCTCTCAAAATAAAATTTTCAGTTCGAATTCTGATAAGTTGAATGGATGATATCTTTGAATGGGAAGATTAGTAAAATAATGGTTTTATATGATCATTTCATTCTTTTTTCGACATCACTAACAATTATATTTTGGTCTTTCTATGCAGAGACCTGAAAGGAGGTCTTACTTCTGACTTTTTCAACCAACTTTGGTATCACTTGTTGATAAATCTGCAGAAAATTTAAGATGTTATATCGGAATTAATTGAATTAGAGATGTTTTAAGTTTTTCAACGTATGAAATTTGTTTTAGGTGGAGAAATTTAGTGTGCTAGTTGGTGTACTTCTAAATTTCAGTCTTCTTATATTTTGAATTATTTGAGATAATTTTGTTTGTGGACCTTACAATTACAAATATGTAATTATAGATTTTACTTAATCTTTGGATGTTGTTAGTGTTTGATTTAGATTTTACTTAATCTTTGGATGTTGTTAGTGTTTGATTTAGATTTTACTTAATCAATGGATTTGTTAGTGTTTGATGGTATACGTCACTAATTCCACTGTTATGCCAAGTGATGATAGTGCTTGTCAATTACCTACAGATTAGACTTGGTTACCTCAGTGAGGATAATGCTTAGTGCTGCAAGTCTTCTTTCTATATTTCAAGGCTCTTTATTCTTGAACTGGTGTCTCCCTGCATTTTTTGTCTTCGGAGTCACTTATAGCCCATTCGGTTGGGAGAATCCAATTCCTAGGGAATGCGTCCAATTCCTTGAACCGAACGGGGCAAATGAACTCTATGTAATTGGGAATTTCAATTCCTAGGAATCCAATTCCCTCCAAAATGATAGATTTCCATTGCATTGGTCCACTGATGCAATGGAATTGGATTCCGGGGTAATAACAAAGGTAATTGAATTACCTCAACCGAACATGAATTTTTTGGATTGGAATCGAATTCCTTGGAATCCAATTCCAAGAATTGGATTACCCCATAATTGAATTCCTAGGATTCTAATTCTCACAACCGAACGGGCTATTAGTTTGTTACAAAAGCTATTCCCCCACCTGAACTGATATCTTCACTACTTTTGTAATTTTCAAGTTCTCTATTTCTGAGGTTAATTAAAATTACATGAGAGGAGACATTGTAACACCGGATCCAACAGTTTTAGTGTTGGCTGCCTTCTTGTCATGAATACAAACTATATTTGGTATGTCTTTCAAAGAGGCTTTGAAGTTCAAGAGAGCACTTCTATCCTCTTCATGGCATGCATGAGATGGGAATGGATGAGTGATATTGATGATAAGTAAGATGAAATGAAGACATGACTAACTGAAAATGAATTGATACCTAAATATAAAATTTGTATGATGACTGTGTGCAGAATGTCTAATATACAACATACTTTTTTTATTATATTTTCACATTAGCAGTCATTCTCTAGCTATCTAATCTTGTTTTTCAGTTCAGTGTTTCATCCTTCCTACCAAGTAACTTTTTTCCTGAAATTTCTGGAGATAAGGTTCCAACAGACGGTATTCTGCTAGTAATCCTAATTCTGCATGCTAGTTTAGTTTAATCCATTTTTGCAGAAATTTATGGAGATTATATTTATTGTGGACTTTGATAAGTTGGTTTAAGCAAACGTTAGAAACCATTTTCAGGTCTAGGAAGTGATAAATTTATGAATTCAACAGTTTCCTTCTAAGTAAATGTTATCAATGGAGTAGCAACCATACCCGGATGAACCATAATCTTCAGCATATTTATATTCATACACCTTGCACGCCCAAGAGTGTAGTGTACCCGATTCTCCCCAATCACCTAAGTCAAAACAATGCATTCTCTCATAAAAGAGCCCCATTTCAATAGCACAATTTTCTTCAAAACCCTCACTTATCAGTCCTAGCATTGTAGCGGATCAAAATCATTTCAGGAAGGAGTCAGCAAGAACCCGTATATGATTATATCTATCTTGATGGAATTCAAAATGATATTGTACCACTTCAAACAATAGTTTCTTTACAAAGATTGTTCAATCTTGTAATATACTTTCATTTGAATCCTACTCATATTTTCAAACCTTGTGCCGACGTTATTAAAAATCGTGGTAGTATGTAAAATTCGAATACAATTTTATTTAGTTTTTAAACAAAGAATTCAATAACTCATAATGGAAATACGCACTGTCACGCGGAATTTTTCCATTTTATTTTTATTTTATTTTTGGTTTATGGACGAGCAAATGTAGTGGCTCCACATATTTTTTTTCAAGCTTGGTCTATAGAAGGGATTAAACTTTTTGTTGTTACAAATCTTTCACAATAGGCCAGCAAAGGGATTGTAATTGTCTGGTGGTGGAGGCTTGGCAATGAACCAAAGCACTGTAGTGTCTGGTTGTTATGGAAAAGCATGGTACTTCTAATCTTGGTTAATCAACCTACGGACAAGTATGCATTTAGTCTTTGGAGTAACATTACTCAACTGTAGATTTTTTTTTAATCATTGTCAACTCAAGATGGGTAAAGGGGATAAAGTTAGACTTTGATAAGATAAGTGGTGTATCCAAGGCCCTATATCATTCCTTTGTCCAAGTCTTTATAGCTTGTCAAGTTCTAAAAATGGTGTTACTTTTAAATAGAATTTGGGTCTTATCTATATCAGAAGTTTGTATGATACAGAAATTGGGGAACCTTTGTTGCATTCCATTGTGCTCTTTCTTGACGTGGATGATTTTCTTATTTGGCTAGATGAAAAGAAGGGTATCTTTTCTGTTAAAATGGATTATAACAATTACTATCAAGGTACTGATCATATCATTCCTTTCCCTAGTTATAAGATTTAGTCAACATCATGGCCACATCAGGTTGGGTTCTTTCTATGGAAAAATAATGGTGTTTGATATATTAATATGCTTAGCCCTCAATATTAACATTCATGTTTTGATTTATTCTATGCAGATTATTCATGTTTACCTTGAGGATCAAAATCTTAAGATGGAGAAGTAGATCTTGTTGAGCAATGAGTACTTACCTCACAACCAAAATTGGGTATTATCAATTGTTTGAAAGTTTGTGCGACTGATGCCTAAGCCGTTGAACCATAAATATGCAGATAGTTTAACATATTATATTGGTAATCATTGGATTTAAGATGTTTTAAATTTCTGAAACTATGCAATTTGTTGTATTTGGACAGGGTGGCTTAGTGTTGCACTTGTAGATTTCCTTTGTGGTGAGCTTATTTACTATTCAAAATATTTCTAGTTTGATTTACCTTATCTGTAAATGTTGCTAGCTTTTGATGATAGTGCTTGTCAATTACCATTATAGAAGACTTGTTTACAATAGTGAGAAGGATAGCGCTTAATTTTTCAAGTCTTATATATATCTTTAAGCTATTTATGCTTGAGTAGACATCTCCCTGCAATTTTATTGTTGAATGATCAGTTTTATTTACTAGTTCATATACTAGAGAACCCGTGATCTTGGTTTTGAAAAAAATATTGCAGGGATGGTCATTAACTGATCATTTCATACTTGGAAAATGTAATTGGCTAGCTTATTTATGTAAGTTCGCAAATCTTAATTTGAGGCTCCACAATATATAAAAAATCATGAACCTTACTGCTTCCAGCCAACAAACCCAGGTTGTTACCAAAGTTGGAGGATGACTCTAACATTCCCAAGCTATTTAAGATTGATAAATGCTCTGATGAAAATAAGCTAAATGATGCTAATGCTTGTCTTACTATAGAATACGTCCATCCATGGCTGTGAAACCTTCTGTTTTAGAACATTGTATCATGTTATGTAGTTATTTCGAGCATACCTTCTCCGAGGTTTTTCTGCAAATTGAACAGTACTATTGGTGTTATTTTTTTCTAGAGTGTATTCATCTTATTATGGTGGTGATATACTTGTAACTTCATTTAATCTGAATGGAGTTAAACCATAGAAGGATCCACGCATATTCTGTTGCAATTTAGTTAGGCTTCTATTGGCTTTGACAAACTATAATGTGGCATACAATGAGCTTTATATCAAGCTATTTCGTTCTTTTTACCATGCCTTATGGTAGGTTTTTCTCTGCAAATTGAACTGTAATGTTTTTGGCTACATTCTTTTAACCATGACTTCATATTATCACTGATAAACACTTTCACGTTTTTTATGGCATCTAGATAGGCTGATGGTAGATGGGTCAAGTCAACACCCTCTGCTTTGCGAGAGAGGCTAATTATACTGTGGACCCAAATTTTTGTGTTGCTCGAAATATTTCACACTTGGAGGGAATGGAATATCTATTGGAGTAGTGATCATGCCAGTACTACTGCAACTGAATCCAAGATTCACTGAAACCTCAATAAAAATGCGTGATGTCCAGTAGGTATGCGTGATTTTAGGGATATGAAAGTTGTAACATAAAAGGTGGACATTTCATTCTTCAAACAGATAAAAAATGACACAACTCCAAAAGGGTTTTCTTTCCCATAATCCCAAATTTCTAATACATCAAAATCTGAATATGTCGTGCCATAAGACCAAGAATAAATCCAAGTATCCAACACCGTACTGCATGCCGATCAAAAGAAGAAGAAAACACCGTACTGCATTTAGAAGGGTCTCTGGGGAAAAAAAAATACATGAAGATGACCTCGTAATGGCCTCCTACTCTCTGTGGATTAAATCATCTCCACGTTCCTGCCATGTAAGAACATGAATCCGTCATTATCCTCATGCACTAGGAAACATAAAAATGCGATAAAAATGTTTAAACTTGACGAATAGCTCAAAAATCGTTCAGAAAGGAAGACTTTTACATTTTCAACATCATGTAATTAAGGTTGTTTGCATCATATATTTTCAATATACCTACAGATCCCTTTTCATCATAGATTTGATTAAGAAGATATCTTAAAATAATAACAACTATTGGTAAAGGGAAGTGTTTGAAACTGACCTGTCTATTGTAGTGCCACTAAGTTGCCTGTTTGACTTCTCCTGTAAAATTCCCAATCAAACTCTCTTTCTGCAATGACAAATGCAGTCTCATTTAGTAACACAACTTCATATGAAATCTTTCCTGACTGTTCATTTTGTTGAGGTATCTCTGTATAGCATAGTCAATAAGCAAAATCACTTTTGCCCCATAATGCTCCTAATCCTGAATGGCCCATATGTAAGCATTTCATTCTCTAATTAAATTACATGTACACTAAACATCCAGTTTACCCATGCAAAATAATTAACCGCTAACATGTTATCAACTGGCGATGTCTCTGGCATATACGCAAGGAGGATGTATAGCTAATATATGATCTTGTAATACTGGGTTTGATTCTGCAAGCGGTTCGGTACGAACGAAGAAATTGAGAACAAAAGGATCGGAACTCGCAAAACCACTAAAAATATCATATGCAATGCTTGAAGCATTAAAGATGTCATGGTTAAAAATGATACTTTTTCCTTATGCAGTGTAAGAAAATTCAAACACCAAGTCACTTATCAACTTAACTACTTAAGGAAATACAATGTGGCTAGACCTTCATTGAGTTTTTGTGATTATTTACTACGCCCAAGGACTGTCGACTCTACAGCCAAAAAAGTTAATTAGATGCTTTCAATGACATGGAAAAACTTAATACTTCACATACGTTTGAAGACCAAGAAAGGATACAGTAGCTTTCAGATGGTTTTAGATTACCTTCAAAGTGTTTCTTTCTCCATTAGTGTGCCCAGCATATTTCCCTCCGTTATTTTCAGAATGAACCCCGAATTCAGTGAAACCATTTACCTAATATATTTGAAAAAACGTTGTGGCTCAAGTATGCCTCGGTAAAAGAATGCAACATAATATTTTTTTGGCAACTATTACCTTCCCATTTTTCTTCGGCTAATTCTAATAATCTAGATTTATTATGCGATTGATTTATTATGTGCACGGTTGGTGGTTTTTCTTCTTTTCTCCCCAAGAACCTATAATTCGTAAACATGAAACTCTTCTTACAAAAATCCCCACTCATCAAACGATGTAAAAATTCAGTATTCTGCTGATCGTTATTTTATGTGAAATATTTCAAACGGAAAAGTGTTTAAAAAATTGTAGTTTTTGAAGAGGTGCAGGAGAATATACCCATGCTCTGTCGGATCAGATCAGAGCGAAACAAAAATCTTTAAATCTTTTCTATTCGATGAATACCATAACCAAAACTAAAAGGAGAAAATGAAACGTAGGTGTGCAGTATTGGAAACAAAACCCTAAGAAGCGTATATGTATTACCGAAGATGGAAGCAAACTTCAAATCAAATTAACAAAAATTTCACCTTTACAAACCTTTTTAGATCTTTTCCTCTTTCTTTGTGTTCATTAATTTGTACTAAAAACCTGGAAACCTTTCAGACGGAAGAAAACGCATGCGGCCATTCAAAATGTCTTTTCATCTTTTCCCAAAAGTTCTCGAGTCAAAACTGTTAATTGTTTGATGATAAAGTGAATCAAGGTACTCATATATGGATACCTGTTGAATGAATTTTTTTTTCCAGAACACATACCTGTTGGTTAAAAAGAAATGTCTATTGAAAAATATGTGATGTGGCAATTCGTGCACACTGATGTGGCATTAGAATAATTCAGAATTCTCAAAAATGAATATGGTGTTGACACATCAGCTTCAACATTCTCCTTTATATTAAGAAGTATTGATAAATCAACCATAACCCTAGAATTTTGGAAGGTAATAGTTTTAAACAAAGAGTGAGAGTGGTGGAGGCGGTGGTGAGGGAAAAACCAACAGGAGTTGTGCTTGCTGGTTTCTAAGATTAGATGGATGAAAGTAGTTATGGTTTTAAGTGGGAAACAGTACACTTACCCTGGTCAAGATCAAAGAGAAAAGAGATCTTCAAAATAATTTTCATAATGACTTCTCCTCTCAAATCTAACTTGTCGGTTTCCTTCCAAATTTGATGTGGGTAGTACCACCCAATCTAATTTGCCTCACTCGGTAAGATCTGTGAAATAATTGTTTTGTTTGATGTTTTCATATCTTTTATCCCACCATTGATATTCAGTGTATCGTTTTTTTTCCTAAGCAGGGACGGTAACAGATCTTCCTGATAGATAGCCTTGGTTTTTGTTGTTGGTCTACCTCTTCATTATCAGGAGAAACGCAATAGATAAGATCTTTTGGTGAATTGGGTTGTACTGACCTTACATCGAGAATATTGGGATCAGATGATGGAAGTTTTAGGTTCTCGAAGTATGCAATTGGTTTTAGTTGGTGAATTTCATAGTGTATTCTTATCTGATTTGTGGGTAGTCTTCTTTGTACTTGTAACATTCTCTTATCTGAGCATAGTAAAAACATCAATTCAGAGCTTACATTTCAAATATTGGACCTTATTTACATTTACAAAGTTTAGATTTACGTCATCTATATATATTATCGTTTTAAGTGGTTAATGATAGTTACATTTACATATCTAGGTGCTTGAACGAATATATATCTCAAAAGTTGTTTAGGATTGAATTCATATCTCCCTGCATTTTTGTTCTGTTGATTTTCATCTCTAGGCTTCTCTTCTTAGACTAGGTTGTTACCATCGGAAAGACTAGTTTATCATTGCCAAGCTCTTTACGGTTGTTTTTAGGGTGTATTCATATATAAGTTAGGTGGTGACCAACTCTAGAAGGATTACCACATGTTCTATTGCGGTTTTGTTTAGTAGTGATCCCTTCCATCAAGAATGGGCATCAGCTGTTGGAAGTTTTGGTGTTGAAATTTAGATTTGTGAAATAAATAAATTAGAGATGTCATATTGATAATCTTTGAATTAGATTTTTTTTTTTTTTTTTACTTTATTATAGTTTGGAATGGGTTTAAGTTGGTGATTTCAGAGTGCATTCTTATCTGATTTAGGTAATGTTTGTACTTGTAATAGAAACATCAATCCTTGAGATTCTCCAATAATTCTGCATGTAAGATGACAATCAAGACCTCATCGAAAACATATAAACCATGGAATGAGCCAAATCTATAATACAAAACAGAATGGGTTTTTGAGCTTGGACGGTCGGATGACATTTTGAGAGACAAACGTTGCATCCGACCATCCCGGTCTTATCCCAGCGAAATACATCCAACGGTCGTCGTTTCTGTAACCCTTCCCATTATGAATCAAAAATTATTAATCTTTAATTATTTCATAACCTGTTAACTCAAGATATTCAAAGAAACATTAAATGAAATCATAATATATCATATTTGCATTAATTGGATTTAGTGGTGGCATGATGAATCTAATTGGAAATGAGATTTATTGGTTTATTTTTATTCATAACTCATAAGTGAGATATGCATACACACTATTACTTAAATGATTTGGTGTTCGTTTTTGGATATTGTATATGAATAAATTTACAATATACTTATAAACATTATTTTGCAAGGGAACACGATTTAATTTAAAGTCTAGAAAGAAAGAAAAATTAAACCAGTCAGATATCATACGAAAGCAGTATCGTTACGACACGAGTTATCTCTAGATATTTATTAGAACTCTCTGTGCCGTTACGGCACGGGTTATTTCTAGTCTATGAACAAAACACCACTTTGTGCTAGTTGGAAGAAAAATCATAACCAATAGCACACCAATCAAATATCTCTCTTCACTGGGCTGGGCTGCAATCAAATATCCAATCCATTGGGATCAATTGAAGGCCATTTTAGTAAATCTCGCAAATTTTCCTTATATAATTCACCCCAAACCCTATTTTACAGAAAGAGTGAGACTAAATACTGTGGCTGAGGGAGGCAGTGCCGCGGTGGTAAGGGAAAATTCAACCGGAGTTATGGTTTTATGATGGAATCATTACACATACCCCGGTGGAGATCAAAGAGAAGAGAGACATCACTAAAAATTGTCATAATGACTTCTCCTCTCAAATCTATGTCGTCATATTTCTTGAAAATTTGATATATGGCATTCTATGGGTTAAGATATACTGTATGAAATAATAATTTTGTTTGATATTCTCATTTTCTTAGCCAAAATAATAACATTACAATATTTTTTTCTAAACACGGGTAGTCCCAGATGTCTTTGTGAGGTTTGCGATGATCATCGGGAGAGACACAATAGATAAGATCTGTTAGTGAATTGGGTTGTAGTACTGACCTTACTTGAAGAATGGGCATCAATTGTTGGAAGTTTTCGCTATTTACATGCTACTGTTGAAAGATCTTATAAATAAATAAAGATCTTATATCGGTAATTTTTTTATTAAAAATGTTTTGCTTAGTTTCTCAAATTGTGTAATTGGTTTTAGTTGGTAAATTTCAGAGTGTATTCGTATCTTATTTTGGGTATTATTTGTACTTGTTACTTTCTCTTATCTGAATATTAGAAAGATCACTACATAGCTTACATTTCAATTGATGATTCCCCGTAGACCTTATTTTTCTATTACAAACATTTAATTTAGATTTGGATTTACTTGCTCTATAAATTTGTTAGTGGTTTATGATAGTTACATTAGTTACACATTTAGGTGCTTGATAGAATCTATATCACAAAAGGTATTTAGGCTTGAATTGACATCTGCTGGGATTTTTGTTGTTGAATCAATTATGTTTTCATCTCTAGACGTTTTTTCCTAGACTTGTCATAGAGTAGAGGTGTAAATTGGGCTGTGCCAGCACAAGCACAGCCCATCCCAGCACGCTAAAATTTGAGCACAGCCCAGCCCAGCACGTGACTTAGCCCAGCACGGCACAATTAAATGGGATATGCTGGGATTTACTAACTGGCGCAGTAGCCCAACACAACACGCGGCACGGATTAGCACGTGGCACGGCACATCACATCACGTTAAGAAAGAACGCCATAATATGTATAAAATACTACAAAACATGGCATAATACATCACATTTTGTGTATATTTCACACAAAAAACCTTTATTCTAGCTAATTATTGACATTCTAGTACCGTTATGTTGATTTATTTTCATAATAACACATACAATACCTAAATATTTGGAAAACGTATATATTGGAAAATATAAAATAAATGTGCCTGGCACAGCACAACACGGCACAACACGTTTATTTCCCAGCACAACACACCCTTAAGCACGGCACATCACATCACGTCATAATCTCCGTCACAACACAGCACGGCACATAGCACGCTAAGCACGTGATTCCGTCGGATGTGTTGTGCTGGGCCCGCACATTTTACACCTCTATCATAGAGCACCTGATTCATAGTAATCTAGGTTTTGAAAGAAATATGATTCAATTGTCTCACTTGGAATGTGGGATTGATAGCAATTAACTCTTGGAATGACAAGTCTATCATTTCCATCCTCTTTCCAGTTGTTCTCACTACTAGAGCTGCACATGGGACGGTACAGTCCGAGTTTCTTATGAACCCGGTACCAGTACCTGGAGTTGACCGAGTCTTCATTTTGAGGACCGGTACCTGTACATGTACCTGGACCTGTACCTGTACTTGTAACACCGGTCCGGTACAAGTCGGTACCGGGTTTTTACCAACTGTAGTTATGTCTCCATCTAAACTCATTGATACTCAAAAGAAAAAAGTCCAAAATTCCAAATCCATTACAGTGATCAATCAATTTAAGAGATAATTTTTATCAAGTACTGCGTCACAATGAAATAAATTCACACTTTTATGCGTATTCAACAAATCAAGAGATAACAAAATCCATTACATTAATTAATCAATCCATTAAGGCACAAACCCACTCATCCTCATCTCATGAACACCACAAATCCATCTCATCCTGAATCAAATTTCAATTTCATACACAACCCAACCTTTCGTAGCCAAACCCTTCAATTCCATACACAACAACATCATTCTTCCATTGCAGCAACAAGCCAACATCAACAAACCCCAAATCTCCCAAAAATAGAATCAGAAACCCTAACATGGGATTAAGGATGATGAAGAAGAAGAAGTGAACATAGATATAAAATCAATTAAACAATTTAAATAGACATGCAATTAATTTAACAAACCCTAAATCAGATGAATAAGTTTTTACCTTGACTTGTTGTTGTTGATTGAATATTCAAGAAAAGTAAATCAGTAACTAATTTTCTTCGTTGATGGTAACTGGTAAGTGGTGGTGGTGGTGGTGGTTGTGAAGAAGAAGGTGGTGTTGATGATCAGATCAACTGCTTCTTTTTAGTTCACAAAAACAATTTCACCTCGCATGGTAGTGGTGAAGACGAAGGTGGTGGTGGTGATTCTGGTTAAAAATACGTGAACCATGGATTTTTCCTTCATCCTTCAATTGAGAAAACAAGAAAAAAAGGAAAGTAGAAAGAGTGAATGAGTTATGTTCGATAGATTATAAGATGCTATGAATACCTAGCATCAGTGGCTAGGATTCTCTAATCTGTACGGTTATTATACACCGGGTTGTTGGGCCTTGTTCTTCCGAGAATAGGGTTAGAACCGGTACTTGTACTTATATACAACCGGTTCTGAAATCCATTCCCAGTCCCTGTCCCGGAAACTCCGGGTCCGGTATGGTACAAGTCCGGGTTTTTCAGTTCCTAACCGGTACAGGTACTTCGGACCGGGCCTTGTGCAGCTCTACTCACTACCACCAGTTTTGTCAAGCCTTCACAGAATGGTTTGGAAAATTTCATTATCTTTGTTTATAGGAATGGCGGGACAGTGGGAAACATAAACAGATGATAGATCAATGCGGAGGTTATGTTTCAATATTAACAGAATGCAACACCATGAGGATTGTGGAAGGTCTTACGATGCATCTGTAGTCAATTTTTAGAGAATGCAACAACAATTCCATACTTTCCTAGTCCTAGAAAACCTGGTGTTTATGAGCGGAAACCACCTCATCAATATCGATGCATCTATATAGTCAACTTATTAAAACATGACCATGTGGATTGTGGAAGGTCCTAAGAGGATGCATATTTCTCTCATTGTTCCAGATTTACCAACGTGAAAACAAAATACAATATGATACTCCAGCCTTAAGAAAACAAAAAATATCTCATTTTCGTTGATTATTCTTTTTTTTTACGAAGAGAACATTTGTGTTTGTCATTGGGATTCACCAGATCACCGCAACTGTAAATGGAACATTGGATGACTGTCTGCCGTGAAGGACGAATTATTAAAAACAACAAACTTGGAAAACTTGCAACATCCATACATGGGTGACCAATTTTACAACAACTCTCAAGGAGAATAGTACTTAAATTTCTGGCCTAAAACTCTAGTCATTTAAGTTGAAGATTAAGATGAATGCTGCAATTAATAGGCAAAAATATAATCAAAACTAGCGATGGCACAGGGACTAGTGGGGGTTACACCATAATCCAGTCTCACAGTCACAAAACATAGCAGTGTTGGCTCCAGAAATTGCATTTAAATGCACGCCTCTTCACTGGGCTGGGCTGCAATCAAATATCCAATCCAGTGGGATCAGTTGAAGGCCATTTTAGTAAATTTAGCAACTTTTCTTTATATAATTTTAGTAAACCCTAGTTAGAGATACCCTGGTTATGATCAAAGAGAAGAAAGATCTCACAAATTTTTTCAAATAACTGTCATAATGACTTCTCCTCTCAAATATAACTTATCTTGCGCCTCTCAAACTTGATGTGGATTTTAGCAAGCAATCTAATTTCCCCTTGGTAAGATCTGTGAAATAATCCTTTTGTTTGATGTTTTCATTATCTTTTAGACCATAATATTGAAAGTCAATGTTTTGTGTTTTCCTATATGCAGTGATCACTCCCTCATATTCATGAAATATAGCTCCGGAGTCTCTCTCCATCTATTAGAGCTTCCTTGACAAGGGAAACACAGTGGATAATATCTGTTGGTGAATGGGGTAGTACCGACCCTGATTACATCAAGAATGGGCATCAGTTGGAAGTCTTTACCATTTACATGCTACAAGCACTACTCTTGAAATGTAGATCTGCAAAATATATAAATTAATATCTTATATTGGTAATCTTTGAGTTAAAGTCTTTTTTTTTTTTTTTTTTAGTTTTCCAAATTATGCGATTAGTTTTAGACAAATGGTGAATTTCAGAGTGCATTTTTTATCTGATTTGGGTATTTTCTGTACTTGTAACTTTCTATTATCTGAACATAGTAGAAACATCAATTCAGAGCTTATATTTCAATTGATAATGCAACATTTTTTTTTGTGGGCGTAAATTACAATTATATAGTTTAGATTTACGTGCTCCATAAATGTTGCTAGTGGTTGATGATGATAGTTACATTACTTATACATTTAGGTGCTTGATCCAATCTTCATCTCAAAAGTTGTTTAGGCTTGAATTGACATCTTCCTGCATTTTTGTTGTTAATCAATTCAGTTGATTTACTAGACTTCTCTTGTTAGATTTGTCACAGATCAACTGGTTCGGAGACAAACTACATACTACTAGCAGATATGTTTTTTTATTAATAGAACACCCTTCATCGTCAAAACTTATTCTTGGAAAACCTTAGCTAAAAACCATGAATGCACATCTATATAGGATCTAAAGAAACTCATCCACATCCACAAACTACCCGTATGGGATTTCTTTCTAGATTCCAGATTTTCTATTATATGCTTGTCTGGTACAGCATTTATCTTCATCTTCATTGTCATTCCATCGTTCTTTCTTATATTACTCATATTTTAGTAAATCCCCCAAATATTTGCAACTTCCAACATCCATACATGATGCATGGGGGACTAATTAGCAACTGTTGTTGAAATTGTTCTGTTTACAGAGTCATTCCCAATTTACCTGCCAACATGCACTCATTAACTAGATTACTATTTTTGATAGGCTTAAAAACACGATAGACATCTTTACTCTGTTTAAACAACATGGTGCATGGAGAGATTCGAGCATTTTTGTGCCTCTAATTAGTTAGTTCGCTCGACTGCTTGATACATGTATGCCCTCAGCCTTCTCCCATTCGTTGAGTTTCAGTTTATTTTTGTGCTTGAACTGGAACATATTTGCCATTCTGCTTTCCAAGACCACTTGCAAACCAAATTGCTAGATCACGAAATACCATTCAAGTGCCCTTATTGTTATGACTCCGTATGGTACTTACATCCTGTGGAAAGTAGTAATCAACTATAAGGCTATTTCAGATTTTCAAACCTTTGCTACCTGAGCAGTTTTCAACTAGATGCTCTAACTCTACTTCTTTGCTTTTGTTTTCTTGTGAACCGAACTTAATGGTCCGTATAGTGGTTTTGTGTTCATATCCACCATAATCCATTGATGACTGATCAGTGAACACTATACGCAGCAGTATAGGTCCATGGGCAGCAGAAATTGCAATAACCGGGCCTGCACACTGGCCTGCAACTTGGGGATTACTTTAAGGGCATTCTAGTAAATCAGGAACATTTCTTATCAATTGACCATGCCCTAAAATTTTGGGTATATACTTTACATAGAGTGGAGGTAGACTAGAAAGTGTGAGTGAGGGAGGCGGCGTTGAGATCTGCTGAGATGATAAAGTTTCCTAAACCAGATTTAGATGGAGGTTATGATCAAAGTAGTTTAAGTTTAATGTGGGAAGCTTTACTCATAACCCGGTGGATATCAAAGAGAAGAGAGAAACATAGATGTTTGAAATCATTAGCCATAATGACTTCTCCTCTCAAATATATGTTGTTTGTCCAGGTCGAAATCTGATAAGTGACGCAGAATCTGCCATTTCATCCCAAAATAGGGTAAGATCGTTTGAAAGTTGGTGTTTGGTATTTTATTTTTTTTTATCCCCCACAATACTAACATGTATGTTTTGGTTTTTCTATGCAGGGATGTTCTTCATTCAAAATTGGGTATCATTGGATAATCAAATGCAATGGCAGCTGCTGGTTGGTAGATGTGTAAAAAATTTAAGATCTTATTTATTAGCAATCACTGGACTAGAGATTCTTTTAAGTTGTTTTTTTCTTCAAGTATCAACTCATATCTAGTTAAGCAATTGTATTAGGACAAACTATATGTGATTGATTTAGGTCGGAGAAAGTTTAACTTTCTCTCTTATCTGACCATTAAAAAAAAAATTGTCCAGAGCTTATTTATGTAAATTTGTACACAAACCAGCCTATCTTTGTGAAACATAGGGAGTATTACAGAGTTTTTGATTGTTTCCCAAACTCAGTATCTCGGCATGCCTTTGGAAGACAAATCAAACTTTGCATCCAAATGATGCGAGAAATCTGGACCCGGTAAAACTCGAATGATGCGAGAAATCTGCATCGTGGATGGAAGGACCTTCCACATGGTTGTTTTTTCATAAGTTGACTTCATATCTATCTTGATCTTAATAGAGATGAGAGTCATGGGATAGGTTGGATAATGGGGTAACCAACATCCATCTTAAATTTTTCGATACAATTTATAGGTTGTTACATAAATTAAAAAATAAGCTTATTTTATTGTTGGTTCTTCTGTGAATTACAATGATACTGAATTACTGATTATCAATTTACCGTAGAATAATATTGTTTTCCTGGATTGTGGGAGATTTTTTACCGACCAGAACACGAAAGGAAGTTTGGCCTCTCTGGCCAAGCGGAGGGTGTTTCTACTGGCGTATATTATGGTCAATATATACATGCGAAGAAAAAAAATCCCAGCAGCAAAAAGAACTACTCAATTTTAAGATGAAGGAAAACATCCGAGAAGCCATGATAATAGAGGTGTAAAACGTGTCGGCCCAGCACAGCACAGCCCACGAAATCACGTGCTTAGCGTGCTATGTGCCGTGTTGTGCTGTGCCGGAGATTATGACGTGCCGTGCTGTGCCATGCAGTGCCATGCTAGAAGGCGTGCTGTGCTGGGCTGTGCCAGGAAAATAAACGTGTTGTTCCATGCTGTGCTGTGCCAGGCACATTTATTTTATATTTTCCAATATAAACGTTTTTCAAATATTTAGGTATTATATGTGTTATTATGAAAATAAGTCAGCATAACGGTAATAAAATGTCAATAATTGGCTAGAATAAGAGTTATTTTGTGAAATAAACACAAAATATGATGTATTGTGCTATGGTTTGTAGCATTTTATACATATTATGACGTGCTTTCTTAACGTGCCGTGCTGTGCCGTGCCACGTGCTAATCTGTACCGCGTGCTGTGCTGGGCTACTGTGCCAATTAGTCAAACCCAGCACGTCCCATTTAACTAACGTGTTGTGCCGTGCCGTGCTAAGTCACGTGCTGTGCTGGGTTGTGCTCAAATTTTAGCGTGCTGGGCTGGGCTGTGCTCGTGCTAGCACATCCCAATTTACACCTCTACATGCTAAAACCAACCCCATATCATTGTAGAATGTTCTAATACGCATCATCACTTTTCTTCAGAGCTTATATCAAGCTTTAAAAGCTAGGAAATTATTAGACTTTGGGAGCAGTCAAGGTTCAGTATAAGATAGCATAATAAAAAAAAAGTTAACTTCTGTCACCGCCACCTCCCAAGTGAGAATGAATTGTTAAAGTCTAGCCTTATAATATTTCTTTCGAAATCTAAATTACAGGCTCTCTGATATCAACTAATTGCCTTGTAACCAACTATGAACATGACAATGTTGTAACTTGTAAGATTGATAAGAGTGACTGGGTAAACAAAATTGATTCAACAACAACAAAAAAAATTTAGAGATGAAAATCAACAGAACAAAAATGCAGGGAGATATCAATTCAAGCCTAAACAGCTTCTGAGATATAGATTCGCTTAAGCACCTAATTGTATAAGTAATGTAAGTATCATTAACCACTTACAACATTGATAGATTATGTAAATCTAAACTTTGTAAATGTAAATAAGGTCCAACAATTGAAATGTAAGATCTGAATTGATGTTTATACTATGCTCAGATAAGAGAATGTTACAAGTACAAAGACTACCCACAAATCAGGTAAGAATAAACTCTGAAATTCACAACTAAAACCAATTGCATACTTCGAGAACCTAAGAAAAACATCTCTAATTCAAAAAATTACCAACATAACATTTTAACTTATTTATTTTTCAGATCTACATTTCAAGAGTAGTTGTAGCATGTAAATTGCGAAAACTTCCAACAACTGATGCCCATTCTTCATGTAAGGTCAGTACAACCCCATTCACCAACAGATCTTATCTATTGCGTTTCTCCTGATAATTAAGAGGTAGAACAACACACAAAACAAAACCACTCTTATCTTTCAAGAAGATCTGTTAGCGTCCCTGCTTAGTAAAATAAAACATTGAATTTTAATATTGTGGCTAAAAGAAAATGAAAACATCAAACAAAATCATTATTTCAAAGATCTTACCGAGTGAGGCAATTTAGATTGGGTGGTGCTATCCGCATCAAGTTTGAAGCACAACTCACAAGTTGGATTTGAGAGGAGAATTCATTATGACAATTAGTTTGAAGATCTCTCTTCTCTTTGATCTTTACCAGGGTATGTGTAATGATTCACACTTAAAAGTATAACTACTTTCATCCATCTAATCTTTGAAAAAGCAAGAAGAACTCCGGTTGTTTTTTCCCTCCACAACTCTCACTGTTAGTCTCTCTATTCTCTACCAAAATTCAAGGGTTATGGTTCGTTGATTTTATATAAGGAAGCTTGCGAGATTTAGTAAAATGGCCTTCAACTGATCCCAATGAATATTTGATTGCAGCCAAGCCCAATGAAGAGGCCCTATTAAATGCAATTTCTGGAGCCTACACTTCCATGTTTTGTGACTGTGAGACTGGATTATATTGTTGCCTATTAATTGAAGCATTCATCTTAATCTTCAGCTTAAATGACTAGAGTCTTAATCTTCAGTTTTTCATATAATTCTTAGGCCAGAAATTTAAGACTGGATTATATTGTTGCCTTGAGACTTGTTGTTAATTGGCCACCCATGAATGGATGTTGCAAGTTGTCCAAGTTAAGTGTTTTTAATAGATCGTCCTTCATGACAGACAGTAATACATTGTTCCATTTATAATCCCAATGACAGAAACAAATGTTTTCTTTGCAAAAAAAAAAAAGAATGAAGAATCCTTTTTTTTTGTTTTCTAGAGACTTGAGTATCATACTATATTTTCTTTTCACGTTGGTCTGGAATAATGCGAGAAATATGCATCCTCTAACTACCTTCCACAATCCACACAACCTACAACCCATCTCTGGAATCTGGTTGGAGATGATGGGACAAATTTGATATTGGGGTAACCAACATCCAACATCCAACCTACAACCCATCCCACAAACTGCAGTCTATCCCTAGGAGTTTTAAGTTTAAGAAAGGGTCACATACTTGACATGTTTGCATTTACACTTTTTTGGATATATTATGATGCAAAATTCTATTAAAAAAATCTGCCTATCATTTTGAAAGTATATTAGTAACATCCATGGCGTAATTCAGCGTTAAAATAAATTGTCAACGTTTTTCTAACAAGGAAAAAAATGTTCATACAAAATGTTTAGTTTACTGGGCGTTACACTGTCACAAAAAATAAAAGCATTTAAAATGAGCACGTAATTTCATTTTTGGTTTGACTGAGAGGAAAAAAAATACAAATTGTTACCAAATAATCAAAATGCAGTACTATAGATGCATCCGTATTAACTTATAGAGGTGGTTTCCGCTCATAAACACCAGGTTGGCAAGGAAAGTATGGGATTGTTTTTGTTGTTGTCACTTCCACCTCCCAATTTACAAATGAAAAGGTTAAACACAACACCAAGTTGGCAAGGAAAGTATGGGATTGTTTTTGTTGTTGTTATTAGAAATTTTGGGTCCTTATTAAGTGAGAGTTGAGAGCTCTCCTTATATGAGTTTATGTGTGTGAGGTTTGTTAATCATCTCAATGATTACTGATGATCAATATCATTCACCCTACGGGGTTTTGTCAGTGGACGTAGGCGTTTGTTCCGAACCACTTTAATCTCTTGTGTCTTATTTGTTTACATCTGATCCTTACACTTATCATAAATCTAATATGGTATCAGAGCTCCGAAGTTTCATCTCAATTTCTAATATGGTATCAGAGCCATACCCCACTCAACGTTACCTGTGTCCATCCGTGTGTCAGTGGTTTCCATACCACTTAGTGTTAGTGTATCCGAGGTTTCCGTACCACTCAGTATCAGTATGTCCGTGGTTTTTGTACCACTCAGATCCGCCAGTGTGCATCTGTTGCTTCCGGGCCACTCATTCAGTGCCATCCGTGGCTTCCGTACCACTATCTATGCACCCCACCATGCCGAGAGTATCTCCATTAGTGTCACCACCAGGTAGAATAAATCCACCCGTACCGTACCCCCTTCTGATAATGCGCCTGCGCGGTCTCCACAAGTTTCCCCGTGAAAAGTTTCCAGGTTCATGACGTTCGTTCCCACCATCATCTTTTGCTTCTTTCTCTTTATCCTCACCTTCCACAATGTCTTCCATCAATTCATTCCCCACAATTCCCTTGTCATCGTACTCTTCTTCCATCTTTGTATCTTCCTCAATTCCAACATTGGCTACACGTTCCTCCTCGGCCTCTGACTGGGGATCCTTGTCTTCTAGCACCAAACGTTCAGAACCATCATACTCCTGATATTCCACCGAATCTAGCTCCTAATCCTCCTTATCCTCCTTATGGTTGGAGACTCGGTTTCTCTGTATCTTCCTTTTCCTCCTTGTGGTATCTTGACCACCATCTTAAAGAGAAAGTTCGGGAGGCATATCCGGATCATAGTACTGCACGGATCGCCCACTTTCATACACCCGGATTTTGGACTGCATGGTAGCTTCCAGACGTAGTTGCCCCAGCTGTTTGCAGTAATCTTTCCAGGCCTCCTCGTTCAATCCAAAATTTAAAAATAAAAATAAAATTAGATATATCAACACCAGGATTTCTCCATGTATTTTCCTCTATGCCATCAATGTCAATATCAAATACCGTTTTGTGAGATGGAAGTGTGAACTCCGGTCCTCTTCCAAATTGTCCAGGGAATCCAAAACCTGGGTGAAACCCTTTCTGCATGGGCAACAATCCGTAGGCCACAATCCGCGTGCAGCCACAGTTGGCGGGCCAAAATCGGTGTGCTACAATCCACCTGCCATGCTTCAGGTCTAGGGTGTATTCAAACTCGGCCCTCTCGAATTTGAGGGGAGGTGTTAGAAATAGTCCCACATAGCCCGATCCCCCATAATGTAAAGTAAAGCTTATAATCCTTAGGCAACCCTACCCTTGCAAGCCGGGTTTCCCACCACCACCACCAGTAGAATCCCCAATCTCTTTCAAGCCAGTTTTCCCACCACCACCACCAGAAACATCACCCAGACCTCCAGTGATTGAACGGTCAGAAAAGATGATAAAAGAAGCGCAAAGATATGTACTTCTGATGATGCCACGCCTTATGATTGTACCAAGTCGTCTTGTTACCGTGCTCCATCTGTTGTCCGACACCCACCACCTACCAAGTCGTTGCCTGAGGTGAAGAGACGTAGTCCACCAACTCCACAGATCATATAACGTTCTCCACCACCTCCATTATACAGTTCTCCACCTCCTCAGTATAAAATTCTCCACCCCCTCCTACAAATAAATCCTCCCCTACCATTTTCCACCGTCCTCCACCACCGACTTCACCTGAATACTCCTACAAATCCCCACCACCTCATTCACCAGAGTACACCCACAACTCCCCACCACCACCTTCCTTTGTAGTGTACCTTCCTCCTACACCAACATCATATGCATCACCACCCCCACCAACTCATCATGAGTCACCTAAGACTTATCCAACATCTCCTCCTCCATCAGCTGTGGTCACCCCACCATCTCCTCGTACCATCCACATTTCGTCATCCATGGCATCAGGAACTATCCCTGTTTTGTTTCACTACCCGAGCTTCATCGTTCATGGTTTGTTTTTCTAGCTCATCACAGCCTCGTCCATGGCCGCAATCGATCACCAAATTCCATCATTCACCGGATTATTCTTCTTCCGGCCATGCATGCAGCAAACTTGCTCGAGCTACATTCTCCATTGAAACCATAACATGATGATCACCTCCTTCTCAAGCTTAAGATTTGTCACCTTTTTCTCAGAGTTGCTGTTCAAGAGTACCTCATCAACATTATTGCTTAGTTGTTATCACGCCAAGTCCTCTTTTAAAGATCGTTCAAGTTGTACACTACATGTCTATCCGTGTTCAACTTGAGGGGGGTGTTGGAATATATGTCACTTACCACTATGGTGTTGTTAGGTGAACGAAGAAAATGGAGTCAATGTTAGACAAATAACATGTTGTTTATGGGTAAAAATCGTTTCCGCTGATTTTGGTAAATTCGGTAGGTGAGTGACAAACTGGTTTAAACCCTAAACAAATGTGTTGCACGTGAGAAATTTATAGATTCGAGAGATCAATCTGTACAAGTCCGGCCTAAACCAAGAAATGGCCGTTCCAGACTTTCTTCGGTCACAAAGTCGAGGAGAAGGGTTGATTTGGGGAGGGAAGCAAAGAAAGGTGTTGAGACCAGAATAATTCTGGGAGAGTAGTGTCTCGACTTGTATCAGAAAGTGAAATCTTAGAAATCTTGCAAGAGATGAAAGCTTTTTGGAGAGCTTGCAAAGTTGCCTTTTCTGAGAGTGTTGTATTTTTCTCCTGACCGAGACTTGTTGTCTGGTGGAAATATGTAAGACCTATTTATACAAGTCGAGATTGAAACGTACCCTGGCCTCATGAAGGAAGAGAGTAAAGGGTGAAATAATGGGAGGAGGTGGTAACCGCAAGGTGTTTATGGGTGAAAACGTTTTCACCATTATTTCCTCATTCATTTGACCGCTTTATTCCTATTCACGCTTTCTTAATGTGAGCGTAGTGTACGCTACAAGCTGTGACCGCCAAACCAAGACCCTGGAAAGCATCCCCCAGTTTGTGTTGATGTCTCGAGTGTTGGTTGCATCTTGATGCTCGTGCAAGTGGAGCTTCTTGGGGTGCGTGTGGCATGTGCCAATGGCATGTACAAAATTACTTTGTTGCGGGTTGTATCTCGAGCACAAGTGGTAGTGCCAGAGCTGCTAATGGCGTGTGTGGAATGCCTTGGTGGTAGGTTGTACGTTGAGTGCAAGTGGCAGTGCCAGAGCTGCTAGTGGCGTGTGTGGCATGTGTGGAATGACTTGGTGGTAGGTTGCACGGTTTGCAAGTTAGGCTACCAGCTTGGGTTTTGGCATGTGCCAATGGCGCGTACGGCCAAGGTGGCCTAGGTTGCACGGACTGCAAGTTGGGCTACCAGCGTGCGTGTTTGGCATGTGTCAATGACATGCGTGGCCAACTTGGATCATGACCTGGTAAGAAAAGCTCCCAACGATGCGTTTTGGCATGTTCCAATGGCATGCGTGGCCATTAGGACCACAGATTGGTAAAAAAAGCCACCAGCGAGCGTGTTGGCATGTGGCAATGGCATGCTCGGACATTAGGGCCACGGCCTGGTAAGAATAGATACCAGCGAGCGTGTTGGCATGTGCCAATGGCATGCTCGGCCATTAGGGACACAGATTGGTAAGAAAAGCTACCAACGAGTGTTTTGGCATGTGTCAATGGCATGCTCGGCCATTAGGGCCACGCCATGGTAAGAAAAGCTACCATCGAACGTGTTGGCATGTGCCAATGGCATGCTCGGCCATTAGGGCCACTGCCTGGTAAGAAAAGCTACCAGCGAGCGTGTTGGCATGTGCCAATTGCATGCTCGGCCATTTGGGCCACAACCTGGTAATAAAAGCTACCAGCGAGCGTGTTGGCATGTGTTAATGGCATGCTCTTCCATTAGGGACACGGACTGGTAATAAAAGCTACCAGCGAGCATGTTGGCATGTGCTAATGGGATGCGTGACCAATTTGGCCTAGGTTACATGGTTTGCAAGCCTAGGTGCGGGCGCTACTTTGGCATGGCGTGGATAGGGCCAAGGTAAGGTGTTTGGCTTGGCATGGCGTGACCAGCGTAGCTAGGTCCATGACAGAGAGTGTTTGGCATTGCTCGGCAAGCTTCAAGTAGGTGTGGCTGTATGATTTTCCATTGGCACGAAGGTGCGGCTAGCATGGTTGGCATGCTTTGGCGCGTTTGGTGTGACTAGCGTAGCTAGGGCCAAGGCAGAGTGTGTTTGGCTGTGTCCGGCAGGATTTTCCATTGGTACGGAGGTGCGGCTCGTATGGTTGGCATGCTTTGGCACGTTTGGTGTGACTAGCATAGCTAGGGCCAAGGCAGAGTGTGTTTGGCATGGCGCGGCTAACTTGAGCTAGGTGTGGCTGGTAGGATTTTCCATTGGCACGGAGGTGCGGCTAGCATGGTTCGCATGCTTTGGCGCGTTTGGTGTGGATGGCATGATTTGCTATTGGCACGGATGGAAATTAGGGATTTGTTCGTTGTAACCCTAATTTGAAAAAATACCCCCTATTAATTACTGACTACATGCATTAAATGTCCTAATAAATGTGTCACCGGTGACATTAGGTTATTCGGGGTTTTAGAATTTTACCCTTTGTTTAAAAAACCACTATCAACACATGTGTAAAATGAGTCTCTAGAAATACCTAGAGTTGCCAAAGTTGGTAAGCCTCCATGGTAGGTAAGCCTCCATAGTTGAAATCATAGTTCTTTTCTTCTCTTTGTAATCTATAAATAGGCATGAGTAGTATCATTTGTAATCACCCAAAATTAGTGAGATTGGGTCCTTAGTAAATGAGAGTTGAGAGCTCTCCTTATGTGAGTTTATGTGTGTGAGGTTTCTAAATCATCTCAGTGATTACTGATGATCAATATCATTCACCCTACGGGGTTTTGTCAGTGGACGTAGGCGTTTATGCCGAACCACTTTAATCTCTTGTGTCTTCTTTGTTTACATCTTATCCTTACTCTTATCATAAATCTAATATGGTATCATATCTCCGAAGTTTCATCTCAATTTCTAATAGTTGTCACTGCCACCTCCCAATTTACAAATGAAAGGTTAAACACAATCCTTATATTATTTATTTCGAAACCTAAATTACAGGCTCTCTGATATGAACTATTTTCCCTGGAATGAACTATGAACATGACAATGTTTGAGCTTTAAGGTTCATAGCTAGAACTTGAGAAACATAACTACAAGGAGACACCAATTCAAGCATAAATAGCTTTGGAATATAGAAGACGTAAAACATTCTGAGTATTTGCGTATTAAACACTATCCTTGCCAATGTAAGTGAGTATTCATTTTTATGAGTATTTGCGTTACTTTGACGAAGTAAAATCTTAAGATAAAATTCTGTAATAGGAAAAAAGATTCCCGAAGAACCTTATGCTCCAAACTGACCTATCTATGTTCAGCTAAAGCAATAGTTGCAACTAGTTACGAATTCATACAGCATTACCCGAATCAGATATGAATACACTCTGAAATTCTACAATTGAATAAACTGAATTACTTAAAACAACGGTTACCCATGATTACTATTCCAATGATTACTGATTTAAAATAAATAAACAGAGATCTACTTCGCAGCAGTTGGAGGAGCAAAGTTCCCAACAAATTGAATACCCGATTTTGATTTCTGGATTGCGTTAATTGTCTTCTTTCCATTTGCGTGTCCAAGAAACATAAGATTTGATCTTCTAGATCATGTAATAGTATTAGTCTACTGATTTCTGGTTGATTTGGTGTTTGATTTCGAAGCTTTAATCTGTTTGCTTCGGTTTTTTCTGTTGTTTTGATTTGTTTCGGGTTTTCGTATGGGGAAACAGAATGATTTTTGTTAAAGGGAGAGCAAAAACGGATCCCAGGAGAGCAAAAATCATAGTTGACTCATTAACTAGGTCGATTTGTGTATTAAGTTAATTTTCGGTTTTTTTCCCCCAAAATACCATTTACCCTAACCGTGTTTGTTAACCTTGGGTATAATTTTTGAATCGGAAATTCAAGGGAATAAAATCAGAATTTTCATCAATCACCAACAACTACTGTAAACCCTAAATCCCAATTCATGACGACTTATTTTGATGATTTGATACGAAATAAGGAATCAAGTGCCTCAAGGATACCTGATCTTTTTTGAACCAAGAATCCCAGGTATGTAGAACATTTCAACGCCATACATGTATGTGTTTTTGAAAGGAAAAGAAATCTTGGTTCGGTACACTGAACCTGGAAATATGTCTTCATTGCTAACTAAGTACAGTTGATTTTTACATAACTAATTCCCAAGCAATACAACTCTGCGGTGTGCATTTCATCCACTAAATACAAATTACCTAAGGGCATGAGAGATGGTTTCAGATGTACGATCAACAAAACCTCAAAATGCGAGTATGAGTTTGATAACGCATGTGCAATACAAAGTGAATTAGTACTAATTTTTATTTGTCAATTATAATCTATTACTACTGCTAGGTCTATAATCCATGGACAACACGATTGATGTCACCTTTACTACTAAATATGGCGAGTATGCAAAACAATTTTTTTCCTACGAACTCAAATTTCCAACACTTGCAGGTGAATGTTTGAGACTCGCTCCATCACCATGAACTGTGTTTTCACATGCGTTTGTGAACTATTTTTTTTTATGCATGTCATTTAAATATAGTTGAAATATTCATGGAGTGTGTGAAGGGTAAACTTGTCGGAGTCAAAACTCATTATAAGAATCGGCCTAGTTAGTGAGTTAAATACGGTTTTCCCTCTCCTCGGATCCATTTTTGCTCTTCCTTTAACAAAAATCAAAAGAATAAGAGAGATGGGCTAGAGATAACAGATGAAGAGAAAGAATGTCTTTTAATGGAGGTTATTTTGGTAATTTAATAATTCGGGTTTTGGGCTTCTAAAAAGGTTAGGGGTATATTTCAAGTTTGAAAGGGTATTTTTCAGTGGAACTCATGCTAGGGGTATATAGATAATCTTCCTTTTAGTTTAAGTTTCTTTCATCTAATTGTTGTTTGTATTTGAATTGATGCCTCTACGCATTATTTCAATTGAATCTATAGCTAAAAGCTATCTACCCTTGAATTCATATCTCCCAGCATTTCTGTTGTTGAATCATATTTGAGCCTGTAATCTAAGTTTTGGAAAGAAATATTGTAGTGTTAGTCTTTCATTGTTCATTTCTTTCTTGGAAAGTGGCATTGCCAGCAGTTAACTCTTGAAATATCTTAATCCAATGCTCCATCATCTAAAACAGACACATGAACCTTGACTGCTCCCAAAGCAATCACACGCCTAGGTTGTTGTTTGTACCCCTAATATTCTACACAAGGAAATGGGCAAGTTTTGCCCTTCAAAACCCCCATGTCGAAGCCCATGGGAAACAAACTAAGCTAGGCCTAGCTAACAAACACTCAATTCACAATCCCAAGAGAAAAAACTCCAACTTGGGCTAGAAGGTTCCGCATAAGGACCGCCATTTCACAAATTTCCAGTCCGGCAACCAAGTCCGCCAAGATAACGTCCAACCCCGGCGGCCATAGCCAGCGGTAATCGGCCGCGATTAATCGCCACTACTCGGCACACTATTACTAATCGCTGTAAATTCGGCAATTAATCCACGATTAATCTTGAGGCATAGATCCGATGATGCTCGGTGTATTTTAAACATGTAGCCCCATATAACGCCGTTAGTGACAGCGTCAGCATATTCCCGGAATATTCCGTTAACTATGAACGGTGTCAGCATCTTCAGTTAACTTTAACGCCGTTAGTAACGGCGTTGGGATATACGGGAATATTCTGTAATATGACGGAAATAATAAAGCGACGGTATCGCGGCAGGCATACCCGGCGGCAACCCCAGCGGCCTATGCGAGCGGCAATCGCCGATTATTGTCAGCGATTAATTCTAATCGCCGATTGATCGGCGATTAATCGGGAACGATTTTTGGACGTTGGTTATTTGGTGTATTTCGATCCATCTTAAATCCCATAGTCTCGGCTGTTTACGCCCCAGTCCAATTACCCCGCAGATGTTTGCGCCCCTTCTGCTTACACCCACTTCTCTTACACTATGGGATATCCACACCCAATGTGATTAATTAACCATAATGATGGGAGTTTCTGGAATTGATACCTGCATGGGCAGTTACTGCAGGGACTATTATTTCAGGGACTGTTACTGTATGGAGGCATGCAGGGCCAGTTAATGGCAATTGATATCTATCATAAAGTTGAAGAAGTAAAACGGAAATTAGCCAAGTATAAATGGATAGTTTGATAACAAAAGTGGTGTGCAATCTTTCCCATTAAAAAACACTTGCGAAAATATTCTCTTGCTAACTTAGGCATCGGAGGATTTTTTGCAGGTACCCCCAACCTCTCTCCATTAACCAAGTAAATTGAGGATTGAAGCAGCGATCGATTCCCAACAGCAACATCAAACAATTTTCTGTGTTTGGGGTAGAAGCGATTTTGCCTTACAAACAGTTGTTACCGAAACTGACTGACAAGTCTATCATTTCCAAGCTCTTAGCGGTTGTTCCCACTGCCAATAATGTTGTCAGGCCTTCACGTCATTCATATCTGTGTACTGTTAACGAGATTTTGGAAGGTACTTTGAACTCTGTTAAGTTCTAATTAAAGTCCACATTTTTATCCTCATAGATTCGAGTAAGCCAAGGAACCAATTGATGGCTTGACTAGCTGGCCAAAATTTACAACCAAAAGCGTAACCTGAAAATCACACCTTGGGATATCTCACAGCATTTCTTTTTTATTTTGATTAGTGTCCATTGATCAATTTTTATCTAGGCCAAATAGAGTTTCAGATCCAGCGAAACCTGAGACTGGAAGAGATGCCACAACTTGAAGTTTGTTGAAATGGTATCCGTAGAAATGTCAAGAAAAAAAAATCTAGAGGAAGTAAGTCGGTTATTGTAGCCTATATACATAAGCAGTGGTTGTCTCACTTGTAACCAAGCAAGAAAAAGTCAATTAGAGTTAAAGATTTTAGCAAGTCTTGCTTCAACACTACTAGACTTTCTAGTTTCTAAGAGCTCTATACGAGCAACACCAAAATGACTCCATTCTAGAATATGTTGCTGATTCTGTTATATTCAAAAGGCATTACCAGTTAACCTGCAAACATAGTTTGTATGGAGATTTTAGGATGACTAGGATACTATTTTTACTGGTTAACGGCTATGTTGTAAAAGGCTCCTTGGGCGCTCTCCTAGGCGTGCGAGGCGCCCAAGGCCCCAAAGTGAGAACGTTTTTGCTGTTTTGGAATTTTTCCTCCACGCCTAGGCGTCTGAGGTTTACGAACACAATATGTCCTTCAATTGTTATTAGGAGTGTGTTATTGAGTGAAATTTCGTAATTTAGAGCTGCAAAATTGGAGATGCATATGTAGAAGGGGTATATTTTATATTGCAGGAGCTCATCTTTAAGTACCCCATGGTTCTTGCCGTTACGTTCTTGCCATTTCATTTAATTTATTTCTTATCAGCGTCATGTCATTTTATTTTTATATTTTATTTTATGTCTTCTTTTAAGTACCTGTGTTGTGTGGCAGGTAATGGCAGAGAGGGCATGTACTAGGCATAAAATTACATCAATGAAAATAGTAGTCAAGGAAACAGAACTTTGTTTCAGCTGCAATCTGTTGCATAAGTAGCAAGAAAAGAATCAAATGGTTTTTGAGAGTAGATTCAGATTTTCTTCTTAAGTAGGCATTATTTATTCACTTCTCTTACAAGGAATTTTCATAGGCAGGATCATCAGTTGAACTTTCCAATATTTTCATAAGAATACAGGTAAAACATTTTGTGGTTTTTGTGAAAATGAATCTCACTGAGTAGATCTTAAGCAATGTTCTTAAACTTTTAGCAAACCATCTAAATACATTCCGTTGCAGTGTAGGAAACATCAAACAATATTGCACAATTTTGCAATGTTTCAAGTGTGATACTACTGAGTCTATATGCATTGGCTAGTAATGAGAAGGTTTATACACTCCTCCTTGGGCGGTCAAGTTTACAAAAGTCATGCTTTTTTAAATATAATATGTGTATGTGTATTATATATTTAATATAATAATAGTGGGAATTTCAGTTGTAATCATATGATTTAGGGCATGTCAAACGGTCATCAAGAACCATCTAATTATGATAAAGTATTGAATCTTGATAGGAGTTAGGGAATTTTGGGGCCTTAATTAATTCATGAGAGGATAACTTTTAGTTTTTAGGGGCGTAGTTGATTGATAGTAATGCTAAGAGAGTTAAGGGGTGTTCATCTAATAGCCTTCTTAATTAATCACAATTGTTTTACATAATTTATCTTTTTCCATCTTAAAATTTAGACCCTATGTTAAGTAAATGTTTAGTAAAAATTTCATGTGCACCTTAAATATGTCGCTGAGTTAAAAATTTGCGGAGGCTTTGATGACATTGGTAAATTAGTCCCACTTAAAAGAAAATTCTGGGCCCGTCCCTCGTTATTTCAGATTTCGGAACACTGGCTAGTCTATGCAATTCCCGACCGGGGGTTCCAAGTCGGAACTCCTTATCTCTGGTTCTGTTTTCCTTTTAAACCGAACTCAAAGTCTTAAAGTCACTGTTCCTGAGGTTCAACCTCGACCATAATCCTGTGATCCCCAATCGCTATGCCCAAAATTGATCAGCGATCGCTATACGCAGCAGTATATAGGCTATAGAAACTGTGCGGTCCTGCACACTGGGCTTCAACACTAGGATTCGTGTAAAGGTTATTTTTGTAAATCACACAATTTTTATATAAATCGAGCAAGTCCTAAAATTTTAGGTAGACATTTTACATACAGAGTAGCAGTGTGAGTGAGGGAGGCTGTGTTGAAGGAAAAACTAGTAATCGGAGTTCTGCTGATAAAAATCAGATGGGGGTTTATGATGAAACTATTTTGGGTGTGATGTGGGAATCATCACTACACATACCCTGGTGGAGATTAAATCTAGGTTGTCACAATGCTTTTTCCTCGCAAATCTATGTCGCTCCAGTCATTAGAAATCTGATAAGTGGGGCAGGAACAACATTTTCACCCCAAAATAAGGTAAGATCAGTAAAATAATGGTGTTGTATGATATTTTCATTTTCTTAGCCCAAAATATTAACATTTCATGATTTGTTTTTCCTATGAAGGGATGTTCTCATATTTATATGATGGCATATTATGCTTGTTCGTCGGTTTATCTGGTGGAAATCTGAATGCTATTGCAGCTGCTGTTGAAATAGTAGATCTGTAGAAAATCTAAGATCTTATAAATAAGTAATTACTGGTGATGTTTTAAGCTGTTTGTTAGTAAATTCCTATATCTTTCAACAATATGATTAAGATTAAGTATGTAATTTATTTTAGTTGGATAAGTTACACGGTGTATTCATATTAGATTTGAATAAACATAAATTTCCTCTGTAGACCTTATATTGCTTCGTCTGTAGTTTTGATTTTACATATATTTTGTTTCAACTGTTAGTGTTCAAGAACAGTGGTTCTCAATTTTACCTGCAAAGAAGAATCATCTATAAGGAGGCTAGTCTTTAACCGTTAATTTCTTGCTTGGAAACTGGCGTTGTCAGTAGACAAATCTTAAACTCAAGCTCCACCATTCAAAACAGAACATTGAACCTTCCAAAGCAACACATATAGGTTTACTTCATTTATGATTGGTTCTTGATCTTTTTTTTTTTTTGCTCGGTTGATTGGTTCTTGATCGAATTTATATCTCAAAAGCTATCTTGGCTTGAATTTATATCTCCATCTCCCTGCATTCGGATCTATAGGTTTACTTCATTTTTTGTTGATTTTCATCTTTATCTTCCTAGACTTGTCACAGACCAACTAGTCCATAATTTCATCTTTATTGAATCAAAGAACTGGCATGTCCACTATGTTACGATCTTGTCTTTATGTTGCACTAACAGGTCCTTCTCACCGGGCTGTAATCAGATATCGGGCTCAGTTCATGGGCATTTTAGTAAATCTTACAACTGTCCTTATATATGAACCAAACCCTATGATTTCAGTAAAAATTCGTTCTACAAAATGGAGACCAGTACAGTGAGGCGGCGTTGAAGGAAAAACAGATCAGAGTTCTGCTTTCGATTTCCAAGATCAGATGGGGAGTCATGATGAGAGTAGATTTGGTTATATGTTGGAAGCTTTACACACGGCTTGGAGATCAAAGAGAATAGAGATAACTGCAAATTTGTTTCAACGAATTGTCATAATGACTTCTCCTCTCAAAACAGAGTTGTTTCTTCCAATCAGATTTATGATATGGGTAGCTCAGATATCTATCAGGTGGCTACTGATTCATTGTGTCGTCGTTGTGGTGACGATTTTCCTGGAATATCTCAGCAAATGCTACAAGTGTTGGAATAATCTACCATCATTGAATTAGTGGGGTTTTAAGTTATTTGTTTGTTAAACTATCAGTGTAAGACCAAAATTGAGTCTATTTTAGACAATAGCTTTACACTCACTACCTCAAAAACCCAATATTTCCTAGTTAAGCAGCAACAGGAATTGGAAAAAGTATGTAACTGGTTTTAGTTGGATGGAATTTAAGGATGTATTCATATCTGATTCGGGTAGTGATATGTAACTGGTTTTAGTTGGATGGAATTTAAGGATGTATTCATATCTGATTCGGGTAGTGATTGTAACTGTGACTTTCTCTTAGTTGAACATAAAGTGATCGATATGGAGCTTACGTTTCAAACTTTCAATTGTTAGAGAACATGTTCTTTGTACGCCTTATTTTAAAATATTTATTTTTGATTTCTTTCATTGTTGTTTATGTTTGATCGGCATCTCACTGAGCTCTCTATCTTGAAGGGTATACGGTTGCTAATCTAATTCTCTGAAATTAGAGAAATAGATCTGTGATGGACCTTGCACCCAGAATCAAAATTAGCGAATTGTGCCCCATTTAACCTGCCAGAAATTCTGAAATGGTAGATCTGCATAATGTTTTTAAGATTCTATTATATCGGTGATCAATGAATTGATTCGAGTAGTTTATTGATTGTATGTTTCACTTATCTGACCATACAAAGATCTGCTAAAATTCAGTGGGAAGGCTAGTTTACATTGTCTAGGACAGTGTTAAATGTTGTAAATCTTATATCTCAAAGTACTTTTGGTTGAATTCAATTCTTCCTACATAATGTTAACCAAGATTGAGGTTTGTTCGTGCTTACAATTTAGTATCTAAATGGCTTGATATTTATGTTGGGGTTTTGATTGTCAGTGTAGGTAGTTTCCAAATACACCATGGAGTCCACAACCACCTTTTCTGCAATTAGGGAGGGATTTCTGTGAACCTTTTACGCTCATGTACGTAGTTGATGCAAATGGATCATGGCACTGAACAAAAAGGACTAGATGGAAACACCTGTGCATACTGTTATTTAGTTCGAAATTGTAGTGCACCTGTGCAAAGAAACTCCTACACCCAACCCCTTAAGTACATATGAGGCCTTTCTACTCTAATCTTGAGAGGGTGAGAGTGTGGAAAAGCAAGAGAGGCAACAAAATTCATAACACTAAGTCTGTGTTGCAACAAAGTAATTAAACGGACTGTATGCTTACATAACAGCCTTAATCGTTGATTAAAAGACCACCAAAAATTACCAATGAAAGGCTCGAGGATGGTGGACTTTGAATTTTAACAAGAGACTATTACCATGTAACATGAAAAGAAATGAAGCGGCACTGCCAATGATGAGGCTAAACTTCTTGTGTGGGAGGATGAAGAATGAGAACTACAACTACGGACATGCCAATTATGTTGCTACTGAAGGATGAAGCAAATGCCCACTTGGGGAGTGGAGATTACTTTGCATCAAAAATTAGCTAGTCATAAAACATGTCTAAAACAGGTCTACTTATCCCAAGTTCCTTCGGGTTAAAGTTCAGTCAAAGAAAAGCATTCGACTGACAGTGCGGCTGCGGCATCTACCTTATCGTTTTCTCTTTTGGTGAATTGCAACCTTCAAACAAGAAAAACAGGTAACATTTTAGTTGATAATTGTAATTCATCACCAGCAGCAGTAGTAATAGCTAGCAATATTGATCTATTATCACTGATTTTACTCTGCTTACCTTCAAAATCTCTTCTTATCTTTAAATCTGTTTCTAAACAATGGTATTCTCTCATTGGAACCCCATTTCAGTCCTAGACAATTTCTTCAGAACCCTCACTTTTCAGTCTTAGACTGGATCAAAACAATTTTTGGACGGGGTCAGCAGGTACCAGTATACGAGTAAATCAATCTTGATAGAAATGATGAGACTGGTAATCGCAATGCTCCATTTCTAACCATAAAGTTTGATAAAATCAACTAATCGATAAAGAATGTTCAATCTTGTAATGGTTTTGTCCTTAGCAGTAGTTGCCCATATGATAGTAAGAAATGTATTTACTACGTTTTCGATGCACTAGGCAATGCAGTGTCTTACCCAAACCTATACTGAGAAAGAGGGGGGGGTGGTGGAACGATGTTCTACGCACCTTGGAAGGGTGTTTACTTATGTTTTTCTAAAGTTTTTCAAAACATCTTAATCAACATTCATATGGTTCACATGCCAAGCATTTTCAAAGAAACTCCTACATCCAACCTGTAAAGTACTTATGATGCTTAACTACTCTAATTTTGACAGAGAATCAACTAGGACAGCCGTATGATGATCTGAAGGCACCCAGGTAAGAAATATCTAGGGCATGTGACATAAAACAAAATACACTACAAGTATAAGTGTGTGGAGAAGCAAAAGAGGCAACAGTCATACCTCTAAGTTTGTGTTGCAACAAAGTAAAACGGACAGCAGGTTAAACACACAGTATGTTTACATATCAACCTTAATTTTTGATTGAAAGACAACCCGAAATTACCATTGAAAGGCTAGAGGATGGTTGAATTTGAACCAGAACATGAGGTTATTACCATGTAACATGACTTGTATGGGTGGAGTTTTCTGCTAGGATGTAGAATGAAAATTACGGACATGCCAAGTATGTTGCTATAGAAGGATGCAGCAAATGCCCATCGCCCCCAAGCTGTCTTTTAGAAGCGCATCGTGGATTCCAACTATAGTGGGCGCTTGAATGAAGGGCAAGACATTGGACGCAGTGAATGATAACAGGACAGAAAACATGATAAGATACATCCTATTGAGCTATCTTCTTCACGTTTATGCATCAAGAAACCAGTCAGGAAAAAAGATTACGAAAGCAAAATACTTAATTGAACTAGACAAGGCAGTACCTGCGAAGTTTGCAGATGGGATTCAGTCTGCGCCTTCATGTTTTGGATCGAAAAGGGAAAGCAGTCCAGCATATTGTGCAACTCTAATAGCAAGCGCAGCTGGTCAAGGTACATTGACAGCGGCAAGGACATGAGAATCTGAATCCCGCGGGCTTCTGTAAGTCCTTTGGATACCCATCCAATTTGCAGCAAATAAGCTTGGTATGTCGTTCCAATGGTCACAAAATGGCCTTGGACGCATATTGTTTCCATTGTTGGTAAAGGACCTTTGATTTCTCTGGTCACTGCCAGAAACATTTCAGAATGGAAGATTCCACAGAAGTGATAGAAGAGGAGTTGATACCTTGCTATTCTTCTTCTTGTCTAGCATGATTATATATCTTCGAAGGAGATGTCATGGGTTTAATCAGCAGGATCTGATAATAATAGGAAGAAGAAAACAAGAAAAATAATTAATAAAGTTGTTTGTTTGATTGATTGGTTAATTAAACCCTAGACCAAACTAAATATATATTAGAACATGACTTTCCTTTACTAAATAAGGAAACCCTAATTACCTAAAAATAACTAGACTCCCCCAATTGGTGTTGGTGTCCCAACATCCCCAACTAAGACACAACTTGTCCTAACTGGATCATAAGACCAAGCTAAAATATATCTAGCCAAAAAATAGAAGAGTAGCCTCTTAAATGCAACTTGTCCTCAAGTTGAGCATTATAATTCATCACGGAAACATCATCTGACTTTGTTTAGTAACTAACAACCAAGGTGGCTTCCATAATCTTGGTAAGCTCCGGCTTGAATTCCAAAGATAAATACTTCCAATTCCCTGAGCAACAGTCTGCAATCATGTGCCACATCCTCAAAGTAAGGGAATCAAACAGAGCAACACTGTCGCTTACTTTCATGCGAAAACAAATGAGCCCAGATTTTCCAAACTAAAACACATCAGCAACATTCTCGATGTTCTAATAGAGAATATAAGAAAGACTATTATGCAAATTAGCCTTTACTTTTCGTTGAGAAAGACAACTGAATGCACCTATCTTGCTACTGATCAAATATCCTTCTTCCACAAAAAGAAATCACTTGTCATGGATTTTTTCTCAACAGTGCACAAACATCTTCTTACTTTCAAATTCTTCAGAACTTCCATCACTACATTTTCCTTGAAGCTTGTAGTTGATTACGTTTAACGCCCATGCAAATCTCTTCCTGAAGTTTCTTTACAATTCTCAACAGTGGCAGCCATATTCAGTTGAAATGGTCTCCTTGAATTACACAGATTTGTAACTTGAAAGTTATAACAAATCCGACAATTGCCTTCACAATATTTGCGACAAAGTTCATCGATGACAAACTATTAGTATTATTAATCCATATTCAGGCACTCTTACCTCAATCCTTATCAGTTGAATCTTGTTATGAAATTCATGGCACATTCGTTTTAATTTTCCATCTTGCTCATTCTCTACCTAGTTGTGTATGCAAATGGTGCATGTCACCCACTCCCTCCCAGATGCTCACCAAATAATCACAGATGATAAACTGTTTTCCCATGGGAACAAGAAAATGGTCTGCACATGTGGGTGGTATCCAACTCCCTAACTCCTTCCAGTTAAGTCCACCTATATTTGAATCATTTCTCCCACACATCTTTTGTATCTTGCACTCAGGACAAGATTTGCTTTTGGTTTTGAGCCCACCAAGAATAATGTATTGTTGTTGCAAAGTTTAGCTCCAAAACGTCAGTAGGACAATATGAATTCCCCACTACAGCAGTGTCTCTTACACGAAGCGTAACTAGAGTTGTTGCAATCTTACTACGCCATTTAGACTCGATATGAGCGGGTTCATTGTCTTTAAGTGTATTTGTAACCTCAGCGTAACGCCATCTGTCGGCATCTTTAAGAAATGCACTTGGTGTTAAAAATACTCATAACCACTATCACCGACGTTTTCACCAAAAAGCCTTCCTTCATCACCATTGTCGCCATTCTTAACAATTGGAATTGAATTCAAAGACAAAAACGTAATCCATAACCATGTTTAAGAGCTGCATTGAAAAGAATTTGATTGTACTGTATTAAATAGTGAATACTAATCCCTTTCCTCGGTTCAAGTATCCAAATACATAGTGTAATAAACGTACATGGTTATGGTTCCTTCGCAGTCAACCAAAGAACACCCTTCCGTGCTCATACCCTTAAGGGAAACAGTGTATGATATGATCTTGGATATATTGCTCCTTCACTAGTTTTTTGTGACGATATGTCCAGAAAACGTACATCCCCTCTTTACTTGAATTTCACTTGCACTATGCTTACTGCCATTAGGAAGATCCAATATGTGAATGGACTTTTTTGTTTTATCCACCACGAAAGTTGTGAGCCAAATAGGAAAGAGCTTCAACTTTTCTTAAAACAATTACAATTGAGATTCCCCCTCAAGAATTTGAAAATTCTTCACTTTGACTGATTTTTGGTTACATAAGAAATAAGATCACTAGACCATAATCCCTGTGGATGTTTTCTTCATAATGTTTGTTCAACAATTTTGAATACTCAATAAACAACATAACCAAGATCCAACCATGCATAGCAAAACCTGAATTCAATAAATTTGAAAGTTTCTTTCCACTACCAAATAGATGAACGAACTTCACGGAAGATAAAAGCACTTCTTACTTGAGTTTATTGATTGCCACATTATCATCAAAATTGTGGTGAGTCAACTCTCCTTGATACATGACTATCGGTCAATTATTAGACACAAGAATTTGAATTGAAATTTTAGCTCCTGCTTGAAAACAAGTGGAATTTTTGTTGAAACCATTTCATAGTCCTCAAGTTTTTTATTGGTATGTATTGACCCGACTAAACACGACTTTTTTTCAAAGATTGATGTATAATGAGCTACCACACCTTTGGCTGAATAATTCTTAAATTCTTCTTCTTCCTCGATCAAATAGTCTAATCACAAGGAAGATAAAAAAATCATTACCACTTAGCTTTATCTTATAACCCATCTCAACTAATTTGATTTGACATCTCTTCAAAATCGTTCAAGTTTTTTCCATCACGTTAATCAACCATTAAAGTTTTTTTTTCCATATCTTTTGTTGATGCCTCCATAATTTTCAACAAGTCTACGCTGGATGGAGGTGGATTAATTGGAGCAAATAAGTGTATTGACGGATTTCAACTTCCCAACAATTTGTTTTTATCTTTTTCAGAACTTCTCGAGAGATTTTTTCCATCAATCTTATTGGCGTTCTCTTGCTTCTTCTTGCTCGGCTAAGCGTTTTCTATCCAAGTTTTTTTGCTTTACCGTAGACACTTCTCTAATGAAACACCGAGTCAAGGTATCTTCTTTGTTGATGTGCTTCTCGGATAAAACACCTCAAAACAAACCATCACCAACCTTTATGCTTAAATTCTCTTTACCATGTCCTCTTCATCTTGTTTAACAACAGATGAAAACGAAGGGATTTGGTACTTGTTTGGGCAATTGCAGAAGCGGTGTTACAGAGATATGCTTCGAGATCCGATTCGATTAGTCCTTCATCTCTTTCATCGGTTGGAAACTCTTGAGGCCAAATCGACAGGAAGTTTGTTGCGACGGGTAGATCTGTTAAATTATTGTTTGTAATGATATACTCTAATTTTAACCAAGCCTTTGGGAATCTCAAGACATTATTTATTGTTAACAATATTTAGTTTATATCTATGAATGTTATAAGTTTTTGATGATAGTAGTAGTAGTGTAGATTGCGAGATTAGGTTGTACTTAAAATGGTAATTCCTTCAGTATTGTTGGATTTTTGTTTCATTTTGTCTTGATTTCGCAGATTTGTTTTTGTACTTCCAATTGTGGTTAAACTAGTGGTAGGCAGTAAAAGGAAATAGATTCCCTCGTACTACCAGAGAAGCTCTCACTCTCCTCGATTTTGCTTGCATATGCTTGACAAAATTGTTACCCAAATGAAAAAAAGAAAATATATATACAAAATAAGCTGTTGCCACACTGAAACTACAGATCAATCTAATCCACAGAAAAGTTGAAATTGATTTGATAGAAACATACAAAATTAGACAATGTCAATGAATACAAAATGGTTCTTAGTTATCCAATTTCAATATTGCACCCTTCTGACTCTTCTTTGTCTAAATCTTATTGTTCTCTAGTTTTGTTTTCCTCTGAACTGAACCTAAGGTCCGTCAAGTGGTTCTACTTTGATACCCACAGATTGAAGTTCATCCTCATGGACCGTCCCCCGTCATCCAATCTCACAAAGCACAAGCTCGATGGGATTGGACCTGTGAGAGCATTTCTTGAGAAATAGATGTGGTAGAGTGACGTCAGATTTCCGATTGCTAATGTTGTAGGGTTGGAGCTTCTCACGTTCCATATCAAGCTTGTTATATTGACTCAAGTCCATCAGTAACTGTCAACGTTTCGAAACCCAAAAGTTGATCCTTGCGGTTCCATTAAATTTCAATATCTTATAATTCTATCCAACATAAAGTTGCCAACTCTTTCTAATCAGCCAGATGAGGCGGTACTTTGTAATTAGATGCTGAAGATGATTCAATTAAATGTGGGGAGCTAACCTTTTGGTCTTTGGTACTCCATAAATCCAAGCTACTCGGAAAGAATTATCAAGATTGAATCAAAACAAAGAGTTTCATTGAATGAGTTTTCATTTAGATAACATTAATACAATGTTTTTGATATTTTTGGATGATTACAAATGATACTACAAATGCCTATTTATAGGCTTACAAAGAGAAGAAGAGAACTATGACTATGGAGGCTAACAACTATGCCTTTGGAGGCTAACAACTATGCTTATGGAGGCTAACAACTATGCCTTTGGAGGCTAACAACTATGCCTATGGAGGCTTACCCTATATTCTTTGTTTCTAGAATAATCTATATGTTTAGAACATGTTTAGAGGTAATTCTAACACTCCCCCTCAAGCTGGTGCATATATGTCGCTCATGCCTAGCTTGCCAACAAACTTCAGAAATATTTTACTTGGAACTGCTTTAGTTAGAATATCAGCTACTTGTTCTTCCGATCTAATTCTAGGTAACTCCACGATCCCATTATCCAACTTCTCTTTAATGAAGAACCTATCTATATCCACATGTTTTGTGCGATCATGATGAACTGGATTGTGTGCAATATCACACGCCGCTTTGTTATCGCAGTACAAACGAATTGGTTTCCTAGGAGGATACCCCAATTCAGTTAGCAGACGTTTTAACCACATAACTTCGCAGATACCCAGCGCCATACATCGCCATTCAGCCTCTGCACTTGATCGTGAAACAACTCCTTGTTTTTTGCTTCTCCATGTAACAAGATTACCCCCAACGAAGGTAAAATATCCTGAAGTAGACCTCATATCATCACATGACCCACCATAGTCAGAATCAGTATATGCCTCCATACTTTTGAAGTCTTGACCTTTCTTAAACAAGATCCCTTTTCCTGGAGCAGACTTCAAGTATCTTAGGATTCGCATTACCGCATTCATATGTGTTTCTCCAGGATTATGCATGAATTGACTAACAATACTCAATGCATATGCAAGATCAGGTCTTGTATGTGCCAAGTACATTAGTCTACCCACGAGCCTTTGGTATCTTCCTTTATCAACAGGTACTTGGTTGCCATCCGAACATAATTTCAAACCTGGCTCTCTTCGGGTGTATCTACAAAGTTGACATGTTTGTCATACCTGTTTCCTCCAACAAATCAAGGGAATATTTTCTTTGTGACAAGAATATTCCTTCATTGATCGAGATACTTCAATTCCAAGGAAGTATTTTAAAGAAGCAAGATCCTTCATCTGAAATTCACTTGATAGATAATTTTGGAGAGCCTTTCTTTCTTCCTCGATCATCTCCTGTAACTATCATGTCATCTACATATATGATTAAAGCTGTAATCTTACCTCGATTTTTCTTTAAGAATAAAGTATGATCTGAATTTGCCTGACGATAACCAAATGCTCTCATAGACTTGGTAAATCTTCCAAACCACGCTCTCGGAGATTGTTTCAGACCATACAATGACTTGTTTAACCTGCAAACTTTTCCGTTATGCAACTCGACTCCATCATTCCTGGTGGAAGCTGCATATACACTTCTTCGGACAAATCTCCATGTAAAAGGCGTTCTTGACATCAAACTGTCCAATGGCCAACCCAAATTTGCAGCAAGAGACAACAAGACTCGCACTTGTATTCATTTTAGCTACAGGTGCGAATGTCTCATTATAATCTACACCATAAGTCTGGCTATACCCTTTAGCAACCAATCTTGCCTTAAAGCGTTCAATTTCACCATTTGCCTTGTATTTGACTGTAAAAACCCAAATACATCCCACGACTTTCTTTCCTTATGGACATTCAACCATGTCCCAAGTATTATTTTCTTGTAAGGATTTCATCTCATCGATCATAGCTTCCTCCATTTCGGATCGAGATAATGCTTCCCGCACGCTGTTAGGAATAACTACAGTAGATAATTGATTCACAAATGACTTATTTGATTCGGTCAGACGGTGATTAGAGATATAATTACTCATGGGATATTTAGCTTTTGATGAAATATCAGGTTCATACATAGATTTAGGGATACCTCTATTCCGACGTTCTGGCAATTGTTTCTTTGCAGGTTCAAGAACATCTTCAGCGAACGGTTGGATTGGGGTTGGTGATCTATCATTATCTTCTTCAACTTCATCTGCATTATCTTCTGATCTATATGCATTATCTTCTTCAACTTTATTTATAGCTTCAATTTCATTATCTGTGTTAATTTCTTCCCCACTAACTTTCTGTTCTTTTGGAATTTCAAGAACAACATCTTCTTCGATTATGTCTTCTTCATAGTCAAGAGTCTGAATTTCTTTTCCATACTCCCCTGAAGTTCGACTTGAGTAATACATCACGTGTTCGTGAAACTTAACATCCAATGTGATGTACATTCGTTTAGTTGGAGGATGGTAGCACCTATATCCTTTCTGACTTGCATCATATCCTACGAAGACACATCTTAAAGCTCGGGGAGATAACTTGCTCCGTTGGTTCTTGTGTAAGTGCACAAATACTACACAACCAAATATGCGTGGAGGCAAGTTTGGAACTGTTGGTGAAACTGTTGCCTCACTGAGAGCTTGAAAAGGTGTCTGAAAAATGATAGTGCTGGAAGGTGTACGGTTGATCACATATGATGCAGAGGCAAGAGCTTCACCCTAATAAGTTAACGGCATATGAGCTGATATTAATGAAGCGCGCACAACTTCAAGCAAGTGACGGTTTTTCCTTTCAGCTACCCCATTCTGTTGAGGAGTATTAGGACAAGTTGTCTGATGAACAATACCACATTCTTTTAAATAATGCTGAAAATCAGTACTTAAATATTCGCCTCCGTTGTCACTTCGAAGAACTTGAATCTTTGTATTGTATTGTGTGTTGACTACTTTGTGAAACCTCTGAAATAAATTATTCACTTCATCTTTTGATTTCATCAAGCAAACCCATGTCATCCTAGTGCAATCATCAATAAAGGTGACGAACCATCGTGCGCTTCCAAGAGTGTTAACTTTAGACGGCCCCCAAACATCAGAATGAATAATCATGAATGGAATAGGACTTTTATTTAAACTTGATGGAAACGAAGTACGATGGCTTTTAGCTAGTTCACATTCTTCACATTGAAAACTAGAAACATCAATCTTTGAAAATAGACTAGGAAATAGCTTTCTTAAGTAGCCAAAAGAAGCATGCCCTAACCGTCTATGCCATAACCAAATTTGTGATTTCTCCTTCTCCCCCGAGTACCATTCACAACTAAAGCGTTAGATAATCTTTCTGAAATTTTTGACTCCAAATCTAGATAGTATAGCTTTCCTCTTCTAACCCCAGATCCAATCGTCCGCCGTGTTCGAATGTCCTTAAACACACAAGAATTAGGCCAAAAGATAACAACACAATTTAAGACTTTAGTAATTTGGGAAACTGATAATAGATTATAATTTAGAGAGGGAACGACTAAAACGGAATCTAGACTCAATGTATCCGTAAGATTTAATGATTGTTCTCCAATTACTGGAGCCAAAGATCCATCTGTTTGTGCAAACGGAGTTGTGTATGGATGTTTTAAGAGGAGAAACCTGTCTGAATCAAAAGTCATATGGTCTCATGCAACCCGAATCAATTATCCATGAGCTATTAGGAACAACTTGAGAAATATTAAAAACCTTACCATTGGTTGTTTCCATAGCGGAGGTTAGATTACTAACCACATGTCTTTCTGCAGCGAATTCTTTTTCTTGGGATCGCATTTATCCCACCAATCTGGATACCCGATAATCTTAAAGCAGTTGTCTTTGGTATGACCACGTTTACTACAATGAGTGCAGGTGACAGACTTATGTTTAATGTTGTATTGACGACGGGTTTCCATTGCAGAAGTTTCAACACTAGATACAAGGATCCTTCTCCTTGCTCTGATACCATATCAAGAATGAATCAAAACAAAGAGTTTCATTGAATGAGTTTTCATTTAGATAACATTAATACAATGTTTTTGATATTTTTGGATGATTACAAATGATACTACAAATGCCTATTTATAGGCTTACAAAGAGAAGAAGAGAACTATGACTATGGAGGCTAACAACTATGCCTTTGGAGGCTAACAACTATGCTTATGGAGGCTAACAACTATGCCTTTGGAGGCTAACAACTATGCCTATGGAGGCTTACCCTATATTCTTTGTTTCTAGAATAATCTACATGTTTAGAACATGTTTAGAGGTAATTCTAACAAGAATTAGACTTTGTCTTGCTCTAAAATTTTCCCTCTAGGCCAGCAAAGGAACTGCAACTGTTGCCATCCGAGTATACCACGTGTCCGTACTTCATGTCAATACAGCTTCTCGCCTTGAAACTTGAACAAAGATGATCGTGACACTGTCCCACGCGCATATTCCGCTTTGTGATTTATGAAGGTATGTGTGGCCTCTAAACCGAAATAAAATATAACACAAGTACTTATCACTATGACTCCGTAGTATGTCTACACTTAGAAATGATCAACTACTAGGGTAATTCAAAACATGTGCAGTTCACCTCTCACAAGGGGTTTCTAACTGTTCATTGGATAATTCTTTATGGCCTCATTTACTTTCGAATCAAACCTAAGGTCTATAAAGTCGTTCTCTGTTGATAACCACAAAGACATTGATTGGAAGCTGAAAATGTCACAACATAAAGATCCAGGAAACAAATCTATGTAAATTTAGACGTAGCATAATGCAGATTACATCCAACTGTTGTTAGACTTAGCATAATGTGCACAATGCCTATGCTATTAGTCTTATTCATACACTTTGAAATGGTGAAAGTAATCTATTTCGGACGTTTTTGTTCACTGCTGACGCCAACATAAATTTTCTTTGCTGATGCACTCGACCTGAGTTCCATTCTCAACACCCGGGGCTCCCACTAGGTTATCAAGAAAGTCTAAATTCAAAAAACCTTAAGTTTGCATTTCTTTTTTCAATATAATGTGAATACTTCCAATTAAAAAATATTCAAAATTTATTTGGGAGTATATAATGAAAATCCGCACGGACATGTGAGAGCATTTCTTGAGAAATAGATGTGGTAGAGTCATGTCATATTTAGAAATGCTAATGTTGTAGGGTTGGATCTTCTCAAGTTCCACATAAAGTCCTTTAGTAACTGTCAATGTTTCAAAACCCAAAAGTTGATCCTTGCGGTTCCATTCTGTAGAAATTTCAAGATCTTATAATTCTAACCAACACTAAGTCCCTAATTCTTCGTAATCATCCAGATGAGCCAGCAGTACTTTGTAATTAGATGTTGAAGATGATTCAATTATATGTGGGGAGGTAACCTTTTGGTCTTTGGTACCCCATAAATCCAATCTACGATTGGAAAGAATTAGACTTTGTCTTGCTCTAAGATTTTCACTCCAGGCCAGCAAAGGAACCGCAACTATTTCCATCTGATCCCATGTCCATACTTCATGTCAATATAGCTTCTCTCCTTGAAACTTGAACAAAGATGGAATTATCCCGCGCATATTCGGCTTTGTGATTTATGCAGGTATGCGTAGTATACCTATCACTATGACTTCGTAGTATATCTACACTTTGGAATGATGGAAGTAATGATCAACTACTAGGATAATTCAAAACATGGGAAGTTCACCTCTTTGTCTAATTCTTTATTGCCTCGTTTCCTTTCCAATCAAACCTGAGGTCTATAAAGTCGTTCTCTGTTGATAACCACAGAGACATTGGAAGCTGAAAATGTCGTGCCATAAAGATCCATGAGAGACCCATGAAAAAAATCTATGTAAATTTAGATGTAGCATAATGCAGATTACATCCAACTGTTAGACTACATTGTTTGTTTACTCTTTACTGATCTGAGTCGTCTGGATCCAAGTCATCTGAATCTGAGTGAAATTACTTGAGCCATTTGGATCAGACTCAACATGTTTGTTATGAGTCGGATCTAACTCAACTGACTCAATAATACTTGAGTCAGTGGTTTGTTCCCATGAGTCAGGGGTATTTTGTTACCCGACTCAAATGGGTCCGAATAAGAGGTCAGGTCTAAGGCAGAAGACGAGTCAGATCTAACTCAAAGTAGAAAACAAATAGTATGACATCTGATGCCGAGTCAGCTGCAAACAAGATTTTAAGCATAATGCTATTAATCTTATTCGTACACTTTGAAATGGTGAAAGTAATCTATTTCGGACTTTTGTGTTCACTGCCAACGTAAAAGAACTCTCTCTCCAGGAAATTTTTTCTCCCAGATAGGCTAACTAAACCCTAGCCGACTGAACTTTATCCTGTTCGGATTAGCTCCTTTGGAGTGGATCCGAGCTGGAGAAGGATTAACTCATCCAATCCTTTGCTTTAATTTCTCTCTAAGATCTGTTTCAATCGATATCAGTTTGTTTTTAATACGAATATTCCCCGTTTTTGATCCATCTTAAACTGGTTTGATTGGGGGTTTCTTTAGTTTTTAATTTAGTTTATTATTGGGATTTTGACTTGGGTATCTGATCTTCATCATTATATCCTTGTTATTCTCTCTTCTTTAATCTATTTGCTCAAGTGTTTTTTCTTTTTTCCATTTTAACCTAGGTTTCATTGTTTGGAAGATTTAGTTTTCTTGCAGAGGTTGACATTTTAAATATTTGTTGATTGAAGTTGTACATCCTGTCTTGGGTTGGGATCTCTAATCAAGTTTCTTGGTTAAGTTCTTGCCGATTTCTCAATCCAGTAACTCAGATTTCTCACAACAAAGACATTTTCAACAAGTTCAACAAACAATCTAGCAGTAACAGCAACAAAGTCTTCTTGAACAGCAGAGATCCTTCTGGTTCTATGACTCTGATTCTAGTTCAAACACCAGCTACAAAAAATGTTTCAAAGACAACATAAGCCACTGCAAAGACATAGGAGATTATAAAGACACATGAAACACCAGCAACAAACAGTTCTATAATACCGATCTAGATGAAGACCCAAACCGATCCTGACCTAAATCACCTCATGAAATCCGAGTTAAGTTATATCGGTTACTTATGTTACTGTTACTTTGAAATAATCAGTGGCAAATGGTTGGATCTATGGATCCTGTTTTACCTATGTCACATATATCATATTGATTTTGAAAAAAACCTTGAGAAATGGTTGGAATTTATCCTCACATCTCTACTAATTGTAGTGTTGTTATATGGTTTGGATGTGTTACTATTGATCCAACCTAGACCATTTAAACTAGTCTTGTTACCCTGGAATTGGTTAGGAATGGTAGGATCTCTTTGTCAGATTTGGTTATATGACAATGTTGTTAAGTGTTTTGGATACGTATGTTGTCTCTATGAAATCTATGTAATTTCTGGAAACTACCGAGCTAGTCATGTACATGTAATCGAAACTGATCCTGAATCGGTGAATTATTATCAATATATATGAGGCTTGCCTCTTTTTCGAAAAAAAAAAAAGCGTTCACTGCTGACGTCGACATAAATTTTCTTTGTTGATGCACTCGACCTGAGTTCCATTCTCAACACCCGGGGATCCGCACTAGGCTGCAGCCGAATGTGGATACCTCAAGGGTATTTCAGTAAATCGTTCTAAATCCCTTATAAATTGGCCATACCCTAGAATTTAAGTAGATAGATAAGAGTGAGAGAGGCTGGAAAATAGTGTGGAGTGAGGCCGGCCGTGCAGAAGAAAGAAACACCGGTAACCGGATCTTAGCTGATGAGAATGTGCGGTTTCCAAACTCAGACGTGTCGGAGTTTGGGTTTCATGTGGGAATCTACAGATGTTTTGGTGGGGATCAGAGAGGGAGATCACAGATCTTCCAAATTGTTAGTCAAAATGACTTATCCTCTCAAAACTATGGTGTGACATCGAAGAGTTGTAGGAAGTTACTAGACTCTCTGATTTTCGAGCTCGGGTTTCCTCTCCAAATCTCTTTCTTTCATCTAAATGTGAAAAAAGGCCATTACTTGGGCTTATGTTTGGAGAAATGTTTCTCTGGAATCTGTAGCAGGGATTGAATTTTTTGTTGCCAGTATTTACTTTAGATTTACTTCCTACATATATATAAACGTTGGTAAACACCCGAAGTTTGTTGAGATTTGTGGATCTGTAATAGAATTAAATGATTGTTATGATTTTTCATTTGTAATCATAACATGTATACTTTTGTTTAGTATTACAGATAATTTATTTATATTTACTTATTAGATGTATAAATGTTGTTAGGAACTCTGATGATAATCAATGGTTGTAGATATATTTGCAACCATGAATACTCTTGGTGAATGTAAGATGGTTTAACTAAACCATTAGGGAATTTATTCACTGTGTTAACCTTTTAGGAATATTCATTTAGTTTAGATTTTGTGTTTTGATGATAGTAGTAATGTACATTGCCTAATTACTTTGGTGCTATGATAGAAACACCGATGTAAACAAAGCCACCATGTGATGATTGGTAATCCCACTCGTGGTAACTCATATTAGCTTGTAGATGGATACATCAGTTTCTTTTACTATATCTGATAACAACATATCTTAGTACAAAATCGGACTCAATTCGTTGAAGCCATGTATGGATGCGTTAGTGTTTACTAGTTGTTGACACTAGAGACAGACTTCCATACCATTTTGGGCGGACTAGCAGGTGATCAAAGACTTTCTCCAATCAGTTACCATTATGAAGTTTCCAGGTAAACCAAACATCATGCAGCTCCATAAAACCAGGGCCGGCCCTGAGCCTAAGCACCGGAAGTACAACTTCTGGCAACAGAGTTTTTGGGGCATCAATTTTTTTGTCAGTTTTCCATTTCAAAGTCAAAAGTCAACAGCAAGAAAACAGGAATTTTCAAAAATTTATTTTGATAGAGATTTGCGGCAAGAGTCCCGTTACCTGTGATGGATTTAGAAACCAACTTCGTTGCTGTTACACAGGTGGATGATACATCCAAAAATGAGAAATAGTCTCGTTGATACGGGTGTATCAGTAAGAAGAGGACCCGTAGCTATCAGGTTATCCTACGTGCACAGTCAGCCAAAGATACAAGTTTAACTTGCACCAGAAGGAATCTAATGGTTATAGTTTCCTAGTTTCTGTCAAGTTCTACATATAGGATTTCCTTTTCTTTTACTAGTTGAACTTGTAAGCCACGATTCTCTATCTATATAAAGACAATCGTGTAGTAGAAGAAGAACAATCAGTTGTGAGCAAAGCTATCTGTAATAGGTGTTTTGTCTCTAAGAAGCATTAAAGAAGAAGTTAAGTCACATAATTCTTATTTACTTTTTCTTGTTCTCTCATCAACAGTACATACTCTAGGTATCACTTTGATTTCGTATCAAGTGGTATCAGAGCGTGGTTCTGACAACCAAAGGGATTGTTGTGGTACATGAGCTCAACGCGTTCTAAGTATACGGAATCAGGAGAACCTTTACAGGTATTACCAGACCCTAGAAAACCTAGAGAAAGTTACTACAAGAAAACGATGGAAACTGATGCAGAGAAGATTACACGGTTAGAAGCAAAAATTAACGCTCTAACAGAACAGTTGGAGAAACATTCAACTAGAAAGCCAACCAAGGAGAATACATAGGGAAGTTTTAACAATGGAAACGACGAAGGAGGAAGCTCAAAGCAGAACCCGTTTGGAGGATTGAAGGTAGAAGTTAGGCTGGAGATTCCAGACTTCGATGGCGCAATTGATGCTGAGAAGCTAGACGCATGGTTTGATAAGCTTGAAACCTATTTTACTGCACATCAGTACGAAGAAACTCAAAAAATCACTTTTTCCAGCCTTAAGCTATCCCATCATGCTTTGGTTTGGTGGAAAGCCTATCAAAAGAAAACTGAAGCAGGAGATCTAACTTGGTCGCAATACCAGAATATAATGAGGAAGCAGTACTATCCAGTTGGTTATGCAGAAGAGAGATGGTACAAGTGGCAACATCTCTGACAACGTTACAATCAGAGTGTCCAAGAATATACCACAAAATTCTACCACCTGGCGTTAACTTTAGAGCTAGATGTTAACAGTACGGAACTCTTCCGTAAGTACGTAGGAGGGTTGCTAGAATACTTAAGACAAGAACTAAAACTCTTCACTACAACTGATATAGATGATGCTATGGTTAAAGGTACAGCTGTGGAGTCTAAGAATAAGAGTACTAGCAGCTCGGAAGGCAGAAGAGGAAGTACCAAAGGAGAAGATAAAAATTCCAGGGGGGTTAGAAGTAGAAGTTCACCATCTGAACCAGAAAATATATGTGAACACTGCAAAGGCAAAGGACACCTTAAGGACACCTGCTGGATTCTAAATCCTCATATCAAACCAAGAAAGTTGCGTGAAATGGAAGGACAAAGAAATAATAATAATAAGAGAACTGCTCTACTGACTGAAGTAGAAGAAATTTCTGAAATAGAGCACGCTGATCCAAATCTTGCCTTGATGATGAGTAATACTGAACAAGAAGACGTTGATTTACAGGAAGAATTGTTCCATGTGAAGATTCAAGTAAAACAGGCCATTATCAATGCTATTATCAACTCAGGGAGCCAGAAGAACTTGATCTCTGAGAAGTTGGTAAAGCAAATGGGGTTGGACACAACACCACATCCTAAGCCTTATCCCTTAGGATGGATACAGAAAGATACTGAGTTGCAAGTAAATACTCAGTGTAAGTTCAAATTTGCTATCACTGACAAGTATGTAGATGAAATAATTTGTGATGTGGTACCCCTCGATGTGACTCAAGTCATTTTTGGGAATCCATATCTATGGAAGCGTGACGCTATTCTTCATCATCGAGGAAGGTACTATCAATTCAAGAAGGAGGGGAAAGAGTTCCATATTCACGCAAGTAAAACCTCTCTACCAATGGAACTGGTATCTTCAAATCAGGTGAAGAGGCTAATTAATGCTTGTGGGAAATTCGCTCTACTGTTTATTAGGCCTGTCACAGAAGAAGCTAGAAAAGTAACATTACACACTATGTTAACCAGGGCTCAGCAAGGTGAAATAAGCAATATTAAGAAGAAGTTTGAAGATCTATTTAGGGAGGAAATGGTCGTACCACCTAAAAGAGAAGTTGAGCATGAGATTACTCTTGTTGGGGATGCTTCTTTGCCAAATCTGAGTTTATACCGGACTTCCATAACTAAATCCGAAGAGATTAAGAAACAAGTACAAGCCCTGTTGGAACAAGGGGCTATCGTACCTAGTTGCTCTCCTTGTGGTTATCCCGTTTTGTTAGTGCCAAATAAGGACGGAGGATGGAGAATGTGCGTAGACTATCGCGCTCTAAATAAGATAACCATAAAAAATCGATATCCTCTACCCAGGATAGATGATCTATTAGATCAGCTAGGGGATGCCATATTCTTTACCAAGCTGGATCTTAAATCAGGATATCATCAAGTCAGAATTAAGGAAGATGATACGTGGAAAACGGCCTTCAAGACGCGTCAAGGTTTATTTGAATGGCTAGTAATGCACTTCGGATTATGCAATGCACCAGCAACTTTTATGCGACTAATGAATGAGGTACTGCGTCCTTTCATTGATAAATTTGTCATTGTTTATCTGGATGACATACTAATTTTTAGCAAAACTTGGGAAGAGCATTTGAGACATATTACCCAAGTAATGACCGTCTTACAAGAGAATTTGCTAAGATTGAATGGCAAAAAGTGTGAACTCAGGAAGCGAGAATTACTCTTCCTAGGATTCATTATTGGAGAAGGAAAAATCAGAGTTGATCCAGGAAAAGTCGCAGTCGTAGTTGCATGGCCCACACCAACTAATGTCACGGAAGTAAGAAGTTTTTTAGGGGCCTGTCAATATTTGCGAAAGTTCATTCGACATTTTTCTCAAATAGCAGCCCCTCTACATGAGTTAATTAAGACCAGCAGAGTTTTTGAATGGAGCCCTAAGCATGAGGCTGCTTTTCAATTACTAAAAAAGAAGATTACTGAAGCACCTGTGTTGGCCTTACCCAACTTAAAGAATCCGTTTGAAGTAGAAACCGATGCTTCAAACTATGCACTAGGAGCATTGCTACTACAAGGATGGAATCCCATTGCATATCATTCTGAAACGTTTACAGGGGCCGTTAAAAACTACCCTACTTACGATAAGGAATTGTACGCAATGCATCAAGCCATGAAGCATTGGATGTCTTATCTCTTAGGGAAACAGGTGGTAGTACACACAGATCACAAGCCGTTACAATTTTTGCAAACCCAATCAAAATTGCAGCAAGATCGACATATGAAGTGGTCATCGTACTTAGATCAGTTCAACATCCACATAAAATACAAACAAGGAGTGACAAATAAGTTGGCAGACATGCTGTCCAGACCACCCTCTTCTTTATCTCTCTTAGTGGCCATGTATATACAACCCATCATGCCTACTGAATATGCTCAATTCTATGAGAACGATGAGGATTTCCAAGAAGAGTATAAGAAGATAACTCGAGGACAAGTCAGTGAGTTCCAGATTAAGGATGGGTTGTTATACAAGAGGTCTGCATTATGCATACCACGATAAGCAGATCGGTTGCATTGGATTAGAGAAGCCCATACATCACAGGTAGCTGGGCATTTTGGAAAAGAGAAGACTATTTTGAATTTGAAGCGGTATATGTACTGGCCAAAGATGTTTAATGATGTAGCGAGGTACATCAGAGGCTGCACATTATGTAATACTTCTAAACCCTCAAATAGGAATAGAGGACTGTATTTACCTCTTCCAGTCCCTAATCGACCATGGGAGAGCATTTCTATGGATTTTCTTGGAGGATTGCCAACTACAAAATCAGGTAACGATTATCTGTTTGTAGTAGTGGATAGGTTCAGTAAAATGATCAACTTGATGCCTTGCAAGAAGACGATCACTGGAGAAGGAGCTGCCAGATTATTCTTTCAACATGTATGGAGAAATTTTGGGTTACCCAGCTCAATTGTGTCTGACAGAGACAGTAGATTTTTGGGACAATTTTGGACCAAGCTATGGGTATTTATGGATACTAAGCTCAAACGTAGCACAGCTTTTCATCCACAAAAGGATGGACAGACAGAAGTGGTCAACAGAACCTTAGTACATCTTTTACGAGGGTATAATTCAAAACATCCTAAAACTTGGGATGATAGTCTCCCTTATATACAGTTTGCTTTTAATCGAGCAGTCCATGGTTCTACAAAAACTTCTCCTTTCGAGGTCTGTTTAGGATATCTTCCTCAAGGTCCTTTCGACATGGCATTCAACGCTGCCACTACTGAGACAGAAGACAAAGGAGAAGAAGATGTTAAAGCTCAGAGATTTATTGAGAAGATTAGCAAGATACATAGTCTAGTGGAAGCACAGCTGCAGAAGACTCAAGCTCAGTACAAGGCGAAACACGATAAAAATCGAGTGCCATGTAACTTTACTGTTGGAGACATGGTATGGTTGAAGATCAATAAGGAACGACTTAAAGGTGAAGCAAGGAAACTTAAGCCTATACGTTATGGGCCCTTCAAAATAGTGAAACAGTTTGGGGAGAATGCTTTTCAACTTGACTTACCCCCTTACATGCAGATGTATTCTGTTATAAACGCAGAGTACTTGAAACTGTTTGAACCTCCACTGCTGAATGAAGATGTTCAAGAGTTAAAACTTACAGCAGTAGAAGAATTGAGAGTAGAACGAGAAGAAATGATTACTCAAGATTGTATTCTTGAGACCAAGGTAACACCAACCAGGCGAGGAGATCGAGTTATGTACCGAATTGGTAGAGTTGGTCAAAAACCCAGCAAAGCAAAATGGTTCAGTCGAGAACAAGGTGAGGCAGAATTTCCTCACCTACAGTTTTAAAGCTAACAGGAGTTTGCAGCTTCCTAAAGAGGGGATCCAACTTGATACGAAATCAAAGTGATACCTAGAGTATGTACTGTTGATGAGAGAACAAGAAAAAGTAAATAAGAATTATGTGACTTAACTTCTTCTTTAATTCTTCTTAGAGACAAAACACCTATTACAGATAGCTTTGCTCACAACTGCTTGTTCTTCTTCTACTACACAATTGTCTTTATATAGATAGAGAATCGTGGCTTACAAGTTCAACTAGTAAAAGAAAAGGAAATCCTATATTTAGAACTTGACAGAAACTAGGAAACTATAACCATTAGATTCCTTCTGGTGCAAGTTAAACTTGCATCTTTGGCTGACTGTGCACGTAGGCTAACCTGATAGCTACGAGTCCTCTTCTTACTGATACACCCATATCACTCGTACACGAGATTAAGTTTCAAGCTATATAATCCTCTTAGGTTAACACGTGTTGTGATATGTACTTATATTATGTTTTACCGGTCATGACTCATGATAAAACTTGGTCAGTTGGCCGTTAGATGTATTTTGGACATACACAACCAGGTGAAAACACGCACTCCCCTATTTACTTAGTAATGTTACTACTTCAATTTTTATGGATTTTCTTTCGTAGGAATTGTGAAGCAACTAGTCAAATTCAACGGAGCAAAGTGATCATCTGCAACAGATCACCTTTACTTGTATCTGTCACGTTGTAGTCTTTTCCCTTCGTCAAGTTTTTATCCCACTGGGTTTTCCTTATCAAGGTTTTAATGAGGCAACACAAGGAAGGGCCTATCAAGGGCTAACCCGGGCTATAGCCCATCCCTAGATTTGCTAAATAAAACTTGAAGTACACTGATTTACCTTATTTTTTGGTATTAGCCCAGCACTGAGATGAAAATAGCCCAGAGTTAATTATCCCATATTCAAACATTTGATACGCGTAAATGGGAGACTGGGAGTAAAAAAATGATACGTTCAAGTGATAACTAGTTTTTGTTACCTACTCGACAACTAGTCGAAGTCAGAAGAGACATATTTTCATTCCCTTGGTCGAAGAGTTAGAACTTCTTCTCCTTACTTCTAGTGCTAGTTTTTTTTTTTTTTGATAAATGGTTAAGATAGATTCATAAGGTGCCGAGGAGGCACAAAGGAGACAAAAGAACTACATAAAGATGCTACATCGTAGAGTTTCATAGTTGCAAAGACTAGAAATCTCTCAAAGAAGATAAAGCAACAAACCGATACATCAAAGCTTAAAAAGTCTTATCCATAAATTTTATCTTTCCAACACCAAACTAAATCCTCAAAAAACATACCCCAAAATTCCTTACCAGGAAAACCCCACTGGTATAGCAAAGATTTAACTGCTATTACTATGTTAGCTTCATCTTGTGCCTAGTTGCGGAAAACCCTTCTATTCCTTTCCAGCCACATTTCCCACCAGATTGCTTGAGGTAAGTGATTCCATATGAATTGGTGTCTCTCATTGTCTAATTGTTTTTCCATCCTTCCAGACAAACCTTTGTAGTTTGTGGCCACACTAAACTTATCTTGGGGTATTGTAGAAAATAGATCCAAACGACATACACATAGCTGCAATGAAGTAGGATATGGTTTGTGGTCTCTTCGTTTTGGTTGAAAAATCTACATAGGAGGTTTGTAGAGTTCTCAACTAGATGCCTCCTTCTTAAGTTGTCTAGGGTTGGGCAAGCATCCCATAACACAGCCCAAGTGAAAAACGACACCTTGGTTGGTATAGTATTGTTCCAGATAAGCTTAGGATTAGTAAAATATGACACGTCAGTGGCTGGGTCTGCAATTTCCAGATCGTACAATGATTTTGTTGAGAATTTGCCTGATGCCGATGGAAGCCATAATCTCGTATCTTGCCTAGTTGAGATGATTTCCGGGTTACCAATCATGTCCAAAAGTTGAGCAACCTCGTCAATCTCCTCCCTCTTTAAATTCCTTGAAAATCCAAGATCCCAAGCATACCCAGTTGAAGCAAATTTGATCACTTGACTTATAGAAGCTTGTCGCGCCCTGCGTATCCTCCACAATATTGGGAACATGTCTTTAAGCGGAAGGATTGAGCACCAAATATCATTCCAGAAGCTAGTGTTCTCCGCACTATTTAAGGAAATTTTGGAGTTATTTAGAATTAGAGGTAAAGTATTCATAATACCTTTCAAAGTATTCATACTTCATCATTTTTGTGTTAGATTTTCAATCTAGGGTATTTATTATCTTGTATGATTGATTGATTGTGGATATTGTTTTAAAAAGTGAATCAAGCATCAAGCGAGGATAAAACTGTGTTGCATACTGCACCTAAAAATGGAAACTTGATGCAAATACTAAAGCATGTATACATGGAAATGGAAATGGAAATGAAGGAAACAAATGTGTGTTGCGTACTACACTTAAAAATCAGGAAGCATACTCTTAGCATCAACTTGTTTCTCCTCTCCTGAAAGCCTACTGTCTACATCTCCATCTTTACTACTCTTCAGATAATTCATCATCATGATGTCATACTTGATTTGCATGATTTCTCATCCTCGCATCAATACAGGGCATGAGACTGGTCAAGAAAGACAAAAATTACGTGAGAAACCAAGCTTATACAAATTCATTGAATGGTCCAGCAATATAGATACAAGACTCTGTGAACAAGAAAACGAGGACCAAGAGGTGTAAGCACTGTCTAAATGTTGTTATAAAGTATGTGACATCAAAAACAAAATTGGCATAAGTTTAGCCCTACCCAATATCAATTCCTGGGTCTGTCCCTGAGGCAACGTATACGCATCCAACTATGTTTTAAGTTTACTTAATATTGTACTCTTTTTACTTAGTTCAGGTTTATCCCTCTGGGTTAGAATGACAAAGTTTTAATGAGATAATTAACTTAGATTCGACGATCTTTGAAGATCGTATTACATGTGATGAACTACATGTAAAATACGAGACAACATGTGAAGAGTTGTACTAAGGTTATGTCCCACTGGGTTTTTCCTTGTCAAAGTATTAATAAATCAATTGACTTAGACACAATAGTCATCCATGAGAGAACTAAATTTTAAGACCTACATTCGAAACACTCTATGTGAAGCATTGCATACAGAGTTTTATTAGACCACACAAGGGGGAGTGTTATCGGGCCTATGGCCCAACTATACATGGGGTTTCCCTTTAATGTATATAAAGGATATACAGATATGTAATGTGACTAATCGATCAATAATATCTTCTGCTTTGTCTCTTATATCTTTCTCTTCTTCTTAACAATTCTACTGCAAAAAGACCTTATTTATAAGTGATTTGTTTAGAGTTCTTCATGTATAAATGTTGTTTGTGTGTGAATTAATATCTCCCTACATTTTTGGTGCGTGTGTGAATCTATATATGAAAGCTATTTATGCTTCAATCATATCTCCCTGCGTTTATCGTTGAATCATTTTTGTGATATCAGTAACCTATCAGTGTTTTTAATTTGTTATAGATACCTAGTTCATATCAGAGCCTGTAATCTCGGTTTTGGAAAGAAATGTTATAAGGCTAGTCTTAACCATTATGTCTTACTTGAAAAGTTGCATTGACGACAATGAACTCTTGTAATGTGCACATTTTATTCCGAGACTCCGCCATCTAAAACAGAACTTCATGAACCTCGCTTCTCCCAAAGCAAACATTTTTACCAAAAATTGGAGGGCATGTCTATGATTTCCAAGCTCATTATGGTTATTCCCACTACCATCAGTGTACAACAACAATATAGGATATGAAACTACTTATCCGCAAATAGAACATATCAGAACTGAAAACTTGTCTTGAATTTTTTTAAGTTAAAATCCACTTTTATCCCTGAAAACTCATCAAACAAGACTTTCATCTTGATATTTTTCAACTTTTTCTTGTACGTGCGGTCTTCCTCAAACTCATTATACTCATGACCTTTATTAGGATTTTTTGCAGCTCGTCTAAACGCACATTGTGCCTTGTCAGCGCTCCATCCTAGACACTTTTCAACCAACTTTTCAAGACGTTCATAGCTCATCGAGGGATCATAGCCATCTCGAACACTTGTTCCCGTAATTAGCAGGCATGTGATTCTAAAACAATCATCCGGAGTTATTGCCATCTCACCAAACGGTAGATGAAAGGTATCCGTCTCTGGATGAACCCTCTCGGCAAATGCATAAACAGTAACAATATCAAATTTTTGGTACACATGTTGTATCGCGTTCCATAGTACACAATCAAATAACTCTAACCAGACCTCATGACGCTCTTCCTCTATTTTCCATATCTTGTTATTTTGACGTTTCAAAACACGAACAACATTATTATGATCCTACAAAAACAATATCATATCTTACGTACTTGAATATACCGGAAAATATATGTTAAGATATTATAAACTGAGTGAGAAATATTGATGGTTAAGATTCAATACCTTTGTCACAAAGATCTTGGAAGCCCATGAGTTCTTGTAGCCAAACAATACCTCCCCTCCATCTCATGGAGTACCATAAGTTGGGTTCTTTGGCGATGTTGATGGTGGTTTTTAACCTAGGGTTAAAATCGTAAAACCCTAAACCCTTGTAGACAGTGACGTCACAACATTTAAGTAATAAGCATTTACTAGGTGCATTTATTGAAATATTAATTTAATATGTCTGTAAATAATTACCGGGGTATCTTTTTCAATTAGGGTTGCGAGAAGCCAAACCCTAATTCCCTTTATGCCAATGGAAATTAATGCCAGCCACACCAACCGCGACAAAGCATGCCAACCATGCTAGCCGCACCTCTGTGCCAATGAAAAATCATGCCAGCCACACCAACCACGCCAAAGCATGCCACCATGATAGACGCACCTCTGTGCTAATGGAAAATCATGCCAGCCACACCAACCGCACCAAATCATGACAACCATGCTAGCCGCGCGCCTCTGTGCCAATGGAAAATCATGCCAGCCACACCAACCTTGCCAAAGCAAGCCAACCATGCTAGCCGCCCCTTTGTGCCAATGGAAAATCATGCCAGCAAAACCAACCGCGCCAAAGCATGCCAAACATGCTATCCACACCTCTGTTCCAATGGAAAATCATGACATCCACACCAACCACGCCAAAGCATGCCAACCATGCTAGACGCACATCTGTGCCAATGGAAAATTATTCCAGCCACACCAACCGCGCCAAAGCATGCTAGACATACCTCTGTGCCAATGGAAAACCATACCAGCCGCATCTCCGTGCCAATGGAAAACCTTACTAGCCACACTCACCACGTCATGGCTGGCATGATTTTCCATTGGCACGGAGGTGCGGATAGCATGGTTGGAATGCATTAGCGCGGTCGGTGTGGCAAACATGATTTTCCATTGGCACAGAGGTGCGGCTAGCATGGTTGGAATGCCTTGGCGCGGTCGGTGTGGCTGGCATGATTTTACATTGGCATAGATGTGCGGCTAGCATGGTTGGAATGCCTTGGCACGGTAGGTTTGGCTGGCATGATTTGCCATCGGCACAGAGGTGTGGCTAGCATGGTTGGCATTACTTGGCGCGGTCGGTGTGGCTGGCATGATTTTCCATTTGCACCGAGGTGCGGCTAGCATGGTTGGCATGCCTTGGCACAGTCGGTGTGGATGGCATGATTTTCCATTTGGCATCGAGGTGCGGCTAGCATGGTTGGCATTACTTGGCGTGGTCGGTGTGGCTGACATGATTTTCCATTTGGCACACGTGGGAATTAGGGTTTGGTTCGTTGTAACCCTAATTTTGAAAAATATACGCGGGTAATTATTTTAGAGACACATTAAAGATTTCAGTAAATGTGCCTAGTAAATGCTTGTTGCTTTAAATGTTGTGACATTACTGTCTGCTAGGGTTTAGTATTTTACGATTTTGACCCTAAGCTAAAAAACACCATCAACATTAAGTTCCCTGCTTAGCTCGGAATAGGTATCTTATTGCGAGGTAAGCATATGATGGTGCCAGACAAGGACGGAATCGAGATGTAAATCATTGCAAAGATGGTCAGGAGAATTTGACTAATGTTTTTGAGCGGTAAATAGAATTTTGGCTTACGGCCCTACGTAAGTTGTATTGGAAATGCAGACAGTGGAGTGTGAGGAAGAAGTTACCATCTTGTTCTGGTTTTACACCTCCAAGAAAAGGGGGCATGGTCTTGGGAGGCGACACTAGTGGAAAGCTTGGCTCGAAGGGCCAAGGGGTGGCGTGGTCCTGGAAAGGCAAACGTGCGTGGATGATATGGTCGTGATAGTAGAGCAGTCGGCTTGGAATAGTGTGGCCTTGGCGAGACAACACGTACACGGACGGCTAGGCGTGATGGAGCCGCGACAATGGAGTGATGGCATGGCAGGGGCAAGGCTTGCTCTTGAGGGACCGATTGCCTTTCTTCATGCGCTGCTTTAACATGGAATTCTTTCCTTAACCAAAAATCTTTTTCGAGAGGTAGGTAGCATTAGAAATCCTTTTATCTGGTAGCTTTGCGCAAATCCCGGTATGATTGGGTGTCTTCAGGGATAGGCTTTGGAACGCGAGGCAGAGCTGCTAGCATGGACTTGGCATGAAGGGGACCCATTGGCACTGACGTGCATGGAACGGGTGTGGGCCGCTCTATAAAGCACTTGGCAAGGAATGACGCTCGTAAGGGAAGCGCTTGCGGTTTAGGGTTTGACACTCTGAAACCTTAGTTAGCACCCTTTACTAGAATCGCTGTAGAATCCGTGCACAGACTCTGATTTTGACCATCCGCCCCTTTATCGGACATGAAACATGATTCTCTGTCTCCACACGATGGAATATTTAGGTTCCAAGCTTTCTTAGGTGGTGAAAACGGCCCGGCGGTGAAAATCAGGAAGAAGTCAGGAGGGATATCGTGGGCCTGGGGTGGCATAGTCGCGCCGAGTCATCTATTCCCATTCATGGAGCATGAAGGAAACTTTATTCTGTGTAAACTCTAGAAACTCCGTCCATATGAAAAGAGGTATTGACCTTCTTCTATTTTCTGTTGCTCATCCGGAACCGTGCTTTCATCTACAGTGTCTCTGCATTAGATTCCAGAATTTACCAAACTCCATTGCATTCTTGGGATGGATAGATGTGGTTGCATTGTCGGTCCATCCTTGATTTTAGGTTGTTCAGTGCCTGGACCCGCTGATCGTGATGACAGTATGATGTGGATGCTTTCATGATCGAAATCTTCCGGAACCACTAGACGAAATAGATGAGTTGGGAGACGTTTCGTAATTTGTTGCACGACTCTTTAATTTATGTGCCTCCAATCTATTTCTTGGTATTTCTTCCTTCTCTATATATGCATGAAGTTCGATTCTCCAATCTACGAAATTGTTCACCTGCTCCTCTTCCCAATCTTCTATTATCATTACATCTGCCTCTTCCTTCTCTTCTTTGTTGATTAAAGGCGAAGGAAGTGTATGTATCTTTATGCATCTCGCAGTTAGATCTACCATCATACTTTGGATAAAAGCAAAGGCATCTGCTAGTCTGTTATCCTTCCTTCATATGTGTTTCCATTTAATTTTTGGGATTTTCGCTTACAACTCCTCAACAAGCTTCTTGTATTTCTTCAATGATGGTTCATTCGTAGTGTATTCTTCTTTTATTTGGTGAATGACTAGTTGTGAATCACTGGTGATTCTTGCGTTTTCTAATTTCATTTTTATTGGGAGTATTAAGGCATGTACCACTGCTTCATAATCTATTTCATTATTAGTGGATGTTATTATGGTGTCTTGAGTGAAAAGGAAAAACCTAAGCTTTCGGAACTGTTTAGTTTTGTTATGCATACCCTTGTGTCACGAAGACATCTGTCATGTTTAGGGACGAAACCTTAGAATATTCTAACTTGGCAACAAGTATAGGTGTTCAGGATTATGGTACTAAACATCAGAATGTTCTATTTTAGATATTAGGTAATGGAATATTAAAAAAATCATCGCCATCACTAGTGGTACCTGGCAATGTAGATATATTGTCACAAAATCTATTGTGTTTACCTTTGAAATATTTGCTTGTATAGAAATATGTATTAAAACAATGGCATTTTATCATAGAAGAGGCCCATTTCAATCACAAACATTGTCTTCAAAACCCTTGTTTTTCCGTCCTAATAATTTTCAGGATCAAAATCTTATTAAGGCGTGGTTGGAAGTTACTGGTATACAAGTATATCAATCTCGATGGAAATGACAATGGTGATTCTGCCATCGCCAAAATTAGTGAACTAAGATGATACCGTTACAAGAATTAGTGAAACCATGAGGTCATCGCCATGAAACAATGAGCTCATCACCAGAATTAGTGAACCTTCCGGGCATCCATTAGCAAAAATACTCACCCCTAGTACAGCACTTCAACAATATTAGTCTATAAATTTTTTAATATCCAGGCCTGCACACTGGTTGGGCTGTAGCATTGAAAGTCAGAAATTATAGCTCAAGGGCATTGTAGAAAATTAAATACATTTTTCTTATAAAAGCATCGGAACCATAGAATTTCATTAGAAGTTTTAAGAGTGAAGAGAGACTACGATTTTGAGTGAGGGTGCCGTTTCCAAAATCAGATGGATCTGAGTTTTGGTTTGATGTTTAAAGTTTTACATATACTACCTTGGAGATTAGAGAGAAGTGGGATCGCAAACATCTTCCAAATAATTGTTATAATGACTTCTCCTCTCAAATCTAACTTGTTTATCGTTATAGTCGGTAAGATCTGTAACTATTAACATTAATAACATTTTTTTCTTTGATATTTACATTGTCTTTTACTCCATAGTATTAACAAATTCATGTTTTGATTGTTCTATGCAGGGATCTGGGGGGATAAGGGTCCCCTTGTCTCTCTCCAGGCTTACTTTGAGGTTCAGAGAAGTTTTTGAGTTTGATTCCCCAGCAATTGATGAGTAGAGAGCTCATGACCAAAATTGTGTATCATCATTTGTCGGAAGTTTTTGAGTTTGATTCCCCAGCGATTGAAATAGTAGATATGCAGAAATCTTAAGATCTTATATTTGTTATCATTGAATTAAAGATGTTTTAAGTGCTTCAAATTATGCAATTAGTTTTTGTTGGAGACGTTTCAAGGTTTTAATTTTAGATTTCAAGGAGCTTATATTTCAATTGTTAACATTTGTGTGGAGTATAGTGTTTAGTGTTGTTGTAAGTCTTCTGTATCTCAATACTATACTATTTATGCTTGAATTGATACTCCTTGCGTTTTTGTTGCTGAATGAGCTTATATCTAACCTACAACTCAAACATTGTTAATTAGTTCATATCAGAGCTTGTATAACCTAAGATTGCATTAAAATCTCTACCACGATTCAAAGAAAATGCAGATGCCTCTAGAACAGAACCCATCCAACTGAATGTTGGGAATGAAAAAAATTCAAACCAAGTTATATATTGAAAAGGAAAATAACTATGATGTCTAGAATTTACTGTAATAAGTCGTCAATCCACAGTTTGGAGAATATTAATTATTGAACACTGAAAGTTTTACAGAGGTAATGCAGAATGGCTGAATTATTGGGTAATAAGAGGTTTCCAGGGAAACATGTTGAGCTGAATATTCTCGAGCAATTAGCCATTGTTGGCAAAAACAAAACTTAAGAGTTAGTACATCTGTTTTATAGTCGTCCACTATTTCATGCTCTTTACTATTCCCGGTGCTTATGATAAATTAATGAGATCTGGGATCTAAAATGTTGATTATATTGTCTTGATTTTCCACTTTGTGCTCCATATGCAAGTATGCCTCGGGTGCACCTATCGCATTGACAGCACAATATTTATAAAACTGGGATCTATTCAGACTTTGAAACCTTTGTTGCTACCCTTTGCAATTTACATCGCAACTAGAGTTTCCACCAGAGACACAAGTTTTTGGTCTCCGGTGATACCCTTTCAGTCTGCACACAGACTCAGTTAGCAATAGAAATTGTAGGGCCTACTTATTGGGCTGCAATCAAAACTATTCATTTAAGATGATTTGAATGTGAATATTACATAAACAAAAGCTTGTCTTTTGAAAAGCAATAAAATTTCTATAAACATTCAAAAACAAGTGAAGATAGCTCCATAAAAAACATTGCTAAATACATGAGCTACGAGGAGATTTATAAGATCACAACTTATTTGTTACGGAGTAACTAGTTTGTAGGTCATTTAACTCCTCTATTCTTTGTTGGTGTCTTTAAAAAGTCATTCCTATTTTACCAGCTGGTATGACAAAATTTTTTTTAGCTAAAAACCAAACTAATCAAGGAGTGAGAAGGAGAACTAAAGATTTTTCTCCTATAATACTTTTTCTTTTAATTTTCAAGATTTACTAAGCCAATAGATGATAATGCTTGTCAATTACCTTTAAATAAAACTCACATGCATATCAGTTACAAATGTTGTGTATCCCATCTTTTTAAAGGTATTTGGGCAGAAAAGTTCACTAATATCTCCCTCATACAAGGTTGTAAAACTGTATCCCATATCAGTTTTAGAAATGGTCTTTTACTTACGTACCCATATGATAGGGTGGGGATACCAAGGTGATATGGGTTTTAACGTTTAAGACACTCTTAACCTCTTATATCAACTCAAAAAAACTTGGAATTTAGCATGGGTTTTACTACCATTATTTCAAAGAAAAATCATATCATCAAGATGTTGGGATACGGACTCCCTGACTGAGTTTCTCTATTGCTCTCCTTTTTGATGTAACTAGTTGATTTCCTCGTTTAGTTCTCTATTTTTTTCCTTAAGTCTAGGTGTTGCTTTATTGAGTGTTAAAGTATTATTTTTAGAAGTCAGTAGCTTATATATATTCATCTCTAGAATTTGGAAGTGGAAATTGAAAATTGCGGCCAAGCCTCTTATCTTCTTGAGATAATGTTTTTCTTTCGGGATATGGTGGGTAGTGTGGCTGGAAAGAAATGATATTCTTATAGCGTAGAAACAAGAACGAAAAACCCTTCGCTCTCTTATTATTGATATTAAGTTGTTATTGCTCAGTTGGTCTGTTAATGTTGACTCTTTTAAGAATATTAATCTTGACGATTTCGTTTTGGATCGGGGTAATTTATTTAGGGAGTAGTTGGATGTAAACTCTCTTTTCATTTTCTCTTTGTATCTTCTAAGGGTGCTATCTTGGCACTCTTTCTTTTTATTTCAATCTTGCCTTTTTCAAAAAAAAAAAGAATTTGCAAGGGGATGAATTCATATCAACTTATTAAGTTCTTAATTAGGATTTAGGTTGTTGATCTGATCAATTTACCATTAGAATTCTTTTTTTTTTTGGTGCTTAATCATATCACAAGATGAAGCATAGAAGGAAAATAGGTAATGATTATAATATTTAGTCATCATCTGTTATAGCTGACAATGTTGATCTATTATCACTGATTTTTTTTTATTTGAAGTCTCTGCTTGTATTTAAATCTGTGTCAAAACAGTGGCGTTATTTGATATCTGACCCTCATTTCCATTGCAAACATTTTCTTCAAAAGCCTTGGTTTTCAGTTGCAGGGATTTTTATATGGGATGTCAAAGCAAGGGTATCTCATAGAAGAATTGGGATATACTCTTCAGAAACCAAGTCTTGGAAGCTTTGTTGAGATGGAGATGATTTTGTATTGCCTCTTATGACGGGAAAAGTGCCTGCACTAGTACAAAAAGTCGCATTTGACACATTGGATCACCGTGTCCATAGGATTTCGGCCATGGATTTTTTTCACTCCAGAAATGTGATATTAAGTGCCATGACAAAAGGATACCTTTATGGCTACATAAAATTTGTGTGACTAATAGACATGATTTACCATGGCCATATCCCTATAACCGTGTCCATATGGTACCCTGTTTTTTTAATCAGTTGAGCATTACCATGGCCATAAGTTCCTTATAGCCACACAACTTATGTTTAATGTGGCCAGTGTTTACTTTAAAGATACATGGATTTATTTGAACCATGGACTTTGCTACTAATCAGACACGCAAAAGTCATTTTATCATGGCTAATTCGTGACCTACAATCACATTGAAACTGTAACACCATGGAAATAGACATTCTTAAGATACAATACATGATTTCGACGTGGAGATTGTTTATCCTAAAGCCACATGGATTTATTGAACCATGTCTACCTCTATTATTTAGACACGGAAAAATAGTTTAACCATGGCTAATTCATGATTTATGGATACACTAAATCTACAAAACCATGGTCATCCATATCATTCAGACACGCAAAAAATAATAATTTAACATGGCTAATTCATAATCTATAGTTACACGGAATCAATCAAATGTTTTTCAATGTGGCTGCAGGTTACGTTTTAGACACACTAGTACAAAAATGGCTTTTCGTCACGGTATTTCATTTTCTAGCAAACTTTGTCCAAAGGCTGCGAGGCCAAAAGTATGTCATTTGGTCACGTTATTTCACCGTGGCCATTATATTTCTTTAGTCACGTAAATTTATTTCACCCGTGACAAGTTTGTTGTTTAGACACGGAATATTTGGATTCACCGTGTCCAAACTTGATCAATGGTCTCGGAGTACATTTCTTGAGAGGGATCAGATTGTGAATGCTTGTAACTTTCTTCTTTGTCAATGAAAAGTTTGTTTCTCAGCAAAAAAAAAAAAACTATTTATTTATTTTAAAATGTTATATGTGAATTTACAAAAGAAAATTGCACTATTTCTTGCCAAACCTTCACAATATGTCCGAGCCTTTATGTATAGGGTTACTCATTACATCAGATTGGGTAACTCACGGGAAGAAGAAGAAAATTGTGTATTTAGTGAATTCACTCGATGAAAATGTTAGAATGACTAGTCATAACCACCACCAGTTGCCCTCTTACGTATAACTAAGTTTGGCTTTCCAGTGCCTTGTGGGTTCACTTATTGATAAAAGAATGTAAGAATCACGGAAGCGTTAAAGCACGATTTGCTGACCTTGCTCTAGCAATAGATTTCTCGTAAAGTTCAATGTACTCTGAAGCTGAAGAATCCCAACTGAAATCAATTTTCATGTTTCTCTGAACAAGTTGCTGCCATTTCTGATTGTTCATCGTGTATAGGTTATACGCTCGATCCAATGCACTGCTTAGTGCCTTTTGAAAGATGTTACCAAAAAAGATTCAGAATGGTGAATGAAGAAAGTAGAAGGACAACATATCAAACGTGTAAATGTTATTTGTTAGAGAAACCTTCGGTACCTTCTCATCCTGATTTACAAATGTAAAACCATTGCGTAATTGAGATGGGATGGAATCATCGTCAACATCAAAAATACTGCAGATGAACATAAATAATGAAGAATCTTAACAGACTTTCTTGGAAAAGAACACCTTTGAACATAAGGAGGATATCACAACGAGTATGAAGAAATGTTAAAAAATTGACCAACTTTCCTGTCGTTAAGCCCCCTGGTTTTCCTTACAATAGGTACAGAACCAAACCTCATTGCAATCATCTAGAAAACATTAGGAGAACCCAAGATTCAAAATCATATAAAGCTCAGCAAAAATTCCCAAGAGACTTTTGTTATGACATGAATACATGGATAGGAAGGAAGTTGGGTAGATTTATCAAGGAAATTTAAAACAACCTAAGAACCTGATAGATGCCTAGCAAATGCATGCAAGGTTCTTTTGAATCGTTTGATAGGATCTTCATGTTCTATTGGCTTTTACAGAGTACTGAGTGAAGTTTCTACCTGTGGAAGACCACATGGCTCAAATATGGAAGGAATAATGAACATATCAGAAGCAGCATAGATGGAGTGCGACAGAGCCTCGTCATACTTTAATATCAACCGAACATGGGGGTGATTCTGGAAGTGGTTTGCAATACCCTCGAATTCCCTCTACAGTGAAACATAGAATCATTGAAATGAGTAACAGGTTCAAAGAAATTTCCAAAGGTACCTCTTTCTCCTAGTATAAAATCAAAGAGAATGGTATCAAACAAGCTGAACGAACTATTGAATGGTTGACGCTGCTGATACCAATTTCATCAATGAAGTTTCATCATTGATGGATAAACATTTTCTAAAGTTTAGAAGGTACTTGAAAGAAGAAAAATCATACCAAACTATTTTATGAAAGTTGGATTGTTGGTAACTAGACTGCTTGAAAGCAGACATTTAAATAAAAACAAAATGCAGACTAGACACAGATAGATAGTTGACAGTAACCTACTTAAATAAGCAATTTGGCAAACATATATAAGCATCAACATACCGCACACTTGTATAATGTGAGTTAAGGAATTCACACCACATTTGATGTACACGTATCTTTGGATTATCCTTGCATGAATCCATTTCAAAATAACAAGATAACACACATTTCAGGGATGTTGTAGTCTACCAGTGAACCACATTGCAGACTGGGACTAATTAACTATATCCAGAGCAGAGGACACAAAAAGAAGTCTTATTCTATCAATTTATCATGTTTTTTGGACTGACCAAAACCTAAAAAAGATAAACCTTCAAATTTGAGTTCCAACAAAACAAAAAAAATTACATTAGTCCAGAACCAGATTTTCCTACCTTCCAAGCTGCCAATCCATCCTCTATAAAGTCAATTTTCAAAGAGATGCGTCAATGGTGCCCGAACCTACAATCGTACAACAAATAAAGATTATCATGGTTTCCATATTTTAGGTACGATAGACAGGCTACATGGCTAATATAGATGTCTGGCTGAGTAAGAACGTGATGAGGTAACACATGAAGCCAAAAAAAATAGAATTTCAGTAAAATATACCTCGATTTCTCCAAAATTATTTTTTCACGGCATCAATCTCAGAATTGTGGTTTTCCAATTTTGATCTACAAAACTCGAGTTCCTTCCTTTGGGGAAAATTGGAATTAAGAGTGAAAAATATTTGGGGAAAATTGGAAAAAATTGACCTTAGAATCTTACTGTGAATGTTGAAAGATGGATTCCTGATTTTGGATTTAATGATGATGATGTGAGACTTTGAGTTTGAAAGTTTATCACCATCACCAATTTCATCATCTGAGACTTTGATTTCATAAACAATTCCATTCTAATACTCCAAATTCTTCAAAACCCCATCTCGAATCCTTCTATTCCAACTTCTAATTCTTCCCTAAGATTTCCCGTGAATCTCTAGTTCTCAATTGAGAAGAACCTGAAACCCTAACTTACTGATTCTTCATCAAAACAGTTACTATTCTATGAAGTTTCCCCTAATATCTATTTCTCAAAACCACAGTTTCGATAACTCAATTCTTCAACAGATGAAGAACACGAGAATAAGGAGGAGGAAAGAAGAGATGGATCTGAGGTTTTTTTTTTTTCTTTTTTTTTGGTAGCGAGGTATTCGATTGGATAGAAAGAAAGAAATAGAGAAACAAGAATGAGAATTAAAATAATCGACGGACCATGTTATTTTTGATCCACTCATACGGATCAAGAAGAGATCTGACGGTTGATATTATATTTTTTATGGTCATACGGATTGAGAAGCATTTTTGTTTCTCTTTGTGCTAATACGAACTCATGTATTCGGTTTATTATCAACCTTCGACATGAAAAAAAAATACAAAAAAAATATTAATAAATTTAGGACATTGTTATCGACATTTTGATATAAAAAAATCAAAAAAATGTATAAGAATGAATCTGGAAAATGAAAAATGAATTCAATAATTGGTGTGTTTCTTTGTGCTTCCGGTTTGGATTTCGACTAGCCGCATAGGTCATGAAGTAATTTTGAAAAGTCATACAGATCATGTAGTAGCTTTAGTTCACACTGGTAAACTCAAGTTAGCTTCTCTTTGTTCTTATGCTTGTGTTTTCTCTTTCGACTTTGTGCTTCTTTTTGTGTTTCTCTTTCGATTTTCGATTAGTAAGAGGTCATGATATACATTCTTAATAACAAGTAGAGAATCAGGAATAGATTTGGATTATCCGGAGGTCATAATATATCAGTTTCGAAAATTCCAGGTTCAAAGTTTACTAGAGTTAGACCTGATTCTCTCGTTTGGATGAACTTAGGAAGAAATATATCAGTTTCGAACATTCCAGGTTCAAAGATTACTAGAATTAAACATGAGACTCTCGTTTGGATGAACTGGATCAGAAATATATATCAGTTTCGAACATCGCAGGTTCAAAGATTACTAGATTTAGACCCGAGTTTCTAGTTTGGATGAACTTGAGAAGAAATATATCATTTTCGAACATTTAAGGTTCAAAGATTACTAGAGTTAGACCTGAGTCTCTCGTTTGGATGAACTTGCGAAGAAATATATCAGTTTCGAACATTCCAGGTTCAAAGATTACTATAGTTAGATCTGAGTCTCCCGTTCGGATGAACTTGCGAAGAAATATATCATTTTCGAACATCGCAGGGTCAAAGATTACTAGAGTTAGACCCGAGTCTCTCGTTCAGGTGAACTGGATCAAAAATATATCAGTTTCGAACATTGCAGGTTCAAAGATTACTAGAGTTAGACCTCAGTTTCTCGTCAAGATGAACTAGAGACGAAATATATCAGAATTGAACATCACATGTTCAAAGATTACTTGAGTTAGACCTGAGTTTCTCGTCAGGATGAACTGGAGACGAAATATATCAGAATTGAACATCACAGGTTCAAAGATTACTAGAGTTAGACCTGAGTTACTCTTTCGGATGAACTGGAGATGAAATATATCAGAATTAAACATCACAGGTTCAAATATTACTAGAGTTGGACCTTAGTTTCTCGTCCGGATGAACTGAAGACGAAATATATCAGAATTGAACATCACGGGTTCAAAGATTACTAGAGTTGGACCTTAGTTTCTCGTCCGGATAAACTGGAGACGAAATATATCAGAATTGAACATCACGGGTTCAAAGATTACTAGAGTTGGACCTTAGTTTCTCGTATGGATGAACTGCAGACCAAATATATCAGAATTGAACATCACCGGTTCAAAGATTACTAGAGTTGGACGTTAGTTTCTCTTCCGAATGAACGGGAGACGAAATATATCAGAATTGAACATCACGGGTTTAGAGATTACTAGAGTTGGACCTTACTTTCTGTTCTAGATGAACTGAAGACGAAATATATCAGAAATTAGTGCAAATAATATTATGAAGGCTTTGAAAATGACAAGACTACCCTTATCGGAAATCAGTAAAGTAAATATTACAGACTGTAAAAATGACCATACTATTACCGGAAATAAATGCAATAAATATTATGGAGACTCTGAAAATGACCGGGCAACCCTTATCGGAAAAAAGTAGAGTAAATATTACAAATTGTGAAAATGACCATATTACCCTTATTGGAAATGAGTGCAATATATAGTATGAAGACTGTGAAATGACTAAACTACCCTTACCGGAAATAAGCAAAGTAAATATAACACAATGACCATATTACCCTTACTTGAAAATGACAATATTACCCTTACTTGAAAATGACCATAATACCCTTACTTGAAATAACTGCAATAATTATTATAGAGTCTGTGAAAATGACCAAACTACCCTTATTGAAAATAAATAAAGTAAATATTACATACTGTGAAAATGACCATATTACCCTTATTGAAAAATAAGTGCCATAAATATTATGGAGGCTGTAAAATTGACCAAACTACCCTTACCGAAAATAAGTAAAGTAAATATAACACAATGACAATATTACCCTTACTTGAAAATGACCATATTACCATACTTGAAAATTGAACCAAACACTTTGGATGCATAATCATATTCATGCCATATGATAATCCAAAAAATTTGAAATTCATGTAGCTATATGTCTATCTTTGGACATGTTGGACAACTGTGTCTATTTCTTAATAATCCCAGTGGCTAATATATTTGATTTTGCCTCAGAAAATTAAAGTGTCTAATAAACCCTACATTTTGGACACATAAAAGAATTAAAGTGGCCAAATAATTTTTTTTTCCGCCACGTCTTAATAGGCGTGTCTGTTGCCACCCTACGCATTAGACACGCACATAATTGGTTAACGTGACCATATACCCATCTATGGCTACAGGTCAAGGGTTTATACTTAAAACCATGGACAAATAGTATCTTATGGCTACAAGAAAGTGATCAACGTGGCCACAACAACAATCTATGCATGTAGCCACGGAAAAATATTTTGGTGTGGCTAGGCTTTTGATCTGAAAATGTGGCCTATGTGACAGTTTGTACTAGTGCTGGTGTTTTGTGGAATGGTATGTTGAATTGGATTCTAGGCGACCTATCTTTGAATTACTTTGATATTGATCAAGAAGTAATGAGGGAACTGTCCAAGCCTCACCAGGATATTTCAAGATATTAATAGCTTTGGGAGTACGGAGGCCATTTTTTTTTATTGAGGTCAATGTTGAAATATGTGCATGCTTTGATGTGTTGGAAATGGACACTAATTGCACGGGTTGGATTGTAAAATACATAGTGGATTTGGAAGGATTAAGAGTTTTACAACCAAGATTGAGTTTTCGTTGTGGTTACAATTTAGTATCTTTGGATGAAGAAGTAAAATATGCACCTAACTTAACATTACTTATACATGACAGTGAAGTGGTTATCTCATATGATCTTAGAAGTACGAGCTCTGAAAAACTCTTTAATGTAGAACCACAACATTACATAAAGGAGGGTTTACCAGTTCATGGAATGTTCAGGTTCCATAAGTATGTCGAGTCACTTGCTTGTGTTTGATTATTTACCTGAAATGGACATAGATTTGCTGTCATTGAAGTGCAAGTGCTGGAAGTATATGTGCATATTTTGTTGGGTTACTTGGGTATAGGGCCGGCCCTGGCGTTTTTCTTTACCAAAGAAGACCCAGAAAATGTTGCCCCTCTACATAAGAAGACAGGTAATTAGGAGCATAAGGTGGCCTAATTACCTGCATATACACGGGGGTTAATTTTTTTTAGTGCAGTTGGTGTTTCTTTTTTTCTCTTGCATATACACGAGAGTTAATTTTTTTTCTTTTTCTTTGCATATTTATACGAGACTTAAAATCTCAAACATTTTTGTTGTGTCTCTTAATGAACCTCAGAAATTATCTTATTTTCAAGAATTGATAACCGGTATTATTGTTATATTTGTTTCACTTTGACTTATGCTTCAATTATTTTGTTATTATGAAACTCTATCTACAACGGGGATTGTCCCAGATTAAATACGAGATCAATCTTAGGTCCCCAATATATTACATACTCTGTATCTGCAGAAATAGCTTAGCAAATGTGAAAAGTCATTACGACCACAATTTGGAAGATATGTGATCCCCAAACTTAGAGCAAGACAAAGTCTAATTTTTTCCGAGTAGCATGGATTTATGGGGTACCAAAGACCAAAAGGTTAGCTCCCAATATCCAATTGAATCATCTTCAGCATCTAATTACAAATTACCGCCATCTCATCTGCCTGATTAAGAAGAATTTGCGACTTAGTGTGGATAGAATTATAAGATCTTGAAATTTCTACAGAATGGAACCGCAAGGATCAACTTTTGGGTTTTGAAACACTGATAGTTACTAAATTCCAACCCTACAACATTAGCAATTGGAAATCTGACATCACTGTGCCACATCTATTTCTCAAGAAATGCTCTCACAGGTCCGTGCATAAATTTCAATATATACTCTAAAATAAATTTTCAATATTTTCTAATTGGGGAGTGTTCACATTATTGAAAAAAAACAAATGCGAAGTTAAGGTTTTTTAAAAAAAGTCTTTCTTGATAACCTAAGCGTTGGAGACCTATGTTGTAAAAGGCGCTAGGCGAGGCGAGGCGCCAAGCCCATCGCCTGGCCTGGACTAGGGCTTAAGCGCTTACTAGGCGCCAAAAGTGCCAAAAAACAATAAAAATGGTCGTATCGCCTCGCCTTGACGCTTTTTTTTTAGGCGTTGGTCCAACACCTAGTGGGCCTTTGGGGCACGCCTTTTACAACATAGTTGGAGACAGTCTCAACCCTCAAGTTGGCAATTCCATTGGAATTATATATTCATCATCTAACTCTTTGGTTTTAGATTTGTGTTATGCGTACTGTCTACAAGGATCTATGCAGTCTCTTCCCTCGGAAATCCTACTAGAAATTCTTTCTAAGGTTCTGAATCTGTTTTAAAGTGCAAATTAGTTTGTAACACATGGGGAGCTCTCATCCGTTGCAGTGGAAGTAACTTCACTAATATATAAGCACCTCAAATGTCGGCTTAACCATATCCATGATTGCGATGACAATAGTGATAATCTAGCTGCTAATTTGGGACTTGTTATTGTCTCAGTTGGATTTAAAAATACCAAATTTGAAAGTGGTTCACTAGGAACTAGATTAGGTCCAGGAATAGGAACTATAGAAGGAAGTAAAGCAATGAATTGGTAAAAAGGAGAGCTAGCAAGATGGGAACAAAAAATCCTTGGCACTGATGGTTGAACAAAATTTATTTCTATTATTCCAATTTGTATGAATACTACGGAGCTATAGAAAACTTGTTGTGCTCATTATGCTAATTCTAAACAATTTTATGTTATCTGATACATATTGCATGACATTATTCTCATTATAGTGCATCTAACTTTACATAGATCTATTTCTTGCTTCTTGGACCTATTTTAGATCTTTTGGCTCGACATTGTCAGGTTTTGTCATAGGCGAAGTGGCATTTTCATTTAAGATCACGAGAGACCAATTTGGTCTCTACGGATCAACAGATAATTCTGATTAGCTCTACAATGTATTAAATAGATCATTCTCATACACTTAACACTCGTTTCAATAAACGCTGAATTTGTGGATATATTTGAATCTTATAGTAGCTAGTCTTGAGAGGAGCTGCAGCAGTAAATTTTACATCCTTCTACATATGCATCTCCAATCAACGCAAACTTAGAGTGAGCCTTTGCATGTACCCAAAAAACAAACAAAAACAATACCGAGACTCTTGAACCATGGGCAAGAATCCATGTCCCCAGATTGGATAAAGATGCCATCCAGTGGCATGCCAAGAAATAAAGGGATATAATAAGACTAGGATGGCAATATTTCTATAAAAACCTAGATTTGAGGCTCTGATCCCAACTAATTGCTCTATACAATTTATGCACATACCAATGGTTGAGTTCTAAGGTAGATAACAGTGAATTGTAAGACAAAACCGATTATACGGAAAATATGCAGGTGAAGCTTTGAGACGTAGAAAACTTAAAGAACAAAACACTATCCTAACCGATGTAAGTAAGTCTTTTTTGTAGTTAAAATTGACAATCTCTATCGTTGGACCATAACAAACTTTATAGATGAAGTAAAATTTGTAATAGTAAATAAGATCTGGACATATTTTTTTATGTTCAGATAACAAAGAAAGTTAAAATCTGTAATAGTAAATTTCTCTAGCTAAACTCGGTTACATACTTTGTTTTTTTGATTTCCACCAAAGTATGTGCAAAAATAGATGGAAAACTTACATTGGTAACTGCTTACCCCCACAGAAAATAGATGAAAAAGTAATCGCTGAAACATAAAAATGTTTTCCATCCCTGTTTTTTTTTTTTTGTTGTTGTTGTTTATTTTGAAGTCCCGATATGAACAGCTAAGATTACATTTCAGTAATGAAAACCCATAGGAAGACAGAGTGTCGTCTTGACGAATATGGCACTGTCTGTGTATAGTGTTCAATGTCTTGTTTTACTTTAATTTGAGCTAAATAGAGTAGTTATTACTCCCACGATTGCCTATTTTAGATTTAATTTTGGACTAACTACTCCAATGCGAAGTAGTCTCTAGTCTACTCCCCATATGCCTTGATGTAAGCTCAATATGGAATGCGGTATGAACAAATTTTGTTGAATAATTTAAGAGCTGATTAAAATACACATTTGGAATATAGCCTTCTTCAACAAATATTTTGCATTGAAATTTTTTGTATTTAGTTTTAGTGGAATAATCTTGAATAATAAAAGCAGGGAAGGGAGATACCAACTGTAAATAGATTTAAGAAACAAAAATTAATAAATTATACAAGATATGCACCAATATAATGGGTAATTGACAAACATTATCATCACTTGGATTAAGCAGTCTACATTACAATCATGATAAACTAACAAAATATATGAATCTAAAAACCAAATAGGGAAACAGAGTAAAAATTCAAAGATTTGGTTAAACCTAGTATATGATTACAGATATAAATTTAACAGATCTACCCATCGTAGCGAACTTCCGGTTCTCGCATGTAATTGGTTCAGAAGCTTCAAATTGATCTATAATCTACTCTGCTAAGTAAATTTCCGGCAGATGAGCACATCAATGAAAAGTACCTATTCCCCAGCAATGGCATGTGAGGAATGCCTTGACCGCAAGTTGCACTTTGAGTGCGAATGGAAATGCCAAAGTCTCTAGTGGAGCATGTGGCATGTGCCAATGGCATGTGCGGAATGAATTGGAAATTGACTGGCAGGTTGGGAATAAAAGTGGCTAATGGTTGCGTGTTGGCATGTGCCAATGGCACGCATGACCACTTTGGCCAAGTAGTGGGCGCTACAATGGCATAGCGGCTTTGCAATGGAAATTGGCTAGCGGTTGCGTTTACGCATGTGCCAATCTCTACGCACGGCCACTTTGGCCAAGTCGCGGTCGCTACAATGGTATAGCGGCTTTGGAATGGGAATTGGCTAGTGGTTGCGTGTTGGCATGTGCCAATGGCACGGACGGCCACTTTGGCCAAGTTGCGGGCACTACTTTTTGGCATGTGCCAATAGCATAGCATCTTGGAATAGACAGTGGCTAGTGTGCGTGTTGGCATGTGCCAATGGCACGCACGCCATCTGAGCCAAGTTGAGGGCGCTAGTTTAGCTTTTGTAGAAAAAGTGGCTATTGAGCGTTTTGGCATGTGCGGATGGCACGCGTGGCCAAACTTCAAGGAAGCGCTCGCGGTTTAGGGTTTTGAAACAATTGGCGCCTTTCACTAAAACCTTTTTAGAATTCTCATACGAACTCGGATTTTGACGGTCTGCCTGTCCTTCTGACGGGAAAATAATTTCCTATACCCTCACTCGGGAGTATTTAGGGTTTAAGGCCTCTTAAGGTGTGAAAACAGCCCGTAAGTGAAACTAAGGAAGAGAAAGTGGCTAGCGGTGCGTTTGGCTTGTGCCAATGGCACACACGGATATTGGGCCAAGTTGTGGGCGCTAGCTGGGAATAGCGGTTTGAAAATAGGAATTGGATAGCGGTGCGTGTTGGCATGTGCCAATGGCACGCACGGTCATTTGGGCCAAGTGGCGGGCGCTACTTTTGGCATGTGCCAATATCATAGCGACTTGAAATAGGAATTGTCTAGCGGTGCGTGTTGGCATGTGCCAATGGCATGCACAAATATGTTGGCCTAGGTTGCATGGTTTGCAAAAATAGGGAGCTACTTTGGCATGTGCCAATGGCATAGCGACTTGGAAGATGTCTAGTGGTACGTGTTGGCATGTGCCAATGGCACGCACGGCCAGGTTGGCCTAGGTTGCATGGTTTGCAAACCTAGAGCGCTACTTTGGCATGTGCCAATGGCATAGCGACTTAGTTTGGCATGGTTGCAGTATGCAGTTCGGTTTTGGCGTCATTTCCATGGTGCGCAGTATGCGGTTTGGTTTGGCATGGTTGCCATGGTGCGCAGTATGCGGCTTGGTTTTGGCATCGTTTCCATGGTGCGCAGTATGCGGCTTGGTTTTCGCGTCGTAGACGTGGTGCGACTTATGCGGCTTGGTTTTGGCATCGTTGCCATGGTGTGCAGTATGAGGTTTGGTTTTGGCGTCGTAGCCGTGGTGCGCAGTATGCGGCTTGGTTTTGGTGTGGTTGCCATGGTGCGCAGTATGCGGCTTGGTTTTGGCGTCGTAGCCATGGTGCGCATTATGCGGTTTGGTTTTGGAATTAGGGTTCCGTGTCAAAAACCCTAATCCGGTATTTTGAAAAAATACCCCTATTAATTATTTACACCTGAATTAAATGCTCTCAGTTAATGTGTTGCGGGAAACATTAGGTCACGGGGTTTTACAATTTTACCCCTTGTCTAAAATCCACCATCAGTACCTGCAAAAAAATAATAATACTTAGATGGAAGTATGCGCATAAAAATCAGCCCTAAGTTATTAGGTTATTGCTACAAGTAAGAGAAGTGGAGGATCATTCTACATTGAGTTCTTGTTCATTTCATAAAAACCTACTACATAAGGGAATACATAGAAACCAACTTCAGTTCCTAAGTTCATTTCATTCTCACTTGAAAATCACTATAAGTAGATAGTGTAGAAACTTACTCAAAACTTGCAGCTTCAATCAATTTAACTGACAAGCTATGACAATTATCTCATTTATGGTTTTTCAGAATTACTATACATACCGAGGGTGTTACGCCAGCTAAGGACATAAATAAGAAAATTTGGAGCAAGCCTTCAAGCACAGCAACATCTCGACCAACTTGAAGCTGCAAAGTTTAAGAGTGGACATCTCGTCATAAATCCATGCATAAAGTTATAGATGAAAAGTATCTGCTAAGTTCAAACTTCTTAAGCATATATACCGACCTATGTTAAAAGCAGAAACAGATGAAATTAAAAAAAAAAATATATATGTTGGGGAAAAGAACAATGAGAAATACTTACAGTGGTTTTCTTATAAAGAACAAGCCCATGATTAAGTCATTAAGTGCTTCAACAGAAACTGCATCCACTGATCCAGGACATCATTGCAATTGGTCCTAAAACAAACCAAAGTCCATAACCTCTCTCGCACGCGCAACAAACCAAAGTCCTATAAGAAACATAGAATCCAGAAAATATACAACTTAAGTACTTACCCGGTAATCTAGCAGGTACACAAGTTGATGCCAATCCAGCTGAAGTTCACTTCCCACCAGCATAATACATCGCAAGTATAAATTGAAGGTCAAAATCCACAAACTTAAACTTTATAGTACAAATATAACCAAGTGAAGTACTTACCATGGATTGTTATTTCCTGGATGGCTACTGCTGCTTCAGCTACCTTGTGTGAATTCCCCTGTGTATTCATTTATCAGGGTCTCAGCATGATACATTCATTGCAAGAACTTAAGCAAACTAAGAAACAAAGGAATGTTATTACCATGAAAACTTTAGTTGTAGAGAGATTGACCAAGTTGTATCAGCTCTTAACCTACAAAAATCTCAGCTTTCTTCACCATTCTCTCGACCAGAATATGTTTTCATATAAACGGCTTCATTCCATGCCAACCATCTTTCACAATCTCACTGAAAGGGCCCTACAAGCGTAAGCTATCATCATCAATAAGAAATTCAGCCTCCAAATAGTAAACACATCTAATATTTACCAGTACAATCAACAAGACAGCGCATCAATGAATAAAATTGAATCTGTTCATACATACGGAGACATGGAAGCATAGCAAAATTCACCAACTAAAAACACACCCAAAACAGTATTTGTACACAAGTACAAGCCTCATACTACTACACATTTTGTTACAAAAATTATATTCCAATCAGTGCTTCTTTGAATTTGAAGCACTATTAGCAAGCCCAACATATATTTTCTAGCTTATAATTGCATATAGACAACAAAGAAAATTCTAAAAAAGACTTGGAGCTATAAATAAACTATCAGTACAAGTAACTTAGCTTAATTCAAACTTAGCATCAAGATACTTTATATTATTCAAAACTGATAGATTAAACCAAAACTAAGAACTAAGTGTGGATACAAGTCTTCTTTACTTACTTGTTATTGGTTCACATCATCACACTTATTCCTCAAAACAGACTTCAGCAATCCCAGGTTCACTCTCCACTACTTAAAGCCTTCAAGGTCTCCAAGCTTTCAGCTCCTTGTACACTTCCAGAGTATGCTACTCATGCCAACTATATCATTGTTTCATATGGCAGGAAAAACAACAAATATATTTTAATATGAAGCAAAAAATAGAGACACCGAGTTAATATGATACCAATTGCATCAGCACCAAAGGTAGTAGTCTTAGTTAATACATTTTTTAGTCATTCCAATTTGCAATACTTGTTATAGTGCACTTCTGACCTGAAAATTAACCACAGTTCTACATTTGAAATGAAAACCAAAGTTAGTGGGGCAAGACATTAGCTTTGTATATCAACACAAAATGGGATCTTGCCCGTAAATACCGTCAGACTGATCTTTTTAACTTTTGAATACATCTTGCACAACAAAGATTAAATCCACATCCATAAAAATTAATGTTATTACATAACATCTTAGAACCCAATAAATCTAGCATTGTAACCCATATTATCCCGGGTATATTAATTATATGTCCCTACTTTTGACACCCAATAAATATATCCTTATTCAACAATAAATGTCCCTACTTTTTTATAACCTTATCCATTTAAAATTAGATTACCTAAATGCCCTCAACAATATAATATTTTCTTGTATTTCAAAATGGAACAAATATTTTCCTCTACTTCACCCGTACCACCACCACCACCACTAGGACCACCTCACGTCCACCATCACCAACATTCAACTACCACTCCACCACCACCGTTCAACGTCCACCACCAACCAACCACCACCACCACTAATATTCCACTACCAATTCACCACCATTGCATCACCACCACCAGTCCTCCACCACCACTGGATCCACCACCAACACCACCACCACTGGCGCCACCATCACCACCGGCGCCACCACCACCACTGATGAAATCATCGCCAGTCTGTCGCCACCTCCTCCGCCGCCACCACCCACCGCCGCCGCCACTGGTTCAAATATTTTTGTATCAAAAACAATAGTTGATCCAAATAAATATAGAACCAACAATAGAAGATTACCTAGTTTATCCAAGAAAAAAGGATCAACAGTAGAATTTTATCTAGTTTATCCAAGAAAAAATGATCAACAGTAGCAGTTGATCCAATTTTAGTGGATCAATAATGGATGTTGATCCATGAAAATTGGATCAATAATGATAGTTTATCCATGTAAAATGGAGTGAACTTGGCGTGAGTCGAACACGCATCATCTGACATGGAGTCAGTCATGCTACCATTGCACCACAAGTTCAACATTGGAACAAATTTATATGATTTAAACTACAAAACATGAGTTCAAAGGATCAACAACAGTAGTTGATCCCATATAGATGGATCAACAACCATAGTTGATCCAATATATATGGATCAACAACCATAGTTGATCCAATATCAGTACCTGCTTCAACCCATATAACCACCATATTTAATTACCTGTAGCTTCATAAACACCAACAACTCCAAGACCAGCTTCAAAACCAATCTCAGTTGAATCAACAATGGATGTTTATCCATTTCAGTTGAATCAACAGTGGATGTTTATCCATTGCAGTTGGATCAACAACCATAGTTTATCCAAAATATATGGATCAACAACCATAGTTGAATACAATGCATTAATTCTACCATCTTGTATAAGTACAAGTTAACTAAAGTTTCAATAGCATAACCACAGGGAAGATTATAAGAGTTTTCTTTCGCTGAAATGGATAAAAAGAGCTGTGCAAACCTTGTTGACATAATGGATTAATTTGTCCATTTTCTTGAACCAAGATTCGGCATACTGGTACACGAAATCATCACCCATTTCCCACATTATATGGTTTGTTTTTGTGATATTTGCCTGTTCATATCAAAAGTATTAACAAACGACATATTTCAAATCTAATAGTACATAAAGTAGATTCGGTAAGATGTAGTAGTGTTTACTTGACTGATTGTAGCCTTAATGAAATCGTTCACTCGTTTTTCGATATTCATACATTTGAATTACGTAGGACCTGTCTGAATCCACATGGAATCATCTCAATGTTAATTGAATGATTACAAAGGATATACAAATGAATTACCTTGGAGCTCCTCCGCATCATCACCACTGCTTGATTCTTTCACAATGTCAATGTTAGAACGGTCCTCATCACTGCTGCTTGAGTCTTTCGCATCGATAACGCCCTCATCGCTGCTCCTTGAGCTGTCCCCATGAACACTGCTACACCATTGTTTGGCTAGCATTTCGGTGTGCTGCAAAAAACAATTACAAAGAGATCTGAACTTCAAATTTCAATTGCTTAACAATTTTTTTTTTTTTACTCCATAAAGAAAAGATATATTGAGAAGATTAGCATCCATACATTGCTTAACAATTATGCAGCAGTATACCTAATGAAAAACGAAAATCAGTAGATTCTTTGATGATAAATACTTAATCCAAAGCTAATAAGCCTTCAACGTACCAATTCCAAGAGACTCAGATAACCTCACGCGAATGAACATCTAAACCATCCTTCACGGATAGGATAAGCTATAAAGTGGACGGACCTCTCATATATTAACACGAAAACTCAACAGCGTTTCTGCACAAAAAAGTTGATGAATGCAATTGTTGACAATCAATACTAAGAAATAAGCAAACTGTCACATTTAAAACAAGGAGGGAACCATTAAACAGTGCATCAAAACCATATAAACTCTCATCGATAATGTCAACTCATTCATTCTATCACCCATCAAAAAAGATTTGGATCTCAAATCATATCACAAACTCATCATTTTATAACATCGAACATTACCAGTTTCAGATTAAAAGGATTCATTCAAATTCCTCTCCAGTTGGCAGATAGACCAAAAACTCTACAGCGTTGTTAAACACCAAATAAAGAGAATGAGTAGTCATTTATAAATCCTACGCATCCCTCCAAAGAGTTGCTACTCAAATTTCTAAGAGACTCCATTCATGTCTGTGTAAGAGACTCAATTCATGTCTTCCTATGGACATGAAATTCACATTTCATTCATGTGGTCCGATGCATACATTTCTATCATCGGTAGTTACTCATAAAGACGTTAATGGATAGCTAACAAAGAGAGAATATTACTCCTACAAGAATAATTTTGAATGTAAAAGAACTACTGACCTTTGCCAACACTGGAATTGCCTTCGCCTTTGAAACAACGACGTTACAAGATCGCATTTCAAATTTCTTAAACACCAAATTTTGTGTAATGATATGATTACAGTACAATCAAAATCCACTTGCAATTGAATCCGAACACAGAAATCTCTGAAACTTAAAATGAAACCTAACATAAATTTCAATATAAGATTTTGACTGAAATATCTATTAATCGAAAATCTTTCTCTCAATCAATATTTAGATTGTAACATCGGCGGAAAAGAAGGAAGAACGACGGAGATGTTGGTGGTGGTGGCGGCGATGGCTGTTCTAAGAAGAGAAGGAGACAGTGATTTTAGATCTGGAAAGATGGAGATGTAGATTGTGATTAAGGAGTTGGTGGTGGTAGTTATGGTGATGGTACTGGTGGTGTTGGTTGTGCTGGTGTCGCAGATGGTAGTGGTGGCGGCAGCCAAGATATGTCCGAAGTGAAGAAGAAGAAGAAGATGGTATTGCTCTTTTTTTCATCCGAAGTGAAGAAGAAGAGGATGTAGTGCATAAAAATTTAAAAATGGAAACACATGAAAATAAATCTTTTAGATAAAATTTCAATTTTGCCATCAGGGATATATTTATTGTGTGATAAGGATAATTGTATAGACCATCAAAAGTAGGGACAAAAATTCAATTACCACTATTATCCCCAAGTACACCAATTGACAAACAAAAATAGAACCCAATAAACAAAAAAAATAACATGGGAACTGAAGTTTTTTTCTTACCTTACCTTCTTTGAGTATAAGAGAGTGATTCTGGTTCCTCTACTCAACTGATAACCATCGACATCTCTACTCAACTGATTTCTTTCCTTTGAGTTTCTAACATCTCATCAACCTTTCATTTTCATACATAGTCATGTGCGCCTTTCTCTTTTTCTGAATTAAAATGAAGATGACCATGTATGTTAGAATTAGGTCATACCAATTTACCAAGGGTAACTAAGAGAATGTATGCATTAGAATAATGTGAACATGGATTAATAGCTACAGTTAAACATATATACCTTCATAAGAATCTTGAATACCATCTGTTTGTTGAGTAGTTAGGATCAGGAACAAACATGTGCAGCAAATAAGCAGCATTCATGGAAAGTCTGAACTCGCGTCAAACTGCTGAGGTGCATTATATGTCTAGTAAGCAATAACATTAAATCTTAAAGGGGTTAAAAGAATACATACATACCCTAGAAGAAGAGCATATCATAATAGTACTCTTACTTACATAGGATAAAATGAACTATATAGGAACATCTAAACTAATTGATGCAAAGTTGCTAGATATTCCAGAAGCTTTTAATACTTTTACTTACATGAAGGAATAACAAAGCCAAAGTTAAGTACCTTCCCCAATCACCTAGAGAAGGTTTGCAGTACAAGCGCTCAAGCTCAAGCCTTCCTTCAATCATCTGTGAACCCCCTAAGAGATAGTCCTGTAACAGCTATTAAAACACATCAATGAAGTTTATATAATCAGCACCATAGATAGTTAACTCTCTACATTCCACAACTTTACAAGTATTTAAGCTATAAATGTTTGAAACCGGTAAGTTAGAAATTAACTTTGCTAAACTTGCTTTCCCGGATTTGTGTTCTAAGTAACCTCAAATTCGTCCAAAAAACACCAAAAATTCACAATACATCAAACAATTCTAAACCCATTTCAACCACTAAAAATTGAAACCCTATAAACCCATTTCAACTACTAAAAATTAAAAAATCCATATAAAAATATTCAGTATCCAAAAGACAAGATAAAACAAAAGTGAAAGGATGAAGATTGATCAAGTTACATAGTTAATTAAAAATAAAAAAATAATCCTGAATCTCTTGCAGAACTTCATCACGTTTCCTAACATTAATTAAAAGGATTCATGAAATTCAGGTTGTCCTCCTAATGACAATGAACTCAACTTATCCTGCAACAACAAAATCTTAAACAAAATATCAAAACCTTCAAATGAAATCGTAAAAAAGAAGTCGTATTAGATTTATCAGATGAAATGTACCTAAAACGAAATTAGGAAAAGAAATCGTAATTGATTTATTAGATGAAAAAAAACCCTAAAATGAAAAAAAAACAGACGATTGAAATAACAGATCGAGAAAGATGTAATACTCTAATCTTTAATCTCTTTGATCGATTTCTGATATCTTCTGTGGAAATCGATCAGTTTACTCGATGACACCCTGATATCTTCTGTAGAGGCGATGAGATATACGAGAAGAGAGAAATAGAGAGTGAAAATAAGAAATGGTTTGCTCGATGAAACCCTTATCTCTTCAGGGGAGGAATAATCCTCTAGAATAAGTAAACTTGGGCGGAAAAAAATGGCACACGGCTGAATTACATACACGGAACTAATATCTGTTACCGGCCCTAGTGTGACCAAGCGTGTGATTAGCACACGTAAAAAAATAGCATGTTACGATTCGTAACAGCCGAGGCCTGTTAAGAATCATGAAAAAAATTCGTAACTGCTGTTGTCTGTTACAAATATGTTGTAACGGCTTTTTGTGACAGGAAAATTTGTAACGGCTGCTGAGCCGTTACAAATTTTAGTTAATGTTCGGGAAAAATGGTGTAGTGTGAAATGGTGAAAGTAATCTATTTCTGACTTTTTTGTTCACTGTTGACGTCGACAAAAAAATTCTCAACACCTGGGGCTCTGCACTTGGCTGCAACCGACTGTGGATACCTCAAGGGTATTTCAATAAATCGTTCGAAATCCCCTTATAAATTGGCCATACCCTAGAATTTGAGTAGATAGATACGAGTGAGAAAGGATGGAAACTAGTGTGGAGTGAGGCCGGCGGTGCAGAAGAAAGAAACACCGGTAACCGGATCTTAGCTGATGAGAATTTGCGGTTTCCGAACTCAGGCGCGTCGTAGTTTGGGTTTCATGCGGGAAGCTACAGATGTCGTGGTGGAAATCAGAGAGGGAGATCACAGATCTTCCCAAATTTCAGTCATAATGACTTATCCTCTCAAAACTAAGGTGTAACATGGAAGATTTGTAGGAAGTTACCAGACTCTCTGATTTTCGAGCTCGGGTTTCCTCTCCAAATCTCTTTCTTTCATCTAAATGTGAAAGAAAGGCCATTACTTGGCCTTATGTTTGTAGAAATGTTTCTTTGGAGTCCGTAGCAGGGAATGAAATGAATTTTTTTTTATTAGTATTTACTTTAGATTTACTTCCTACATATATATAAACGTTAGTAAACACCGGAAGTTTGTTGAGATTTATAGATCTGTAATAGAAATGATTATTATGATTTTTAATTTGTAATCATATCATGTATACTTTTGTTTTGTATTACAGATAATTTATTTATATTTACTTATTAGATGTATAAATGTTGATAGGAACTCTGATGATAATCAATGGTTGTAGATATATTTGCAACAATGAATACTTTTGTTGAATTTAAGATGGTTGTAGATATATTTACAACAGTAAAGAGCTTAGAAATGATAGACTTGTCCTCTAGTTTCGGGAGCAGTCAAACTTTAACTATAACGGAATGTATTTTGAAATCTAGCCGCTCAGTTATAGGCCCAGTTATAGGATTCACTGTTTGTTTTTGGTTGAAGAACAAACAGGATATTTTACATAATATGATTGTGGTGGTGATGTGCTTGAAACAGTATGTAATTGGATTTAGTCGGGGGTGTATTCATATCTTTCAATATGTCCGTGGACAATGCGATAAGTTCACTCTAGCATACTTGCATTCGTAATATGCAAGACAATGCCATCTTTGTTGAAGTTTCAGTAGATTTGAATCAACGGGAGCAGGACAAAGCAATAACAAAAGTAGGCATGCCTAGTACTCAAACATTAAAAGTAGAAATCTGATTGCTATCATAAGGTCCAAGTTTTCTGTAAAATCTTGTACCAAGTAGGGAAAAACAGTACTGGAAGCAGTATTGACAAGACCAGTACTCAAATGGCAAGTACAGCGATTCCTTCACTGCCATACTGTGAAAGATTTATTAAAGAAACGAAAAATTGGGATTTATAGGGCACCAATGACTACTAGATAAGCTTGCTAGACAGGATAGGACTGACCTCTCCCACTACAAGATAAGTAGTCATCTCTTTGATTAGAGCAGAGTTCATAACATGCCTCATCACATTTTGAACACTCAGGGGAAAATCAATGAATCTGAGCCATTCATAATTGGCTTAGGCACTTATACTGGACAACAACATCACCAACAAAACTTTGGCTTTGTAATCAAAATATGCACTATCAAAGATTTTAACACTCAAAACTATTTCTCTACTCTAAATATAACTAATTTTGTAGGAAACTCGGTTGATTGTTGAAGACACATAGCTTAAAGGGGATCACATGGAGCCACAGGAGGAGCTGAACTAGCTTTTATATGGGCATAAGAAAAGTAGCAAACAAACATGGTTATACAAGCTGAATCATCTGACATTCTGGAGCATTTCAACAACCTCTACCACCAAGCAATCAAAGGAAGATTTAATAGGAACTACTACAGAGACAAACAAATCATCAATGAAGACTCTACCGTTAATATCAAGCCTGTAACTTTTTTTTTATTAGATCTTAAGATGATAAACAGACATCAAAACACCCAAGCTTTCAACTTGGCTACAATATGTAAGAATTCTAGAAGTGGGTCTTCTGGTTACCCAAACCAGGACTCCTTCAATTCTATTATCTATGACATTCCTTAGGATGAGCCTAAGTTTTCTTAAAAAAAAAAAAAAAAAAAAAAAAAAACTGCTACCCTGAATAGTTAACACAGGGTCAACTATCTCTGACATTCAAACCTCTGCTACCTTGTGTATAAAATATATTTTTTCCTTATTCCTCAGGCTTTGTTTTACTTTTAAACTGTCTGTAAAGTGTCTAGCTGTCGATACCGTGATATAAGAGCTTCATCCTCTACATCATAATGGCGAAATCCTGTCTGCTGCCTCATATACACAACAGTCTACAGAAACCTGCACACTGGGCTGCTGCATTGAAAATCTGAGATTATCTCAAGGACATTTTAGTAAATTACACATATTTTCCTATATAATCCTCAAAACCCTAGAAGTTCAGTAGATATTTTAAGAGTGGAGAGAGGCTACGAGTGAGTGAATGTGCCGTTTCCAGAATCAGATGGATCGGAGTTTTGGTTTGACTAGTAAAGCTTTACGCATACCTTGGAGATCAAAGATAATAGAGCATGAGAAGTTTGAAATTGTCAGTCATAATGACTTCTTCTCTCAAATCCATGTTGTACTCTTCCTGAAAATCATGATTTGGGTGCCAGCAACTCTGTCTCCTATTACTTCCAGGTAAGATCTATAAAAGAATGGTGTTGTTTGATATTTTCATTGTCTTTAGCCCATAATATTGTTGTTCATGTTTTTTTTTTTTTGCACAGGGATGGTCCAAGATCTAGGTACGTGTGATACCTATGGTCTTCTTAATCTAGAGCATCTTCAACAGACGATACATAAATAGATAAGCCGGAAAATGGAGTACTGACCTTACAACCAAAATTGGGTATATTTTGTTGATAGTTCTCGCCATTACATGCTACAACTGCTGAAATGGTAGTAGATCTACAGAATTTGTATATTGGTAATCATTGAATGGAAGATTTTTTAAGTTTCTCAATGTATCCAATTGGTTTTATTTGGAAAAATTTGAAGGGATATTCATATCTGATTTGAGTAATCTTGTAATTTTTAGACAAAGTGGATCGTATTTACAAATATTAAGTTTAGATTTAGTTCATCTATAAATGTTGTTTGTTATTTCTGACATAATGTACCATTTATGCATATTTTGGGGCTTGATCGAATTGATATCTCCCTGCAATCACAGAGGAACTCGTTCATAGCAAAGTCTGTAATCTAGGGTTTTGAAAGAAATATTGTTAGGCTAGTCTTCAATCATTCAGTTCTCACTTGGAACGTGGCATTAACAACAATTTACTCTTGTAAGTAGGCATATTTTGAATTTTAACTACTTCTAGTTATAGTCTCTAGTAAGTCAAGAAAAGTTGGTAGTTTACAACTAAATAAGCATTTACCCTAAGATCACACCATGTATTAATTTGTTGATCAGTATCGATTGAATCAGATATTACCCAAGAATAGGTAGTAGTTGCCCATATAATAGTCCGGGATGCATTTATCACAGTTTCAATCTGTTCACGAGGCAATATAGTATCTGGCCTAAATCTTGTAGTGGTTTTGTTTTCCTTTCAACCTAACATAAGTTACGGCCCATCAAGTCGTTCTATGTTGATAACCGGGTTTGCTGACCGGGCTGCAATCCGGATTAGTTCAAGGATATTTTAGTAAATAAAACAACTTTCATTGTACTATATACATCAACGAAACCCTATCATTTTGGTTATTTTACAATAAGACTAGCAGTGTGAGTTAGGCGGCTGTTAGGAAAAACCAGTAACCCGAGGTTTCTTGCCTTTTCCAAAATTAGATGGGGGGGTTTTGATTTACAATTGGTGGAGATCAGAGAGAAGAGAGATGCAGATATTTCAAATAATTGTCATAATGACTTTCCCTCTCAATTCTTAGTGGTTTTAGGCTCGCTTCATGTGATACTCTTAATGCAGCACAGACATAAAAGAACTCCACCAAACCTCTTATAGTGAACAAGATGGCTTCGGAAGGGAGGTATTTTCGATCGATGAAGGTCTTGTTCTGTTCTGCAAGATGCTTGATTCAAATGTTAGATAAGATGTTTTCATTGAGTTAGATGTGTTTTTCATTAGATTATCACGCACAAACTGTGGAAACTATAGATCTGCAGAAAATTTAAAATCTCTGAACATTGAGTTAGAGGTGTTTTATGTTATTTGTTTGTTCAAGTATCAACTTCTTTGTAAGCTTAATTTAGGGCCTAGGTCACTACCTCAAAAACTCAATGTTTTCTTGTCAAGCAATAGGATTGGGACAATTTATGTAATTGTTTTTAGTTTTAGAAACATTTCAGGGTGTATTCATATCTGATTCGGGGAGTGTTATATTTGTAACTTTGGATTTTTTGATCATAGAAAGTATCAACTTTAAATGTGGTTGCAATTTTAGAATAGAGCTTGTGCATCTACCTTCTATAGGATTGGGACAATTTATGTAATTGGTTTTAGTTTTAGAAAAATTAGCTCGGAGATTACATTTCAATTTTTCCTTTGGTAGAAATTTGGACTCAATTCGTCAAGGCTGCTTGATTCTTCAGGACTCGAAACTCTTGTCATTATTGAAATAATTTGTTCAACTTTGATTAAGTTACAATTATGTTGTTTCTATTAGTCTGGTAACCCTACTACAAAGTGATATGTACATGTGATGTCAAAACAAGTGGTTTTAATAACAGAATTGAGATTAATTTGCTCTCCAGGATCCAAATTTTGGAAGCGTCGTGGAGATATTGCCTCATTTGGCTGGAAAGATGGACGCATGGTGCTTTGTGGAATGATATGTTGAATCGGATTGTCTGATCAATCTTTGGTGTATTTTGATATTGATCGAAAAGTAATTTTGGGAGAGTCCATTCCTCTCCGGGATTATATTTTTTCCAATTAAGGCATTCATCTTCATCGTAATTGGATTCACCAATAAAGATGGTGCTATCTCGCCTAAGCCCCCTTTATAATGAGACAACATAGCCTGTAAATAAAAACACTTCATCTGCACTATTAAAGTTTGTGAATGGTAGGAAGACACTATAATCATACAGGTTGCCTCGGTGTCAAATTCATGGAATTCGATTCCACTTTTCACCATTAAGTCCCAAACAGAAGCTCATCCATAAAGTATGGCCGTAAGAGTTTCTTTTTCGATTGTATCTTTGCCTCTTACATTACTTATCTTAATAATCATTGAAACTCCATGTTTTCTTTTCCCATTCCAAACTCACCCACCGATGTCAAGTAAACTTCCAGGAGTAGTGCTCAAGAAGAACCGCCTATGACAGAGGGAACTAGTGGTGGTGACACCATAATCTAGTCTCGCAAGTCACAAATTAGCTAAGGAGTCTAGGCTCCGGAAATTGTAACTGACAGGGGACCATCCAACATCTATTGGGATCAGTTCATGGGCATTTTAGTAAATCACACATTTTCCTATAAATCTACTAAACCCCTATCATTTCTTCGGCACATATTTTACCAAGAGAGTGAGAGTAGAGAGACCAGCAGTGTGAGTGCGTGAGGAGGAGGCGGTGTTGAGGGAGTTCTGATTAGGATGTGCTGTTTCCAGAATCTGACGGGGTGTTACGACGAAAGTAGTTTTGGTATCTTATGGGAAGCATTAGTCATACCTTGGAAATCAAAGTCTTTCAAGATTGTCATAATGACTTCTTATCTCAAATCTAAGTTGTATATGATCTCTATCACTGTATCGGACCTCGTGAAACTTCAAATTATTACTCATCGTAATGACTTGTCCACACAGTGTTATTATTACCAGGTAAGATCTACAAAATAGTGGTGTTCTTTGATATTTTCATTCTCTTTAGACCATAATATTGATATTTATCTTTTGTTTTCTTTAAACAGGGATGGTCCAAAAATTGGGTATATTTTGTTGCCTGCTACAACTACCGAAATGGTAGTAGATGTAGATCTGCAAAAAGAATAAAGATCTTATATGCTGGTAAGATGTTTTAAGTTTCTGAATGTATCCAATTAGTCTTTTTTGGAGAAATCTGAGGGGATATTCATATCTGATTTGAGTAGTCTAAATGTGTTAGACAAAATTTTCTTTTTGGATCTTATTTTCAAATATCAAATTTTGATTTACTTCATCAATAAATCACTCTTACAATTTGGGGCTCTCAAAGCTATTTAGGTTTGATGACAATAATAATGTACCACAATGAATGCATAATTTGGGGCTCTCAAAGCTATTTACAATTGCAAAGCATCTAGGTTTTAAAACACTCTTGGTAAGGCTAATCTTCTACCATTCCATATGTGGGATTAACAACAATTGACTATTTTAAGTAGGCACATCTTAGTCCAATGCTGCACCATCTAAAACAAAACATCATGGACCTTAATGTGCCCCAAGCATGGTAAACACTTAATAGTTTTGCTACCAAAAATTGGAGGACGTTTTCACCTTCCCATATATCTATGAATTGTGCAAGCGAACAAGTCTGTCATTTGCAATTTAGTTTAGTTAGGTTTTGGAGTGTCCCATAGGAGTGCACCACTCTAACATTTATGTTTTTGTTTTTGTACACAGGGTATCAGTTCTGGCTTGGGTATACTTTCATGGTTTCTACGAGATTTTCAGCTGGAAGAATAAATCAGTTAGTAGGTACTGCGGTTACCACCAAAATTGGATAATTGTTGTTGAAGCTGCACAATTGTAGCTGCCTTTGAATAATAGATATGCAGAAAATTTAAGATGTTATATATTTTTAATCACTGTATTGGAGATGTTATTTGTTTTTTATCAATATTTATCTAGTTAAACAAAAATTATATGGTTGGGACAAAGTATGTAATTTGGTTTTTGTTGCATAAAATTTCAGGGTGTATTCATATCAGTTTCTTGTTGTTTATACCTGTAATTTTCACTTACATGAACATAGAAAGGTCGGGACTTACATTTCAATTGTTAGAAGACATGTCCTTTGTGGACCTAGCAATTTAAGTTTCTTTCATCTAATCGTTGTTTGTGTTCGAATTGATGACTCCACGCATTATTGGTGATCAATTGAATCTATAGCTCAAAGCTTTGTACGTGCATTTTTGTTGTTGAATCATATTTGAGCCTGTAATCTAGGTTTTGGAAAGAATATTGTAGTGTTAGTCTTTCGTTGTTCATTGCTTACTTGGAAAGAGTAAAGAGAGATAGTGGAGAAGACTACCACTACCTCCAGGGTGAGTAAGCCGGCGATGTTGATGGGTAAATCAGCGAACCGGAGTTGTGGGGTGAGAATTTGCGATTATCAGAAGAATCAAATGGGTTCTTATGGTTGGAGTTTTAGATCAAAGAGAGACTCAAACTAGCACAATGATATATCCTCTCAAAACTAAATTTTAGGGCGGCTGTATCTCCTGATATGGGTATTAACATATCCTCTATCTCCGGTAAGATGTGTAAAATATTGGTGTTATCTGATATGTACATTATCTTATCCAAAAATATTTATGATATTCGTGTTTTGTTTTCCTTGGCAGGGGTGTTTCTCGTATTCAGTCAATTAGAGAAAAAGATCCGTTGTAAATGGAAGTATTCCCCTCTTTATATGCTACAACAACAGCTGAAATGTAGATCTTCAAAAATAAAAGATCTTACATATGTAATCTTTGAAATACAGATGTTCTTTTTAAGTTTCTCAAAGTATGAAAACTTGTTTTTGTTTGAAGAAACTTCAGGGTTTATTCATATCTTATTATTATAGTGGTTACGTGGTTGTACTTGTAACTTTACTCTTATCTGAACAAAATAAAGATCAATCCAGAGATTAGATTTCAGTTATTAGAGAAAATGTTACTCTTATCTGAACAAATATCAGTTATTTAGCTTGAATTAATTTCTCCATCTCCCTGCGGTTTTGTGTTGAATTAGTGCAGTTAATTTTCAAATCTGGACTTTACTTTCCAGAGTTGTCACATACAACTATTTTACATATGTGAGAGCATGTGATCTAGGTTTTGAAAGAAATATTGTAAGGCTAGTATTCCTTTTTTTTTCTTATAGGAAAAGCTTAGGCTAAGAAAGGCACTAAGAGAAGTACATATGGTTGTTGTTGGCAATGTTTATGGAGGAACCACTCAGCCTGCCAACTTTGTTTTCACACAAAGTAGCTAAATTGAAAGTTTCCATATTTTGATTCCAATAATAAGACTAAGGTTCAGTAAAACAAAATATATGGGATTGATATCCATATTTCCATTTTGGTCTGCTTGTATGTTGCTTCTTTCATAGTAAAATAGGTGAAATCTTCCTTGGGCAGCTTCATTGTAGAGGAACTTGAATCTATCTAAAATTTTCATTGATTCAGATGATATGGCTATGTTTGTATGCTTCATTTCTTTGGCCCGTTAGAAAGCTAGGTCTGCTCCTCCTGTGACTCCCCTTTCTCCATAGTATCATGTATATCCTCTTGAGCCAATGGTGTTTCCTGCAAAATCTGTCATAATTAGTGAAGTGTGATAGATGGAGTTTTCAGAATCATATATAGTGCATATTCTAATTAGCTTCCCAAATCCTGTTTCAACATTCCAGTTGTAACTGGAGTTTCCATGTTGCAGGTCAATAGCAACTTCCTCAGGTAAGAGTGGAAATTTGTTCAGAATGTAGTCAGTAATAGCATGTATTCCGTTGTGAGTGCACAAATGCTGCTTAATTCTGAGAACAATGGTTTCCACATTAGGCTGGATTTTTTTGAATATAAAGTCACATCTAGATTTCCAGATATATACCAACAAGACATATATGCTGCAATCAAGAGTTCCCAGTTGGAACCAAGAATTCAGCCAGTCTATAAAGATAGTGTTGTTATCAATTAGAGTAGGATAATTGCCAAGAATTCCTGCCACACCATTGTAGCAGTAGTGCAATTAAGAAACATGTGGGACATGGTTTCTTCTTCCCCACTATTGCAGACAATGCATATAGGATTAATGTAAAGCAGTATGCTAGCTGTTTTGGCATTTGTGGGGAGGATTCCATGAGCACATTTCCAGATGAAGATTTTTATAGCTAATGCTTCATCCATGTTCCATAGTGCATCCCAATTTCCAGTTGGAGGATCATTTCTGTAGAGATGGTCAGTTTTTCCTTGTACATCTCCTTGACAGAAAAAGCTCCAGTGTCATTGAAATTCCAGCTAATTTTATCCTCTTCATTTGGATGGGTCTTCAGGTTTAAAATCATAGATGCTTCCTCAACATTAAAAATATTTGATACCTGAGTTTCATCCCAGTTTCCATCTGGTAGAACTAAAGACTGAAGCTTGTTGATATGATGATGGCAGTGTTGAGGTTTTTGAAGTCTTGTATTGGTGTTTGGTATCCAAGTATCCTCCTATATTTGAATTCTTCTGCCATTACCAATTTTCCAAGAGCATTATTGTTGAATGTTTCTTATTCCTTCTAGAATTCCTTTCCAAATCCAAGAGTCCCCATATTTTGATTTTGTATACATGCTAAGAACATTTCTGCCTAGCAGGTATCTTGCATCCATAAGTTTGTACCATAGAGAGTCCTTATCTTGCTCAAGTCTCCAACCTATCTTGGTGATCATGGATCTATTAAATAAATCCATATTCATAAATCCTAGACCTCCTAAATCTTTTGGTTTACAGACGGCTGTCCAGACCTTAGGGTAATACCCAGAGGGGTTTTCTATATTTTTTCCCCAGAAGAAATATCTTTGGAATCTCAAAATAGTTAATTTGGTAGATACAAGCAGATGAGTTGACAGACTTGGTGATAACTTCTCTGCCTATAGGGTTTAGGGGTGTGTGTTTCCATACAGTGAGTCTTAGCTTCAGTTTGTCAAATCCAGGCTTAAAGGAATTGATTTTTCTTCTATGAGTAAACAGAGGTGATCCCAAGTATTTATCATCTAGTTGAAGGACTTAAACTCCCATATTATTACTGATTTGAGGAATGAGATCAGGATTAGTATTTTTGTTGAAGAAAACTCCAGATTTGTGGAAATTGATTAGTTTCCCAGAGGTACTACCAAAGATCTGAAGGAGTTGCATAATATTATGAGCTTATAATTGATTGGCTTTGCAGAATATCATACAATCATCAGCAAAAAGAAGGTGACTGATAAGAGGAGAAACTTTGCAGATTTTTATTCCATTGATGGTGCCCTTTTCCTCAGCATGCAAAAGAATCCTTGAGAGAGATACCATGCAAAGTAAAAATAGATAAGGTGAAAGTGGGTCACCTTGCCTGAGTCCTCTTGAGGGTTTAAAAAATTTATCAGGTGACCCATTGATGAGAACAACTGATGTAGATGTTGATATGGATTGGTTGATCTTGTGGCACCATTGATCATCAAATCCAATTTTTTTCATAATTGTCATTAGAAATCCCCAGTCCACTCTATCAAAGGCCTCTGCCATATCAATTTTTATTCCCATAGTGCAAGAATTTCCTTTTTTTTCCTCTTTTAGTCCTCCTAGAGTGGATAATTTCATGAGCAATAGCAATATTATCAGATATTTGTCTTCCAGGAATAAAAAAAGATTGTTAAGGGGATATGATTTTTTTTAGGAGAGGCTTCATTCTTTGAGCTAGGAGCTTGGAAATAATTTTGTAAGTTGTGTTGCAAATACTGATAGGTCTGAAATGGCTAGGAGAAGTAGGATTATCAATTTTGGGTATGAGGGCTATGAAAGTGGCATTCATCTCCTTTAAAAGATGACCAGATAAGAAAAAATGTTGGATCATGGAGACAATGTCCTTTCTAATAATATCCCAATTGAGTTTAAAGAAGTTTGGTGGCAACCCATCTTGGCCTGGTGCTTTATCATTTGCCATACTGAATAAAATGGCTTTGATTTTAGCAAGCTCAGGTTTTCTGTTTAGAGTGAGGCTATCTTCACTAGTTATGGTTTGGGGGATGAGATTGACGATTTCAGTAAAGGGTTATGTTGTTTCATTTATATCCATATGAGAGAAATGGTTGGGGAAGCAGTCTTTAATCTCTTGTTGTTCAGTAATCCAACTTCCTTCTTCTGTTTGAATAGAGTCTATCTTGTTTGTTCTTGTTCTAGTCTTTGTGGCTATGTAGAAGTAACTTGTGTTTTGATATCCCAGCTTATTGAATTGATCCCTGCTCTTAGTTTTCCAGAATTTCTCTTATATGTCATACCATTTTTTAAGCTGCTTTCTAGCATCAAAAATATCTTGTCCTCTGTCAATTCTGAAATAATGAGTGTGTAACCAAGTGAATGCAATTGAGAATGCACTTGAAGCAAGTAAATGCAATTGAGAATGCACTTGAAGCAAGTAAATGCAATTGAGAATGCACTTGAACCTAGGATAGCCTTCTTCCAGCATTCAACTATGATTTTCCTGCAGTCAGCATGATCTAATCAAGGACCAAAAAATTTAAAGGGAATCTTACAATTCTTCCAGAGAGGATTACAATTTAAAAGAATAGGGTGGTGATCAGAACCAATGGCTAGCATAATAGTGATAGTGGTGTTTGGATAAATATCCAGCCAACCAAAGGCTAGTATTCCATTCAATGCTCTCTTCAAATGTCGCATGAACAACAATTAACTATTGCAATTTTGTCTTACCCATTGAAACATCAGTTCAGATTTAGTGTTTATCCTTTTATTTCTTGCTTGGAAAGGGCATTGACAGCAATTTAGTCAAAAAAATCGATTTTGATTATCAAGCACTAACCATAAATAAAATTATTAATTTAATTTAATCACTAACTTTATTTAGTTTAGTTAATCTAGTCATTAGTACTAGTTAGTCGTAGGTTGATGACACAATGTTTTTAATCTCGTGAGCCCTCTTATTCCCCTATTGGCATGTCACAACTGCTGAAATGTAGAGCTGCAGTTCTAAAATTTCCAAAGTATGGAATTGGGCAAAGATTTTACTGGTGTTATAATTGACATCACAATAACCAATTTGATACAAAGTTATCAATTATCATACTGCGATTTTTTGTTTCTCTATAACAACTACTATCACAGACAAATCAATTCATAAATTCAGTTTAGAGAAAGAAAAAAAAGTATTTAATTAGCAGTAGTGCAGCCTTCGCTAATGCATGGATAGGCCAAGCCTCGTCCATTATAGGCTCTAGAAATTGAGGTCAGCACCCTGGGATTGGTTGGAGAAAATTTTTGATGGGGGCAAAATCCGATGGGGGCAAGGGGGACAAATCATATGTTGACACATGTCTTTGATTCCCATGAAATCTGTTTCCAAAAATATAAAAGATGTATTTTTGGAGAGAAAATTTGTTTTGTTGTTGGTATTTTTGATTGGTTTGAGGGTATTTTAGTAAATCACAACAAATTTCTTTATATGAATCAACACAACCCTAGAATTTCGATAGATGTTTTTACACGGAGCGAGAGACTAGAGGTGGCGGCGTTGTATTAAGGAAAAACAGAATCAGATGGGGGATTATGATAGAAGTAGCTTTGGTATTATTAGAACGGAGATTATGAGGGAATCATTACTACACATACCCTGGTGGATATCAAAGAGAAGAAGGATTAGACACAAATCTTTGAAACCAGCACAATGATTTCTCCTCTCAAAACTAAGTTTTATGTCGGGTGTCTTGTCCTATGGGGTGGTTAAATGCTGCTACTGGAGAACAGGAAGCAGAAATTTTTGTGACTAGCAGGCAACAAAGAGAGTCTGGTATTCCACTGGAAGTTTGTTCCATCTGTTAAAAAAATTATTATCGCAGTCTCGTATTGCTTGGAATTTCCGGATATTATTGTTCACTCTTAGTCTACAACAAATTCTCAGCTTATATCTGTAATAGTTAGATTTTGAAATTATAATGCTTGTCGCTTATTCATAAAGAAGATCAGTTTTGAAATCATAGTTTAAATGTTGTTAGTTTTTAGATGATGGCAATGTAAAGAACACTTGTATCACTGCTGGTGATCAGTTTTGAATCAGTTTTCTTCTATTTCAATTTCATCTTGATTTTCGAATTAAATATTTCAATTATCTTTGAGGAGAAAGACGTATGGAGAGTGGAGATTACTTGGCGTCAAATTAGTTAGTCATCAAACAATCGACAGACAATGCGGCTGCGGCATCTACCTTTTGGTTTTCTGTTTGGTGAATTGCAATGCAACCTTCAAACAAGAAAAAGAGGTAACATTTCAGTTGATAATTGTAATTCATCATCATCAGCAGAAGTAGTAATACATTATCACTACTGTGGAACCAGATATCGGCATATCAACTCAGCATGAGCTAATTAAGGGAACTCACTCCAATTTAGAAGATGGGAAAATCTCAATTTCTAGTGGCAGGGAGAATGAGCCTAACCCTTCTTATAGCTCAATCAATTCTGAAGAGATGATAACTCCGCCGAATCAATATACAATCTGTGATTCCAACTTAGAAGAAGGATAAATCCCAATTTCAAGTTGCAGGGAGGAGAGGGTTATTTCACTGTGTTCTCCGTTGGGTTCTGAAAGTTTTCAACCAGACGTTTCAAAACCAGCGTACCAGGTTAGCAGCGTTGAAACCCCTTCCGATTCTTGTTTTTTGGGCAGACAATGTGATCCTGTTAAATTAAGCAACGCTCAAAGATATCTGGAATACAAATTTGGGACTCTATTTGATATGGCAAAAGGAGTTTTAAGTCCTACTGCTACGGGAATGGCTCTTCCTAATTCTAAAGAAGAGTTTATGGAGATGATTGTCCATGGAATTCAGCTTCATGTTGATGCTTTAAAAATCAAAACTATGAAGGAGTAGAGGCGTATTCTCGTGGAATTTCTATTCCATCAAGAGTTTCTCCTAGTCTACTGCATGAGTCTCATGGATTGGATCAGGAGGTTGTAGAAGGGGAAAATTCATCTTCTTCAGATCCGTCAATTCCCCCTGGATTCGAAACTTATGTCCGTTTCCAAGGGATTGAAGAAAATCAGGAGGTTGCTTCAAAAATAGCCGACATTAGCAAACCAGCAGTGTCCGAGCCGGTTCAAGGAGCCAACAATAGGGTGCGCAGAAAAAAGAAATGCTCTCCGAACTCCAACACTAGTCCTAGTAAGATTTCAGCAGGTAATCTCATGGAGTTTGGTTCTATAATGGGGCTTAGCTTTCCGTCTTCGAAGGAAAATCGTAATGAAATGTTTAGTGGTGGGGCGAAAAATCACAAGGGTTTTACCATGGAAGAGGTTGATGAAAATCCTACTTAAATGTAGCTTGCTTTCTTAATTTAGTTTGCAAGTTTTTTGGTTTTTGGTTTCTAAGGTTTGTCTATAGGCCTTTGTTGCTTTTTGCATATTCCTGGATTTTTTGTTTTGGTTGGGGTTGTTTTCCCCTAGTTTTGGTGTTTTCTCTTGCGCACTTCTTGTGTGCTTCTTAATACAATTCCTTTTGATCGATCAAAAAAAAAAAAAGGTAATACATTATCACTAATTTTAGTTTATCCGCTTACCTTCAAAATCTCTGCTTATTTCCAAATATATTTCTAAACAATGGTATTCTCTCATATCGGAACCCCATTTCAGTCGCAGACATTTTCTTCAAAACCCTCACTTTTCAGTCTTAGGATTGTACTGGATCAAAACCATTTTAGGCCAGGGTTAGCAGGTACCAGTATACGAGTATATCAATCTTGATAGATATGATGAAAATGGTAATGGTAATGCCCAATTTGGAACCATAACATTTGATAAAATCAATTTTCCTGTAAAAGATTATTCAATCTTGTAATGGTCTGTTCCTTTGTAGTAGTTGCCCATATGAGAGTAAGAAATGCATTTACTATATTTTCAATCCGTTCACTAGGAAATATAGGGTCTTACCGAAATCGATACTGAGAAGGGGGGGTTTACTTATGCTGCCAATGTTAGCTTAGTTTACGATCCACTACGGTCACCATATTACAAAGTGGTATGTTTATGGGATGTCAAAACAAGTCTTTTTAAGAAGAGAATTGAGATTTACTCTTCGGAAACAAAGTCTTGGAAATGTTGTGGAGATGAGTTTATATTTGCTAAGTCGATAGGAACTATATATGCCTGGTGTTTTGTTGAATGGTATGTTGAATTGGCTATCTTGCAATGAATCTTTGGTTTATTTTGATATTGATCGAGAAGTGATTGGTGGTGTGTCCAGGCCTCACCAGGATTTAGATTATCTAAAGTATATTTCAGACTACACATATAACAGCTTTAGCGAGTATGGGGGTTATTTGTTCTGCATGGAGGTTTCTGTTAAGAATCGTGCACGCTTTGATGTATTGGAAATGGACACTGATTATACGGGTTGGAATGTGAAATACAAAATGGATTTGGAAGAACTCTTTCCTTATCCATGTTTTAGTTATCGCCGTGGTTACAATTTAATATCTTTTGACGAAGACGTAGAAGAATCACCCAAGCTGATACTACTGATATGTGAGAGTGAAGTTGTTATCTCATATGATCTTAAAAGTACGAGCTTCGAAGACTTCTGTTATGTAGCACCGCGACATTATGCAGAGGGTATACCATGTTAAGGATAATTCAGGTTCCACAAATATATCGAGTCACTTGCTTGTGTTTGATTATTTACCTGAATCTGAACAAAAGAATGATCAATTAGGAGATTAGATTTCAGTTATTAGAGAAAATGTTATTTGTGGACCTCATTACTATTACAAATATCTAGTTGTAGTTTTATTTCACATCTACGATTGTTGCTTGATCGGATCTGTATCTTAGGCTTAAATTGATATCTCCATCTCCCTGAATTTTGTGTTGAATCAGTGCTGTTAATTTTCATATTTGGACTTCTCTTCCCAGACATGTCATATACAATGCAAAATACACAGGTGGAGTTCCTTGGAGCATGTATCTCGTCAAAGGACGTGTGGAGTAGCAGCTAAGGTGGATTTAGCCAACTCCCCGAACCGAGCAGCAGAGCCAAGGGAAAGTCCTCACTTGCATTCCTGCTGAAATGGAATTACGTGTTCTCGTGTTGACGGAGGATCCTCAAGAAAATGGAACTCAAGCAAATATCAGTCTGTACGCAGAATTTCTGATGGAATAACGAGCCTTCCACTACAAGAAAATATAGCTATTGCTACACTCTATATTGCCACACCTTTAATATAGGTGTTGCAAAAGCAAATTTCTAGTCACAGTACTTTTCAGCTGCAGCTAAAAGATATAATTTAATGCTGTAAAATGAAACTTTTGCCACACAACTCTGACAACAATATAAAAAGAGTGGCAAAAATGTAAATTGGTGCTGCAAAAAGGACTTCTTGCTACATATGTTATCACGACACTAATAGGAGTTTATGCCACAACTATAGGGTGCTTCAATATATTAAGTTTCTTGTAGTGTTCAGACCAGGGACGGGCCTAGCAAGGGGCTAACCCGAGCTATAACCCGTCCCTATATTTAACTTGAATTTTTTTTTGTATAAGTAATTTTTATATAATTAGTAACTAACCCTCCCATATTAGTAATTAGCCCTCCCCTATTTATAATTAATCCTTGTAGTTGTAGCACAATCAACTTTTAGCCAAAAATATTGTTTAAAACATAAAATTTCTTTATCGCTCCATTTATTTTCCCATTTTTCTTCCTGACACTTTTAGGGGCGACCCCAACACAATTAGGGGCGACACTTAAAGACAAAAAATGTCACCCAAACGTAAAACTAAGCTACCCCTTATCCGCAATTTTTCGAAATGACAACTATGCCCTTACATAATCGGTAGGTAAAAAACAATCGGTAGTTTAAAATAAATAATTATCTACCGATTAAAGTATAGATATTTAGGATAATGTTCCCTTTTATAATCGGTAGTTAATTGGACCTGTAAACCTATCGATTGTAAGTTCATGAATAATTATCTACCAATTAAAGTATGGATATTTCGTCTAACCATTTGGTTCGTGTTTGCGACGTAGCCATAATCGGAAATTTAATATATTACATTTCCTTCCAATTATAGGTTGCCCCAAAATGAGTTTTTTCTAAAATCCATTTTTTCCAAAATTTTGAAACCTTCCATAATCGGTAGGATATTTGGCTACCGATTATAAGTAGCCCTACATCGAACCTTTGCCAAATTTCCACAGGTTTTAGGCTGCAGAGACAACCCAAACCATTTGGTTCGTGTTTGCGACGTAGCCATAATCGGAAGTTTAATAGCTTACATTTCCTTCCGATTATAGGTTTCCCAAAAATGAGTTTTTTCTAAAATCCATTTTTTCCAAAATTTTGAAATCTTCCATAATCGGTAGGATATTTGGCTACCGATTATTAGTAGCCCCACATCGAATCTTTGCCAAATTTTCACAGGTTTTAGGTTGAAAAGCCAACCCAAACCATTTGGTTCGTGTTTGAGACGTAGCCATAATCGGAAGTTTAAATGGTTACATTACCTTCCGATTATAGGTTGCCCCAAAATGAGTTTTTTCTAAAATCCATTTTTTCCAAATCGGTAGTTTCACGATGTTTATTTCCTACCAATTGTACAATCGGTAGTTTCATGATGTTTATTGCCTCCCGATTATGGTAGTGCTCCAAATTCAAAATTTTCAAAAACCAATAGGAATTTTAGATTTCTTTGTTTTCCTAATCGGTAGTTTCATGATGTTTATTACCTACTGATTATACAATCGGTAGTTTCATGATGTTTATTTCCTCCCGATTATGGTAGTAGTCCCAAATTCGAAATTTTCAAAAACCAATAGGAATTTTAGATTTCTTTGTTTTCACAATCGGTAGTTTCATGATGTTTATTGCCTACCGATTGTACAATCGGTAGTTTGGTGATGTTTATTTCCTACCAATTATGGTAGTATCCCCAAAATTTAATTATTTCAAAACAAATCTAGGAAGAGAAGAACATAGTCACAATCGGTAGATAATTTTTTTTCTCTAAACTACCGATTATAAAGGGACATATAAGTATTTTCAACCTATTTTGTCTTTTTATGTCGCCCCTAATTGCGCTGGGATCGCCCCTAAAAGTGCCAGGTTTTTCTTCAATAAACCATAAAAAAATTTCTACAATCACTTTTCGTGATTAAAATTGATGGATTTTAATCTTATATTTATTCATATATCTAGTATTTTATAGGAAAATTTCAATAAAACCACTGTTTATTTAACCCGTTTAAAAACTTTGTGCCGCATTGACAACTACTGATATTATTGCCCTACCCTTTGAAGATTTCTGGTTCTGTCCCTACTTCAGACTAGACTGGACATAATTTAAGGGCATTTTGGTAATTCACTCAATTTCCTCGTATAAAAGAAACAAACCCTAGACAGAGAGTTGGAGGGAAGCAGACTACCAGTGGGAGAGGAGGCGATGTTGAGGGGTGAAACAAAATCAGTGAACCGGATTTCTGTTGATCAGAGTTTTACAGTTACCGAAATCAGATTGTGGATTATGATGGAAAGTTACTACTACCGTGGAGATGCAAAGAAATCTCTCCAATCGTCAATCACAATGATTTCTCCTCTCAAAATTAGATTGTTTTTCGTTATCAATGTTACATATTGATAGAAGCACCTACTCTCAAATATCTAGTTCACGGTTTATAGTTTGCTTGATCCACGTTAATCCAGAATGTTGAGCCCGTTAATTTAGTGTATGGTCTCCGCATACTCTCGAAGTTTTAGATCAACAGTAGAGAAAGAACCAATCCTAGGTCCAGCTAAGGAATAACAGAAAGATAAGAAATGGGTATATCTGAAATGTAGATCGGTTGGAGAATGGAGTATCTATCAAGCTTACATCCAAAAATTATTGGTAGATCTGCAGTAATTTCATGATATTTATCTGTAATTTTTAATATTTATTGTTGTTGGAGATACTTAATTGATAACCTGTATAGAAGATTAAAATTGGTACCGATGAATTTTTTGAAGTCGCAAATCTTCTATATCATGATGCTATTCACACCCTAATTGTCTGTGGAAGTGTGTTAGAAATTGCTAAGAGGATTGAGTTAGGGAGTTAAAATTCAGATTTTTCGGCAACAAACGAGTGTCTGTTAGTGCAGGTTCACCGTTCATCAGTTACATCATTTCAATACCTGTAAAAGAAACCATAGTAAACATGAGAGCAGTATCTGACTAAGTTGGCATGCAATCTAGCTTATTGTCTTTCTCAGCCTTCGTCTCTCTGTCTGTTGCCCCATTCAATCTGTCTCAACCTTAGTTTGACTAACTTATTTTGAGAAAATGTTCTAGCAATGGTATAATTAGTACGACGTTTTTGCAATTGTATGTAAAGGTGCAATGGTGAACCCGAGTGTGTTAAAAGGACTGTAGTGGGATTTCTTTTAGAATAATAAACTCTGCTATCTTAAGCAATCAACCCGAAAGTTTATATACTCTTTTTTCCGCGGAGAGTGCACAGATCAGACTACATGTATATAGATAGCTAGGATGAGATGCTGTGTTCTTATTAACGGCGGGGGAATGTGTCGATGGAATGGAAACATATGATGATGCAGTTATCTCATGGTTTATACATCCGGGGCAGCGGAATGGAGTAAGTTCCAGCAGTTTAAGTGTTTTGTTTCGTTTGTTATTCTTCGGTGTGATACTGAATTTTGTGGTTATCTTATCTGAATATATGTATACTAATATTTTATAAATGATTAAGTCCACTCAAGTGGTGGGATGTTTTTGGTCTTATATGATGCTTAGGAACTTATGATTTAAACTATTGGAACATCATTTGATTATATGTTAAACCTTAAGCGGGTAGAAATTGGACTTAATTCATCCCGGTCGCGTCACTCCTTAGGTTTACTATCGAATAAGAGAAAACGAGGTAAAAAAGTGAAAGTTTGTGATTCTTTAGAAGGGCACTTTTAGGACTTAATTCTACTTTACTATTCACCCCTAAGACCAATTTAGGCACCAATATACTATTTTTACATTACATAGTAGTCAATAGATGAGTCTTGCTGTGATGAGGTCACCCTCGTGACAGCTTCTGTAAGGGTGCACCTAAAAGCCGTTGGATGTTGTATCATGGATCTATGCATATCTCAAGGCAACTTTTAGAAAATAAAAATATTTTTATTATTTTCATTGTTTTCGTATCCTTATAATTTATATTATTTGCTTCTTAGTCCCTGTAGTAAATTAGAGAAATTATTTTCATCTGTAGTACCAAGATCAGGTAATGGGAGGTTGGATGCTTCAAAAAAAAAAAAAAAAGGAGATTGAATGATTAATAAAGAAGACCAAGAAACTGGTTTGTACACGCACCTTCATCAAAAGTTATATTTTCCCAGATTAGGCGGTTCAACAATGGAGGCTCCAAGTAAAGATGTAAACATTCTTCAAATCTTGTACATGCATCAGGTGATTGAGAGCGACTTTCTGGGCTCCTTGGAAATGGAGTTCCACAATATTACTCCCTACGATTCCAAAGGTCACTAGTCCATAAAGGGCTATAAATCACGTTTTTAAATGACAGATTAATTACGTGAATAAAGTATTACAAACAAATTCTGGCATATAACGTGAAAATAGTTGGACCCACCATTTAACATACATGGTATTAAATAACAAAATTTATTCATGATTTAAAGTAACATATTTTATTTGTCATACTTAAATGACGTTTTCTGTTTGTTATTCATAAAGAGTCACACCAAATAAATAACGGTTCGAATAACAGATGAAAATCGTGATAAATCATGTTTTATAACAGATTTCAATCGTCATTTATAGCCCCTTCTGGACTAGTGGTTGTTGAACTTGTTACAAAACTTTATCTATGGGATTCTGTAACTATTGATAGCACTCCACCCTTGAACAAAGATTTCACATGCATACTAGGCAAGCAAAGAAAAATACCATCCAAATAGTAGCCAACTGCACAGACTACATGTCGCAGAGTTTTATTATGGAGCTTAATTAGTCACTTACGGGGCATTTTGACTTGACATTGTCAGAAATGGTTTGCGGAGAGATTCAACGTTGCAATATTCGAAAACAAGCTGAAATGGTACACAACATAACCAACAACATTGTTTTCGTCGATAACTTTTTATTTTGCCTAAAAAAAACTTTCTTATATCTAAATGCTTCAGTAAAACTTCTGAGTTCTGATTGACAATTATATTTTGTCATTGCTTATTGTAAATCACATGGACATCCCGTATCAGTAAGGAGTGGTAAGGTCCGAAGAACACCTAACTCTCCCACTAACCGTATGAATAAACTTAAGCTTTCATTATAGTAGTTCTATTTTGTGAAATGTCCACTAACCACAAAGGTTATGGTATTAGCACCTGCAACATTCACTCTTTTGTACAAGACATTAAAATAACTCACATATGGAAAGTGTATTTTATTCATTTCAAGAGAGAAATTAACTTAAACAAAAGATTTGTACTTTAATCTCAACAAAGTTCAAAATATTATTTCCAACTATCTAAATTTATATGTCCAATAAAAATAAAAATACTCTAAAATCAGTCATTCTTAAAACTTCAGCCCATAAAATTTGTAGCAGCAAATTTGTTTCCTCCATGCTAAAGATAAAAAAGAATCCAAGTTAGTGACTAAAAAACTAAAACAATCCTATCTTGAATTAAGTTGAGTTATTTACCAATCCAAAGTTGAAATCATCTAAAATTTGATCAAAATCCATATTATTATCATGCGGGAGGTGAAATTCTTCAGACTCGGACTCACTGCTAAGACTAATGTTGCAAAAAATAAATATATAGGTGTGAATACAACAAAATTCAGCATGTAAATTGAACATGATAACACTAGAAACATACTTGTGAACAAAGTTTTCCGCTACATGATTCTTTGCCTGACTACTACCCTGCATCGCTTCTGCATAAGAAAAGCATAAGTAAGAACAATTGACTCAACAATAAGTTAACCAAGTCGTTAGATAATATAATGCAAATATTTACGGATACTGCTTTATATTTACGGAAAACCTCAACATGTGTTTTCTATATTTTGTTTCATAATCCTGATCGTTTCCAGCTTCTCGTCTAGCCAATATTGCCCTCTCATATTTCCTAATGAACTCACATAGTGGCATATCTCTTTTCATAAAATGATCAAAATACGCATTTATACTTTCCCTTCTCTGAGTTGTATACATATCCGCACAAAATATATCGCGTGTATACACGGGTGCCTACTTTTCTTTTCTTTTGTACAACTTCAGCAACCATTGGTTATCCTCTAACTCATATGTTCTAAGCATCGATGCCCAGGAAGATTCAAACTCATCAATTGTCTGATTACCATATAAACATTTATTAAAATCAGAAGTAAAATCAGCATGTACATTAATAATGTGAGATAAATGCTTAGCATCTAGTCTACATATATGCCACAAACAAAAACGATGGCGAGTACTTGGCAAAAAGTTGCGGATACTGCATGTTATAGCCGATTCTTGATCCGTTAGTATAACCTTTGGTTGCTTACCATGCACTGATTTCATCCACGTTTTTATAACCCAATTCTTTTATTTCCGAATGAAGTAAGGCACCCCCAAACAAAGTGGTTTGGTAATGATGATTGATTCCTACAATATGACCAAATGGCATGCCATAACTGTTTGTACAGTAAGTAGGATCAAAACATACAACATCACCAAAATGAAAATAATCCATTCGTGATTTGGCATCATCCCAAAAGAAATTTGTCATCTGGCCTTCTGAGTCAACTTGGATAGAGTAGAAGAATGATGGGTTATCTGCTTGTTGGCGCTCAAAGTAATCGAGTACAGATTCGAGATAATTTCTAATGATCTGCTTGAAAATAATCCATTTTTAAGCTCTAATGATCTCTTCACACTTAAATAATTTCTGACATCTTTTGCTGTAAACCCAATATTTTGAACTCCTCCAGATTCGAGACCCAAAAAATTCATTGCAAGATTTGTTTTTATTCTTGACAATCTTATGTTATCAATAATCTTTTCATGACCATCACTAATGTGTCTTTGTGATCTAAGTTTATGCCTCTTCTTCGGAGATACAAGGATATGGTTATGTTCATCTTCAACCACTGTCACAACCCATTTATCTGCCTTTTTCCTTATAATCATGTGTTTCTTACATCTTGTTCTAGTATCAACTTGTTTTATCTTTTGTTCTTCAACGGGCTTAGATCTAGGATCGCGCTTACCTTCAAGTGAGCAACAATAAGTACGCCCCATGACTTCCTTCTTCTCTTTACGTGATAAACTAGTAGAATATTTTCGGACGCTAAACCCAATTTTCGAAGCATAACGATTATAAAAGGAATATGCAGTATCTTGCGATTCAAACTCCATACCAACATATGGACGAAATTCATTCATCTCATTCTCGAGGAACCTTTTGCAATCGACTTCGTGTATCTTGTCATCATGATTGTCATGTTCATCCATGACAGTAGATTTCCCGTCAGTAAGACACTTGTATTCTTTCTCCAGATGATCTAAATATAAATTAAAAAAATAATAATTAAAGAGTTAGTCCAGATGATCAAAACATACGAAAACCATATGCTCGTTAATTAGCTAGGTGATATTAGATTAGAATTTTGATTAACCGATATACACTAAAACCTAACAACATACAAAGAGTACAGAAGCACGATGTATGTACCGTTAATGTTGTACGTTTTCTCCCCTTGATCAATCCTCTCAAAGTTATCATGATTAAAGTTGATCGAGTCTTCCTCCATGTGAGAAAAACAAACCCTGATATGCAAGGTTTTCATGAAGCAAGTGAAAATAACAATACAAGTTCATTCACGAGATAAAAACTGGAAGGACTTTAGAATAAATAATATAGAATTTAGGGATTTATAAGATAATAAAAATAATGAAAATAAAATAAAAATAATATAGAATTTAGGAATTTAGGGATTTACCCATGAGGCTCGCTGGTAGGCTAGCACAACAACCTGTTCAATTAATGTAGTAGTATGTCGTTGGAGCCTAGCTTGTTAGGCTTCTAACTAGTTTCATGGAATAATATTAAATAATTTAAATAAATAAAAATATTATTTTCTAAAAGTTAGCTTGAGATATGCATGTATCCATGATACAACATCCAACGCCTAGTTTGTAATTCGGCGAATTATTCGCGAATTTGTACGAATCCGATGCATTCGGCCGAATTACTCTAACACCGACCCCGGTTCGCGCATTATATGGGTTAACCGAATGTTTCGCGAATAATTCGGATTCGCGTATGATTCGGCGAATTAATTCGGACAGGTGACTAGGCGATTCGAACCCATTTAAGTGTTTTTTTTTGAGTTATTAAAAAGAAGTTGTTGGTGGGGATTGAACCCATGACCTCTTACTTGCTAATTAAGTCTCAAACCATTGATCTATTTGCTTGTTTTTGTCTATTCTTAATGTATTATCTATATAATACAATAAAATTGGTTTAAATCATTCTTTCAACTCTATACAAACTTTAAAATATAATTTCTATTAATTTGATGTAAGCCGAATTTTCCGTACCGAACTCATATTTCTAAAACGATTTATACACGTATGTATCCGTTCCGAACTACACTCCGAACAACGAACCGTTGACCAATTTTTTGACCGAACCCGACCTATCCAAATCCGTATAATTCTCGAACGTATGCCGTCCCGAACTCCTCTCCGTACCCCGAATTGCTAACTAGGATCCAACGGCTTTTAGGTGCACCCTTACAGAAGCTATCACGAGGGTGACCTCGGCACAACAGGATTCTATAGATTTTAGTAATAACCGGGCCTGCACATTGGGCTGTAAGCCTGTAACATTGGTTCCAGGACATTTTGGGAAATCAAAGTACTTTACTCATATCTATATCAACTAAGCCCTAGAATTTCATTGTGGGTGAAGAGAGTAGTATGTCTACACCACTTATCGCGATTAGTATGTCTACACTTTGAAATGATGAAAGTAGTGATCATCGACTAGGCTATTTTCATATTCTCCAACAGATGCAGTTCACAACTCAAATGAAGTTTAGAATTATGGTTTTGTTTTTTCCATTTGAACTAAACCTAAGGTATGTGAAGATTTTCAATTTTCACGGCACGAGGTTCATCCATAATCCCGTCTCACCAATACATAACAGTACTGGCTATATAATTTGTAATGGCCGGGCCTGTGTACTGGCCTCCAACATTGGATTTGGAATAGTTGAAGGGCCTTTTAGTAAATCATAGAAACGTCTTTACTTAAACCAACCAAACCCTAACATTTCGTAGAAGCTTTAATTATACAGAGAGTAAGAGCAGCTACCGGTCTGAGTGAGTGAGTCAGCGGAGGTTTCCTCTTTTTGTGTATACTGCTTCTGGACTGCCAGCTCTTTCTTACGCTGGAGAAGAATTAGATCAGTTATGGAGTACTATCTTCTTTTTTTTTTGATCGAAAGAGAAGATATATGGGTAAACCAAAATTGGGCATCTTTTAGTGCCCCATTTGACATACCACAACTGCTGAAATAGTAGATGGTCTGCAGAAATTTTGAATTTCTCAAAGTATTGATATCAAATTCTGGTAGTGTTCGTACTTATAACTTTCACTGATCAGAAAATTTAGTTTGGAGCTTAGATTTGGATAGTTATAGGCCTCTAATTAACTCCTATTTGTGTTGAGAAACAAATATGTCTATGAGAAGCTGACTCATAATTGTGTTGTATATGTATGAATTCCATCTAAGCCAAGAGGGACAAATCACAACTATCAATTTATGAAATGTGTCAGGCCAAGCTATAAGGTTGATATACATGTCTTTCCCATTTTAAGGCTGAAGACTAGTACAACGCAACTAAAAAGTCTGATATGATTTCGTAACTAGGCATGCCCGCCTAGAAGTCAGACTCCTTATTAGACGGCAGCTGTTTCCTATGATAAAAGAAAAAAACTACATATGACCTGTACAAAAATATGCGTATCACACAAGTAATAGGTAGCCTTTCTGTTTTGCTGATTTAGATTGTTGTAGGAAAAGAGGAGTTTGATTTCTCTTCATCATAAAAAAAAAATAATGAAGCTGTTCTTTCCCCTTGGGTCGAATCTTCTTGGGAAGGTTGAAATTGCTGATTCTTCCCCTTGGGTCCTACCAGAATAGTTTGCATCGTTTGGAGCTTCTTTTTCAACTCATGAGTAGTAATCAAAAGGAAAATGTTCATTCTAGTCCCAGAAATGATTAATCAATTTCTTAAAATAATGGATACTCATTTCGAGTTGAACATAAATCTTTTTCTTGAGTGTATGGTTATGGCAGCTTCTTTATTTGACGTTATGTGCTAGCCTAGAGCTGAAAGGTCAACACAACAACAAAGGAGAATGTTACTCTATTCGAACAATAACGGGAAGAAAAATTACTACTTCACGGTTGTTATTCTCTCCAAGTAACCACCACCTAATCTTAAAGATAATTTTAAGAGCACCAACATCGGTACGAAAAGTCAAGTTAAAAGGTTACATTTTTCTCAACAACATGGAATCCGAGGTTTGAAGCTCAAGATCTGGCGTATCATTTAAGAAGAAGATGGGGTTCGAGGAATATGAGTCTGAGCCTACTCATGATGATTCTCGGTTGGATCAATCGACATATTCCGATAAACATTCGAATGGTCCCCCGTTGAGCTAAAAACATTTTACTTCAAACCAAAGTCTGGATAAAATTCTATTTTATGGAATTCTTCTTTCAGTAACTTTTTATTTTATTTGATCAATACAATTGACATTCCAGTGGATAGATAATAGAGAATTATGTTTGCTACTTCATGCTTAGATAAGTTCAGACACAAGAGTGATCATTTTAAAAGGACACGGAAAAGCAACAAATAACCCTTTTTTCTCCGCATCCACCTTTCAAAAATCCACGTTTATTTTGATTTTTGTTATCCAGAAAACAGAAGAAGTCAGGGAAGAGATCGCATTAGAGTTGAGAGAGGTATTAAACAAAGAAAGGCATGGGTTAGCTCAGGAAGTGTTGTCGGTAGTACCACTTAAAATAAAGGAAAGCGTTACGTCTTCAAGGTATGTGGTGGGGCTCCAAAGCTTGGAATTGTTCTCAATCCTAGGTTAAAGTAACATGGCTGAATTGTTCCTGGTAACCTCAGGTGTGGTCTTCCTACCAGATTAACCGTATTACCGGTAGAGGATAGAATCTCATTGGTAGACAAAATACCGCGTACTTAGATTTTTATAATCTACAAACCACATTTTGACGACAAAGGTTGAAATTGCACCAGAATAGTCGGTGGAGAAAAAAGGAAAATGTATTTGGAAATGATTAATCAATTAAAATACGAGTTGGAGTGTATGGTTATGGCAGCTATGACGCTAGCTAGGCTGAAAGGTCTGTTACTAGTTACTACTGTGTAACCACCTAATATTTTTCGGTCGAACATTTCCCTTCGATCTGGCGTATCATTTAATTTTTAAGCCTGATACCAATCGACATAATAAACTAATTTTGAGCCTATGGCTATTGTTCCAGTCTTTTTTTATTTTATTTGATCAATACAATTGTTCCAGTCGCTAGGCGACACAAGAGGATCATTTTAAAGTAACCCTTTATCCAAAAATCTTTATTATTGTTAATTTATCCCTAATTAATTGGTTAAAATTTCAAGTAGTTGATAGATGGTTAATCTTGTTAATTAGGAAATCAATTTGTTAATTAATTAACAGTCGATAGTTATACATACACTTGTATGACGATTCGATTCATGAAAAACACCTAGACCAAAAACTGATTGTAAGAATTTGTTGTTGTGGATGTTTTCAGAAATTGATTGTTACATTTATTTATAAAATCGCCGACTGTAACATGACAAGAATAGTCATGGAATTGAGAGTATATTGATTAATCGGTGTATCAATACAAAGGAACATAGTTCCTACTTATACAACAGGGAAGACAAAACAATAAAAGAGAATATTACAAGATATGATACATGCAGGGAAACAAATATATACGTATAGATATATTCTATACTCTGGAGTAAAGATAGAGAATATGCAGAGATATGCAATATACTCTATCCTGTGATGACTATCCTGTGATGTCAACATAATGTGTTTTAACACCCCCCCCTCAAACTCAAGATGGTCGAGAACACATGTTGAGTTTGGATACAAGGAACTGGAGACGATGAGAAGGGTGTGATTTAGTTAATAAATCCGCTATCAGTAGCTCCGATTTGGAAAATTGAAGATCAACATTCTGCTTCTTGTAATGATGTCATACAAAATGACAATCAATTTCAATATGCTTTGTACGTTCATGGAAAACATCATTGTGTGCAATATGAATAGCGGATTTGTTGTCGCAGAATAATGTAGTAGGTTCAGAAAGATGCACTCCCATGTCACCAAGAAGCCATCTAAGCCAGACAATTTCAGAGGTGGTGTGAGCAAGGGATCGATACTCAGCTTCTGCACTAGAACGAGAAACAACTGATTGTTTCTTATTGCGCCAAGAGATGAGAGAATTTCCAAGAAACATACAATATCCGGTGGTTGAACGTCGATCAATAACGTCACCAGCCCAGTCAGAGTCTGAATATGCCCTAAGGGTAAGATCAGAAGTAGAAGGAAAATGTAAACCTTGGTATAAAGTACCTTTGATATAACGTAGTATTCTGAGAACAGCAGCATAATGTGTTGAACGTGGAGCTGACATGAATTGACTCACAATGTGCACTGCATGACTGATATCAGGCCGAGTGATGGTTAAATAGTTTAGAATACCAACCAGTTGGCGATATAATGTAGGATTGGATAATACCTCTCCATCCATAGGATTGTATTTTACATTAACTTCTAAAGGAGTATCAGCTGTCTTGTTATCAACTAACCCTGCACGACTTAAAATCTCAGAGGCATATTTTACTTGGGATATGAAACACCCTGTAGATGATCTATCAACTTCTATACCAAGGAAATATCGTAAGTGTCCAAGATCTTTCATCTCAAAAGATGACCTCAACTGAGACTTTAGTACACTAATGCCTTCCAAATCACTTCCTGTGATAACCATGTCGTCAACGTAAAGAAGAAGAAGAACAATCCCTTTTTCTGATCGTCTAAAGAACATGGCTGAGTCATATAGACTTTGACTGAACCCATATTGTGTTATAGCACTGCTAAACTTGTCAAACCAAGCACGAGGTGCTTGTTTGAGACCATATAACGCTCGACGTAGCTTGCAGACCTGGTTCGGAGCGTGAGATAATCCTGGAGGTGGATGCATGTAAACTTCTTCTTGAAGATCTCCGTGAAGAAATGCATTAGTAACATCCATTTGGTGAAGACCCCATCCACGAGCAGAAGCAACAGCAATAAGGGTACGTACTGTTGTCATTCGAGCTACAGGTGCAAACGTTTCCTCATAATCGATTCCATACTCTTGACTACAACCCTTAGCAACAAGACGAGACTTGTATCGTTCTATCGAGCCATCAGCCTTTGTTTTTATCTTATACACCCATCTGCATCCAATCACAGACTTTCCAGGTGGTAAGTCTACCATGTCATATGTCCCATCTCTATCAAGTGCTTTTAATTCTTTCTTCATTGAGCACTGCCATTCTGGAATAACTGATGCTTCCCTGTAAGTTTTAGGTTCATATAATGGCAAAATAGTAGACAAGTAACAATGATAATCTAATAACTTAGCTGGTGGACGCCTTTGTCGAGGATCTAGAGTAACCTCTTCAGGTGCAGGATCCTGTTCTGGAGAAGCAATGTTAGGATGAAGCATAGAGTGGTCAGAGAGAGAATCATCTACAATATCAGTTGTTTCTAGGGTAGGAGATATTTCTAGGATATGAGTTGTGATCTCAGGAGTGGAAAATATAGGTTCTGACACATGACTTGAAGAGACGATGACATCAAAAGGATCAAGATACGTGAAACTTTCAGAGTTCTTACTGTTCGGGTGAGAGTAATATGGTATTTTCTCCCAGAAGGTTACATGACGAGATATACGTAATTTTTTACTGATAGGATCGAAACAACGATATCCCTTTTCTTCTATACCATAACCTAAAAACACGCAGACGGCATTCTTTTTACTAAGTTTGTTACGTTTTCGTTCTAGTAGGAGAACAAAACACGTTGAACCAAAGACACGAAGTTCTGAGTAGTTTGGTATTTCTCCATAAAGTCGTTCATATGGAGACACTCCACCAATAACAGATATTAGACTACGATTTATTATATAGACAACAGTGAGGACAGATTCTCCCCAAAAATTGGAAGGAACGTATGCAGAAAGTAATTGAGTTCTAGGAGTTTCAATAATGTGATGATGTTTTCGTTCTGCAACACCGTTTTGCTCTGGAGTTTCTGTGCAATAAAGTTGAAGAAGTGTACCTTATGTTTTGAGAAAGTTTTTAAAAGGATTAGATATGTATTCCCCCCCTTGATCGGCACGGAAGATTTTAATGGTTTTTGAAAATTGGGTTTTGATCATGGTGGCAAACTCAGTGTATATTTTTAAGAACTCAGATCTTGAGCTGAAGAGATAAACCCAAGTGTATCTTGTATAGTCATCAATAAAAGATACATAATATATGGCTCCACCATTAGAAACAACAGGTGACTTTCCCCAAACATCTGAATGAATTAAATCGAAAGGTGCAGTAGAAGAAGTGATACTCTTATTAAATGGTAGTGCCGGTTGTTTAGAAATCTTACATGTGATGCAGCAAGGCTCTTTATCTAGTTGAACCGACCCTAAGAGACCTTTATTAATCATATATTTAAGACGGGAAAACGAAATATGACCTAACCTAGAATGCCAAGACATGAAAGGAGAAACAGTGGATGATAGAGTTGAAGTTGCAGCAGCAGCAACATGATTTTTCGACTGTGGAGAGATAACTAGAGATTCAAGGAGATATAATCGACCCACTCTACGGCCTATCCCAACTAGATTCTCCGTCTTGGGATCCTGTATAACACAAACAGAAGGAAAGAAGTGAATATTAAATCCTTGATCACACAGTTGTCCAATCGAAATAAGATTCATGGTAATCTTTGGTACTAAAAGTACGTCAGGAACACATAGTTTGTTTGAAGATTTAACTAATCCAATGTGTGTTGCCGCTAATTACGAACCATCAGCAGTATGTATTTTGGGAGTTATTATGGAATGTAACTTCTCAAAGTACTGTGAATTAAATGTCATATGGTTGGATGCACCTGAGTCTAGGAACCATCCAGTTGAGTAAATACCTGAGGGAATTGCAAGTGCAGAGGCTACATTAGGATTATTACCAATAGACAAAGATTGTCTAATCATATCCTGGATATCAGCTAGAGATGGTTCACCTTTCTTCTCAATCTCCGATGAGACAGGTGCAACAGTGAATCGTGTCAAAGTTGCATTAGAGTTTCTCCTCTTTTCACGCATATTTCTGGATGTTGGTGATGTGCAGTTGTTCACTGTATGTCCAATTTCCTTGCAGTAATTGCATTGATATGGAGACGAAGCTTGTGAGGTTGCAGATGATGTTGAAGACGGTTGAGTACAATTTCTTGCCATGTGTCCAAGTTGTTTGCAATTGTGACATTGAACCTGGGACATGTCACGACTTGTTGAGGCTGTCTGGTTCTTGTAATTTGATCGTGAAGAAGCAGCAAACACAGCAGAGATATCAGGTTTAATTCTTTTCCTTGTTTCTTTAGTGATAAGTTCTGACAAAGCGGCTTCCACTGTAGGAAGAGGTGTTCGGTGCAGTATAGATGCTCTAACAGATTCATATTCATCTTTCAAGGCCATGAGAAGTTGAACTAACCTTAATTCTTCTCGGTATTTCTCCCATAGTTGTGCATCATTAGTCCATTTGGGCTCCATTAACGCCAGCTGATTCCACACAATAGACATCTCAGAATGAAAATCTGATATTGTCTGATCACTTTGTTGTTTTAAAGATCGAATGTCTTGTTCAAGCTTGTAACGTTGAGCAAAATTAATTTGTGTATACCTTTTGGAAAGAAAATCCCATGCCTCTTTGGCAACTTCAAATCTGGTAAGTTGCATGCTGATGGATGTAATCACAGTGTTTCCAATCCATGTGAGTATCTTATGATTATTGATTTCCCAATCGTTGAGACGATCACTGAATGAAGATTCAACTTTATCTGTTTTCTCTGGAATAGTTTTCTCTGGAACAGTTTGAATAGGACATTCTTCAGTACCATCAATATATTTCCATAAGCCTTTACCCTTGAGAAAACTTCTCATGAGGAAAGACCAGTGATTGTAGTTGGTTCCATCTAGCTTGGTTGTAATGGGTTGGTAATCTTCTCGAGACATGATGATGGCTGAAAGACTAACACAGTAAAAGAAATTATCAGTATGAGAGACAACAGGAAGGTTAACGGAATTTTCAGTCTCTTGACAGGGGGATTTGTTTACTGGTTGTTTGCAGCGGAAGGTTGGATCTTGGTTGGCTCTGATACCATGACAAGAATAGTCATGGAATCGAGAGTATATTGATTAATCGGTGTATCAATACAAAGGAACATATTTCCTACTTATACAACAGGGAAGACAAAGCAATAAAAGAGAATATTACAAGATATGATACATGCAGGGAAACAAATATATACGTATAGATATATTCTATACTCTGGAGTAAAGATAGAGAATATGCAGAGATATGCAATATACTCTATCCTGTGATGTCAATATAATGTGTTTTAACATAACAATCGGCGGATATGGATGTTTTTATAAACCGTTATAATAAACGACACATATAGGGATTTATATTGGCGGATTGTAGCCTATAAAACATGTTGAAAAATTGTACACTTTTTTAACCAGAATCGGCCTATATGAATGTATACACCGATCGATTCTTGGTTGATGTTTTTCGACCACAAAGAATATCCAGAATATTAGGTTGACCAAATCTAAAATTCTAAAATATTTTTGTTTTAAATAATTTTTGAGTTTTTAAGATTAAATAGTGAGGATAACATAATATGTTCACCCTTTTTAGACATGTTATCCTTCTATCTGAGTGGGTAAAAATATGTTAGGCCCCAAAGGATAGGCCTCATTTTTCTTTCAACGAAACATGCACCACCACGAAAAAACATAGCAAAACTTCAAGTGCATGAAAGAGTTTGGATGAAAGTGGATATCATAATAACACCTAATTTTTATCATTTTTGGTCAAACTCTTTTCATTTGGGATGAGTGTCTCACTGTATAGCCGTTGCTTTCAGTATTATTTGCTTCCACTCCTGCTATTTCCCTCTCAAGAGTTCGACTGATTTATCATCTACTCTCTCTCAGTCTCTCACATTCTGGCTCGTGTGATTTCGTTGCTTGCACTCCAACATTCTCCGCACAGTTATCCAATAGCACCAATGGAAGAACAGAATTAGATTGGGACACATATTTGGACTTTTGAGATTTCTTTGGTGGCTTGTGATTCAGTGTACTGTACAAAGCGACCGTCCGGATTATTTGGAATTTCATAATGAATTTTTATTTATTTATTTTATGTCAAAGGCGAAGCATTTAACAAACAACTCACTATTGCAGAACCTACTTTTCAAACTTCTTCGGAGAATATTTTAATTCTAAGCTGGAAATTGCAACAGAGATAGTCGGTTGATTAATTTATTATAGCGTAAGTGTTTTTATAGTCAACCGAAAAATAAAACACTTCTTCAAACAGGGCTGTCCAAATCCAACCAACAAGTAATTCGAGTATACCATCTCCCACTATATGGGTGTAAAATATGTCGTGCCATATTTATACGACACAACACAGTATGCCAAAATTTAAGCATGACACTGCATAACATGCGAATTGGCACAAAACAACACGATCGTTTTGTTCTCCGAAGGCGACCTATAACCTATAATGGTTATATAAAATCCATCTGATAGAATGAATGAGCGAATTCCATATAAATGTAATGTATCCTCTTCTAAATTTGTATTGTTAGTATTATACAAAAATGTTATGCTTTGTTACTGGTAAACATAAGCATTAAATAAAATTAATTAATAAAGTCAAAAATAGAAAGTCCACTTCCGTTTCACTTTTAAAGACACAAGCGTGATCAAAACACACCCTACTGGAGGTTTGGTCAGTAAAAGAACGGGTCTTATGCTGGGAGTATGACTATATGTGGTCCCTTTACTCGACGCATAAGCTCCTCTTTCTCGAATACTAATTCATGAGCTAGAATAGTGGTTTTTTGAGAAATATACACAAAATGTGATGTATTGTACAAGGTTGTGTAGTATTTTATACATATTATGACGTGCTTTCTGAACGTGTTGTGATGTGTCGTGCCACGTGCTTATCCGTGTCGCGTGCTGTGTTGGGGTACTATGCCGATTTGTCAAACCTAGCATGTCACATAAAACTAGCATGTTGTGCCGTGCTGGGTTAAGTCACGTGCTAAGATAGGTTGTGCTCAAATTTTAGCGTGATGTGCTAGACTGTGCTCGTGCTGGTACAACCCAACTTACACCTCTAGGTACAGAGACATGAATCTGAAAAATTGAATTAAAAAAATATTTGCATATGTAATATGAGCTCCCAGTTGTGGAGAATTTGGTTACAGTTGCGGAGAATTTGGTTACAGTTAATGAACCTAAAAGTTTCTTTATCACAACTCCATAAAACCATCTTCTGCTTGGCTTGGAAAACCAGTTCATGCACTGATTTTGGCCTACTCCCTAATACTCTTTTGTTCCTCTCCTTCCGTACAATTTGGAAATAACATACGTTACAAATAACCCAACCCTAGCACATGGTTGGGTCGGAGAGACTGATATAAAGTTTGTTTGGATGGAATCAAACCAAGATAGAGCCACACCTTTGCATAAAAGCTACTTTTTACCATATATCTCGATCAATTAATTATTTGAATCCGTCTAGATGAAGTAAAAGAAAAAGAAGTAACTAAAGTAGAATCAAACCTATATACGAGTTCAATTATGTGCACACTCCTCTAATGAATTTATATTTGACACATCCTTTTGATTAGTTGTTTAGTTAGTTGTTGGGCCCATTACCCTCCATGTTTAGAATCATGACCCTCGTTACATAATTCCCTAAATGTAATCGACGGTGGAGATTGAAATATTACATACAAACTCGCCAAGGAGTGTGCACAAAATCGGACTCCCTGTATACAAAGAGGAAAACAATTTTTTTACCATATATCTCTATTAGTTAATGGGTTTAATAATCCTCGAAGCTTTTTTTCTTTTGGGTTTCTTTTTTTGGGTTTTTTTTTTTTATGGGTAAAGAATTTTGGTGCTGGTGAGTTTCGAACTCAGGTCAAGGGTATCATTACCCAATGACTTTACCACTGTACTACAGTGTCTCCTTTTACTATATACTGTATACTATTATCACAATAATCAGAAGAAATGGCGAAGATCGGTTATGTTTTGGGACTATAAAACTTGGATGTTGAACTATTCAAGATCGGGAAAATGAATGGTATGGTTAAGAAATATTAATGAAGAAGAATAAGATGACTATCTGTGGGATGTTTCGGGGTTATGTTTTTTAACCCTTAAAACAATTTTGTCACCTAATTAGATGATAAGAGGTACCATTAGAATATAACAATCACTAGATTAAACAACTAAATTTTGTGACGTTATAATGTGTGGATCGTTTCTTGTTTCAGTCATCCATTTACCCGTCCTCTTAATTATTTTCATCCTTTCCCTGTTAATTTTACCTCCTAGTTGCTATAAATAAGGTAACTGGGAGGAAGACGAAATTACATTTTACAAAAACACTTCGTGCAAAAAAAGAAAAGGAAGAAGAAATTACATTTTACAAACACACCATTCAACACAAGAAATCCCCCATCATAAAGTTCAAGAGAGAAAAAGAATTAGCTAGCAAGCTCAAGAAAGACATGTCATAGTTTTCTTTTCCCCAGTTTGTTGGGGTGAATTTCCACTCGTCTGCAGTGTAGTCTGCACTATTATTTATTCGATCACAATTTTTTTTTTTACCAGCTCCACATGGAAAATGGTCAAATCCACCCATTTCGTCCCCAAAGCAGTTCACAGGTCTACTATGGATCCTTGCCGATTAGTTTGGCTTCGGATTATGTAATTCTGATGATTATATTTTTGCCTGTTACAGCATTTATCTTAGTTTTCATTTCTCAATTTCTGAAACTTAATGTTAAGAAAAGTTGGGGCGTTCTTAATCCGGGAGTGGTCTTCTTCGCTATTGTTTCTCGACTTCTACGCAGATGCACCACCACGGACGGAGGTCATGGGAGTAATGAGAGGGACTTCAGTTTTTCCTTATTTCCTCAACAAGTAGCAGTGGAGATGGTAGACAAGGAGGAGGAGGTGAAGGTGGTGGTGGTAAATAGAAACGAAGACGTGGAGAAGAAGGAAAACGTGCAGGTGGAGGTGGTGGAGAAAGAAGTGAATGAGCGTCACAGATCCAAGAAAAAGGAGTGCCATCACCACTACCATGTTCATCTTTATCATCACCACTATTATCATGTTCGCCATAATCATCGTTGTCGTCACCGTCACAGGCTCGTGGATCAACAACAGTTAAGTGCTGATACTTTGAGTAACTTATCTTCCTTCGCTAATACTGCAGTCAAAGTCGTAGGTACTAGAAATGAACTAAGAAGGATTAACAGCGAGTCCCCTGATCCAAGACAAGAATCATTTCCAGCACCGGAAGACCGAACATTTGACTATCAATATGCTGAACAATCTTACCATCGACCTGATCCATCAGCCCCGCCATTACCGAAATCTTATGACACCCAACATAAGCCTATTCCAAAAACTATACGGCGGGTTGATGCTTCTTCATTACGTCCACGAGAAAATTCATCAGCAGAGCCATTACCCCTACGAACTGAACCACGACAACGACCACCACCCTTACAACAGACAGAATTACAACCATTAAAGTCTAAAAAGATACCCCTGCCTCCGCCGCCGCCACCATTACCACCACCGCGGAGAAGAAAGGAGAGGGAGGAGAGGCGAATAATTATACGGTCAAAAAAGTATAAAAAAGAGGAATCTGAGATATCTCCTTTTCAGACTGTAATATCACTGAAGGCACCCTCCTCACAACCAAAACAACCGCCACCAACAAAGATAGAACCATCCCTACCGCCATCCCAGTCTTCTATTGATCAATCATTATTCCAGATTCAACATCCGCCTCCACCACCGGCACCTTCAGCATCATTTCTTCAAAAGTTATTGAAACTAAACAATAACAAGAAGAAAGTCAACCTCAAGGCTGCACCACCACCTCCGCCGCCACCAGCTTCCTCGGTTCTTCAACATATATTCAAGAAGAGTAGTAAGACTAAGAAAACCCTCTCCGATTCGAGTCTACCACCACTTCCATCCTGGGATTCGCATCAAAATCCGGCACCAGAAGCTGCAAAACTTATGAAAAGGTCAACTGGAAAACCGCCACTTCCTCCACAAACCAAAATGCTGATCAAGAAAAGAAGAAACACAAATAGTCATCCGAAGAGAGAAATTTACTGGAATATCGATAGTCAATCTCCATTAGATGGGATCCCACCACCTCCACCGCCTCCGCCGTTCCCAACACGTGGGATGAAGTTTGTTGCTCGCGGTGATCTGGTAAAAATCCAAAGTAGTTCATCCGATTTTCCAGACGATCCACCATCTACACCTTGCTATTCTAGCTCAGATGTTAATATCAAAGCTAAGAATTTCATCGATACAACTAGAGCTGGATTTCAACAAGTTGCGAAACACACCTAAATTCTTCTCGACATGCTAATGTTAATAATGAATCAATCAAAGATATAACCAAATCGGGCATTAACGTCTACCCAACAGTGACCGATCAAACATCAACATAAAAAAGTCAACCATCTGAGTAGTTCATTGAGTTGTGTGATCGGTGTCCAATAAATTGGAAACCAATGAGATTTGATGGTGTCTCTTTTGTGAAATTATTATTTCTGGATATTGCGTAAATATGTATATAAGAAATCAATAAGTAATCTGTAAATTAAGATGTTAAAATAGTTTTTCATTGTATATGTTATGATAATGTCAACCTAACCATATCACCGGATCCTTCCCCTTTAATTAATCTGTATCGAGTTTTCAGATTTTGATAAAGAAATTGTCCGTTGTTAATTGCAATCATTCGGATAAAAGTTAGCTCGTAGGTATATTGTTGTGCATAGGAATCAATTATGTTGAAAGAAATGTTATCAAGCTAACCTTCGGCGTTCTGTACGCTGCAATTCCAAGCTACTTACAGAAGAATGAAATTGTGTGTTGCTCTAATTGTTGTGTACTATGCCAGGGAATGAATTGCTACTTTTGCTATTTGGGTATTGTATTGCTTTTCAATGTAATATTGCATACTGCTTTTTCCTTCTCCCTTCTGATCCAAAATTTACTAAAACACGAAAAAAAAAAAAATTTGTCATTTGAGAAGAACCATATCAATAGGTTAATTGTTTATACTGTACTTTTTATTGGAAATTGCAATTATTGTGATTTGAGATGTAGCGCTTTCTCCTGTTTCCCCTGATCCAAAATATACCGAAACTTGAACCAAAATGGTGTTGTCCTGCATATTCTGCTTTTGTGTTCTCTAGACAGGTATATTTGTGTCTGGCCTCGAGAACAAAGTAACATAGCATACAAGTGCACTGTTTTTCTTTTTAAAACAAAAATGAAATTCATTGAAAGAAACTAAGAATCCGACTTATCCAAATGGATGCAGTTCCCTCACCAGTGTGATAGGATTACATGAGTCCTTTGAAAGAAGACAAGTAACGGAGTGTTTGACTAATAAATGTGCCCAGTTATTTGTCTCTTTTGGACTGAGAAAGTGCACACCCGGTAATCAAAACACTTTAGAAGTTGAATGGAGTACAATCTTATACTATAATGTTCAGTGCACTGCTTCCCTTACGACTATTGACCGCAAGAATTACAATCTTTTTTCTTCTTTTTGGACACAACATTTTTTCTGTTACTCAATTGTACACTTGTTTGAACAGATGATTAACTACTAAGCAGGTTTTCCAACCTGTGTTACTATGTGTTGTTTACATCCCAACAAGAGTTTTTCACTCTACTAGGGTATTTCTAACGTTGATACCTACCGTGAGCGATACAGCCTCGCCTGCACCATAATCCAATTTCACTATACACAACACTGACACTCCAGTTAAGTTAAGGGAAACTTGGGAAAATGCCACAATATGGACTGCAATCTTGGGGATCTGCCACAACGTTAAAAAAAGTTGGAAAAATACCCCACTATTAGAAATCTCGGTTAAATCCACATGTACGACTTCTCACATGCGGAAAAAAGACAAAACTTTTACTCGAAATGGTAAACCGGGCTGCAACATCATAATTAGTTCAAGGATATTTTAGTAAATTAAATACATTTCTCATATAAACTCAAGCGAACCCTAAAAAATTTACCCAAAGAGTTAGAGTGGAGACTAGCAGTGTAAGTGAAGAGGCGGTGTTGAGGGGAAAACCAGTAAGCTGGATTTCAGAATCAGAAGGGGGTTATGATTAGAGTTCTGGTTTATGCTATGTTACTTTACACACAACTTGGAGGTCAAAGAGAAGGCAGACACACAAAGATGTTTGAAATCGTCATAATGACTTCTCCTATCAAATCTAAGCTCTTTTATCTTTCGAGCGGTAAGATCTGTAAAATAATTGGTGTTTGATTTGATTTTTTCATTGTCTTAGCCTGCAATATTGATATTCATGTTTTTGCTTTTCTATGCACAGATGTTCTGCAAGTATCTTCATCTCATGACTTTTAAGCTTATTTCTGAGAAATAGTACCACCGTGATGGTATCAGAGGTAACAGTTGTTGGAAGTTCGCATTGTTGAAATGGTAGATCTGCTGAAATTTTAAGTTCTTTTATATTGGTAATCGCTGGATTAGAGATTTGTTGAATTTTGTTCAATTATCATCTAGGTATTTAATATTATGCAGTAGGATTTGGACAAAGTATGTAATTGGTTTCAGCTGGAAAAATTGTTTGGATGTAATTGGTTTGTTATCATGGCTTGTACGAACATGGAAAGATCACTTCAGAGCTTACATTTAAATTGTTAGAGAAAAACTTCTTCGTGGACCTGATTTCAATTTATACTTCATCTATAAATGTTGTTAGTGTTTGATGATAGTTGCATTAGATATGTATTCTGGTGCTTCATAGAATCTATATTCTAAAGCAATTTACGCTTGAAATGAATTCTGATATCTCCGTGTAATATTGATGTTGAATCATTTTTTGTGTTATCAGAATTCATAATTTGTTGCAGAGTAACTAGTTCATATTATAGGCTGTGCAATCTAGGTTTTGTAAAGATATATTGAAGGGCTAGGTTTTAAACATTCGTTTTGTTATTTGGAAAGTGGCATTGACTGCAATTCTCTCTTGTATGTAGGAATACCTTAAAACAAAGCTTAAGCTCCGCCATCTAGAACAGAACATGAACCAGGAAACAATAGTAAATATCTTGGAAATGATAGACTTGTACTGTAGTTTTAAAACAAACTAGGGGTCTTGGCTTTGGGACCAGTCAAGCTTTGATACAGTATGTAATTGGATTTAGTCGTGGTTGTATTCATATCTTTCAATATGTCCGTGGATAGTGCGATAAGTTCACTATGGAATACTTGCATTCGTAATGCAAGACAGCCCCATCTTTGTTGAAGTTTAAGTAATTTTGAATCAACGGGAGAAGGGAAAAGCAATAGCAAAATTATGCATGTCCATTACTCAAATATTAAAGGCTTCTCTTAAATATAGCCCACAGTTTTATTAACCATAACCCATTTTAACCATAACCCATAATTTTTCTCAATTTATTAACCATATCCCAAATCATAGCCAAAAGTATGATTACCGAGTTAGCAGAGATTCAGAGCTAGTTAGACGAGTCGAGTTTGCATAAAACCGATCCAAACGAGTTGATTTTTTTTTACCGAACGAATAATTTGTTCATTCATTATGAAATAAAGTTTTTTTCAGGCATTTCATCATAATATTGAGTTTTTAATATGTAGGGTTCTTGTTGAAACGATACTCGGTTGTTCAGCAAATATGAGACTGAAATCATCATTAATTTATTAATGAAATCATGATGCATCCCTAAAGGATTAACAATTTCATTTTTTAAGTAATCTGTTGTTGTAACATCATTATCATAACCATGATTGTATTCATTATAAAATGAATGCATTTCCAAAATACTTGTTACGTCATCATTAACAACAGAAACATTAGCATCATCATAATGATTGTTGTCGAAACATAGAAAGCGAGCTATAATCCGAAGACACAGCTGCCGTGGTGTTCAGGTTTCCTAATTGCAGCAGTTCTAGAGAAGGTTGTATTTGATTCTGTTGCAGATACATATCAAGCTGAGCGTTGACGTGATAAAGTTTCAATTCAGTTTGTTGGGCTCGATAATGAAACTGAATAATAAAACCTTGACAACCACTAACAGGAAGCCTTGCTCTCATATATGATTCATATATAATAGATCATGTTGCTTCCTTTTCCAGATTAGGAGTAAGTGGTTTAAGGATTTTTAATGATACGAATCTATGAGCATTCTGAATTTTTTTTGCTAGTCATGTCAAGTACGAAGATATTGCACAATCCGGTGCATATTTGCAGGCAACACAACCATGCTTTGTGCCTCCGTCAACTATTACCCTCTTCTTCCTCCCTAAACCTGAATCAAACTGGCAATAAACATGGAGCAAAATTGAAAATAATAGACGCAATATTATTCCGTTGATGATTTAGTGAGGGAGATAATGTGAAAATAATTAGGGTTTTAGGGTTTCTTTTCCTCGCATATATAAACTCGTTGGAAATAATTAAAAAAATAAAAAAAACCCTAAAACATTTCAGATTTTTGTTAATTAGTTCACTGATTGTGCAACTCAGTCGGTGCTTATTCACTGATTTGCTAGCTTAGTTTGTGGGCTATGAATAACAATATACAGTAGAACCTCTGTAAATTAATACTCCCTAAAATAATAATCTCTCTAAAATAATAAAATTTCTTAGTCCCTTCTTGGGCCTGTATTGCTAAAATAATAATTTCGACAATATAATAATTTAATACATTTCAAAAATCTCCCTTAAGTATTTATAGGTCCCGAATATTATATAAATTAATAATTACTAATAAGAAAATTGAAAAGTTTTTTATACATATCAAACTTTAAAAGCATTAATTAGGGTTATTGACCAACAATTTCCAATGGATGAATATTTGCCTAATTTTATATAGGCAATAGTCAATAGTAGAGTACTTCAAATTCCTAATCCTTCAAATTAAATGAGTCAAATTCAATTTATTGACCTTAGAAGGATTAATTGGGGGATATAAATAGTACTGTTACTGTTCATACCAGCATGGATTTTTTTTTATATTTTTGTCGTTGAAAAACCATGCCGGTATGAACAGTAACATTACTATTTCATAACCCCCAATTAATTTTAATATCCCCCAATTGCATGTTCCTTATTAATAGGAAATATTCTTTAAAATAAAAAATTATTAATTTATCGATAATTTCATATCTCTTTAAATTAATATAATTTAGTGGTCCCAACGCTATTAAATTATAGAGGTTTAACTGTAAAAAGGTCAAACTTCAAAATTAGTAAAAACAATTTGACCAAAGTCAAATGGGCTATGGTTAATAAAAGTGTGAACAAATAAACAATTTGTTCGCTAGGATACTGTCCAAGTTTTCTGTAAATTCTTGTATCAAGCGCGGATGGTGAAACATAGTGGAGATCAATACTCAAATGGCAAGTATCGTAATAAAAGCAACAAAAAATTGGGATTTATGGGGCACCAATGACAACAAGGTAAGCTTGCACGACAGGATATGCCTGACCTTATACATTGAGATGGTGAAGTAGTCATCAAACCAGGGCCGTCTCTGACATTTAGACGGCCATGAGCGAAAAAGCTCAGAACGCCCTTTGGTCCTAATATTGGAGTAATAAAATGGCAAAGTACGATGCAGGGGAATTACACTTCATCACCATATAAGCACAATTCATGTTGCTAGAAAATGCGCTGCCCATGATTCATTACCAAACATATATACAAGGAACCACTAAAGATTATTGCTCTATATACCTATTTGAGGGTGAAAACAGTTTCTGCTGGTTTCGGTAATTTCGTGTCTTGTGGGTGAGAAACGAGTCAAACCCTAAAAAATGTACTGCAAGAGAGTACTTTAGATTCGAGAGATCAATTTGTACGAATCCGGATGAAACCAAGAAATGGTCGTTCCAGACTTGCTTCGGTCACAAAGTGTAGGAGAAGGGTTGGTTTTGGGGAGGGAAGCGAATAGAGTGTTGAGACCAGAATAGTTTATTTTGGAAGAGTAGTTGTGTTACGACTTGTATTAGAAAGCGGAAGCTAACAGATGGGAAAGCTAGCAAATTGTTTTCTGAGTATTGTATGCTCCTGACCTGAACTTGTTGTTCGGTGGGAATAGGTAATGCATATTTATACAAGTCGGAATGAAATGTACTCTGGTCTTCATTAAGAATTGGAAAACGGGTGAGTAAATGGGAGGAGGTGGTAACCGGTGAACGCCTGAAATTGATGTTCCATAAAAGAAAGCGTTTCACCATTACTCCTTGTATTTACTAACTTCTTCATCTTTATGACACTCTCTTATAACGGGCGTAGTGTAAGCTTCATGTTGTAAACCGCCAAACAAATACCCAATAAGCATGCACCTCCAACGGATCAACACCCTGGGCGCACGGACCCTGCACGAAGGGAAGCCCCGCAAAAGGCCCCAACCAAGCTCTCCGAACATCGCCCTGAAGTCAGAGAAGACGACTCGGACTTCCCCTTTCTGATCGAGGAAGTAATCGAACTTCTGGAAACATGGGTTAATGATGATGTCATCAGGCTACCGGCTCCTCGATATCCAACTACTGAAGAGGAGATGGCAAATCCCAGATTTTGTCACTACCACAGATTCGTCAGTCATCCAACCAGCGACTGCAACAGATTGAAAATCATTTTCAAAGAAAGGATAGAGGCAGGGGAGTTACGACTAAGGAATGAAGGAGTACATAGAGATCCGCTTCCCATTAGAAACTATGAAATCTCTGGGGACTCCATACACGAAACAGCGCAGTCCATGATACAACACATATGAAAAATCCTCTACTTTTCCAAGGAGAAACGTCGAGACGCTTTCGCAGCCATCAACCACATAGTATCTGGGTAGCGACTCCACTTTGCCACAAAAAACATACCTGAGGAACATATTTTTCCAGGCATCCCTGCCGAGAAGCACAACTAGGGACTTCTCACCATGGCCCTCTTAAAGGACGCCTAGTTCGATAACACGCTCATCGACGCAGCCTCAGAGTTCAACATTGTTACGTTCAAGACCCTGAAAGTAGCAGGAGTAACAAAACAAGAGGCCACTTACTCCCCATCGGCTATCAAAAAACCACGAGAGGAATCACCTTCATGCGCTTGGCTACACTAGTCTTGGGATCAACATAGGAAATATCGCAACGGGCGGGACTTTTTACATTGTCAAGAATCTAAATTACGACATGTTTTTGGGGCATCCGTGGGTAGTCGACAACAAAACGGAATTAGGAGCGTCACCCTTTCCCGTGTCAACGCCAGAGAGGGTATCCAATAAGCCGGCTAACTTGCTACCATGTCAATAGTTTACCAGCAATACTTTACTATTGGGAAAGGATTCGCCAAAGCCACCTTACAAACTCCGAACTCAAGTAAGCCTGACTAAGACTCTCTCTTTATCACCAACCATTTCTCACCGCAACCCGCCCTGGGAACTCGACACGGTTTTCGAGAACAACACTGTCAAGAGATGTGAATGGAACGCCGAACCTTTTAAGCATTTCGCCAGGGATCTGAAAGTCACCCTGGAAGAATGCGGGAACAACCACCAGGTGATCGTACCACAACCCAATCCTTTCTAGATAGGGGATATAGTAATCAGAGCCTCCTCATTTCAAGTCGGAAAGATGACTGTGAAGATGCCGATTCGGAAAATTTCTCCCAAAGAAGAGGAAGATGAACCATACCTAGTAGCCGACATCCTATTAGGTGGCTATTGCAAACTTATCAACACGGATAAACTGGAAGGAATAGTGATTCATTCGCGCTGGTTGGAGGCTGCCAGCATCTGAAAGGTCAAGATATTCAATTTCCTGACACATGCTCCTCAATACCTCAATTTTCCTTTTCACTACTACTATGTATTGCATCAGGATGAGAAATCTAATATATCCTCTCCAGTGAAATAAAAGAACCCCTTTTTTTCCTTGAAAATTTCTCAAGATCAACCCAAAATTCAAAACCCGTTACCCAAAAAAAAAAAAAAAACAACACACAGAAGACAAAATGGTTATCTTTTCGGCGGGATTTTCGAGCTCACAAATTATTACAAGACCAAGCCACGGAGGCTCAACACAAGATACAATGAAAGAAAAATTCAAGACATTAAAAGGCGACTAGGCCACAAGAGAAACAAAAGAAAGAAGATCCGACTCGTTAAGAATTCTTCCCACACTTCCCCAACAATCCTCCGGGAATCAAAGGTTCCACAAAGAAGACACGTCAACAGCAGCAACAGTATCCATTTCCCATCCAGATGCCTTTCCAGCAGCGCCAACCAACGCTTCTTTCCCCTCCATCTCCGACGTGGATTCAATGTGCGCAATCATGATTCCTCAAGCAGCACCAACGTCATCAACAAAGGTTTCACCAAGATTCTTCTCAGCAGCTCCTACAAGAAAATCACTTGACTCGCTCATGTCAGAATCCATGGGAACCTGTGCTTTTTTGCGTACCTCACCCGGAGGAACAGAAGGGATATCTTGGATGATGGCTCTAATCTCGCAAAGTAATGAGCTGTCCTACCCAACGACTCTTTGTAAGAAGATCGAGCTCCATTAATCCTATGATGCTTCTCGGAGAAACCAACAATACCATCGCCATTGTCACCATGGGATGCCATCGCAAAAGTATGAAAATGGTGTAGTCGCCTCACTATATGACCAGTAGAGAGGGAGAAGACAATGAAATCTTGCCGGAAATATTTATGTGAGAAGGAAGGGCGTGCTTCATGGATGTAACGGCCCTAGGAAATCACACATCAATAAAGGATCCCCAATCAGAGCCGTACACAAAGAAGACAATTCAACTCATAAGGAAATTTTGCATAAAGTGATTATTCTTCCCTCGCTTGAACCGGCCCCACCGCCTAGCATGCCCAATTTTCCAACTAGCGCCAACTTTCCAAAATTCATGTTGGTCCCACCAATCGTTCCGACCTATCAATGCCGCCCAAGTTGCACCATTTATCACGTCCATCTCCCACCAGCCAGCACGCTCAGTTTCTCAACTCGTGCCAGCAGCTCAGTACTTCCCAGTCGTTCATTTCCGCCAATTTGTGCCAACCTCCCGATTCGTGCAAAAACTACCAAGGACAAGGATTCCAAATCCAGTTCGTATCTCAGAAAAAAGGTCAGATAAATCTTCTGCTTCTCTCTCAGATTTTGTCTTGGCACCATCTTATTCTTACCTCGCAACAAAGCTCATATTCCGAGCTAAGCAGGGGACTTAATGTTGATGGTGGATTTTAGACAAGGGGTAAAATCGTAAAACCCCATGACCTAATGTTACCCGCAACACATTAACTGAGAGCATTTAATTCAGGTGTAAATAATTAATAGGGGTATTTTTTCAAAATACCGGATTAGGGTTTTCTACACAGAACCCTAATTCCAAACCAAGCCGCATACTGCGCACCATGGCAACGACGCCAAAACCAAGACGCATACTGCGCATCATGGCAACGACGCCAAAACCAAGCCGTATTCTACGCACCATGGCAATGACGCCAAAACCAAGCCGCATACAATGCACCATGGCAACTGCTCTAAACCAAAGCCACATACTGTGCACCATGGCAATGACGCCAAAACCAAGCCGCATACTGCGCACCATGGCAACGACGCCAAAACCAAGCCTCATACTGCGCACCATGGCAACGACACCGAAACCAAGCCGCATTACTCTGCACCAGGGCAACGACGCCAAAACCAAGCTGCATACTGAGCACCATGGCAACGACACCAAAACCAGACCACATACTACACCCACAGGAAACCATGCCAAACTAATCCGCTATTCCATTTGGCACATGCCAAAAATAGCGCCCTAGGCTTGCAAACCGTGCAACTAGGTCAACTTGGCCGTGCGTGCCATTGGCACATGCCAACACGCACCACTAGCCAATTTCCAAGTCTCTATGCTATTTGGCACATGACAAAAATAGCGCGCTAAGCTTGCAAACCGTGCAACTAGGTCAACTTGGCCGTGCGTGCCATTGGCACCTTCCAACACGCACCACTAGCCAATTTCCAAGTCGCTATGCCTTTGCGCCGTAGGCTTGCAAACCGTGCAACTAGGTCAACTTGGCCGTGCGTGCCATTGGCACATGCCAACACGCACCACTAGCAAATTTCCAAGTCTCTATGTCGTTTGGCACATGCCAAAAATAGCGCCCTAGGCTTGCAAACCGTGCAACTAGGTCAACTTGGACGTGCGTGCCATTGTCACATGCCAACACGCACCACTAGCCAATTTCTCAAGTCCCTAGGCTTGCAAATCGTGCAACTAGCTCAACATGGCCGCGTGCCATTGGCACATGCCAAACACGCACCACTAGCCATTTTCCAAGTCGCTACCAAGCCCAAAACTCAAGGCCCAAGTGTCCGTGTGCACCATTGGCACATGCCAACACACAAACCACTAGCCACTTTCTATTCCAAGCCGCTATGCCATTGGTACATGCCAAAGTAGCGCCCGCAACTTGGCCAAAGTGGCCGTACGTGCCATTGGCACATGCCAAACACGTTACCACTAGCCACTTTCTATTCCAAGGCATTCCGTGCATGCCATTAGCACATGCCACATGCTCCACTAAGCGACTTTGGCTTTTCATCCGCACTCAAAGTGCAACTTGCGGCCAAGGCATTCCGCCCATGCCATTGGCACATGCCAAATGCTCCACTAAGAGGCTTTGGAATTTCCATCCACACTCAAAGTGCAACTTGCGGCAAAGGAATTCCACACATGCCAAATGCTCCACTAAGAGACTTTGGCATTGCCATCTGCACTCAAAGTACAACTCACGGCCAAGGCATTTCGCACATGCCATTGGAACATGCAAAATGCTCCACTAAGCAACTTTGGCATTTCCATCCACACTCAAAGTACAAATCGCGGTCAAGACATCCCACACATGCCGCAATGCTTCACTAGCAACTTTGGCATTTCCACTTGCGCCCAACTCTCGAGACATCAACACAAACTGGGGGATGATTTTTTGGGGTTTTGATTTGGCGGTCACAGTGTGCATCGTACACTACGCTCGCAATAAAGCAAGGCATGCAAGGAATGAATACGGTCAATAAATAAGGAAATTTATGGGGAAAACCTTTGTCACCATAAAGCCAAAGGTTTCCACCTCCTCTGTTTTAATTGACACATTTACTTAATTCCTTAATGAGGCCAGGGTACGTTCAATCTCACTTGTATAAATAAGGTTCACCTATTCTGCCAAAACACAGAAGTCTTGGTCAGGAAAAATACAATACTATCAGATAGCAACTTTGCAAGCTCTCTCGAAAATTTCCATAACTAGCATGCTTTCGCAAGCTTCAACACTTATGATACAAGTCGAGATACTACCTAGCTAGAACTCTCTGGTCTCATCACCATTCTTCGCTATCCTCCCCAAATCAACCCTTCTCTTCCACTTTGTAACCGAAGCAAATCTGTAGCGGCCATCTTCTTGGTTTAGGACAGAGTTGTACAGATTGATATCTCGAATCAAAAGTGCTCACGTGCAGCACATTTTTTTAAGGGTTTAAACCAGTCTCTCCACCATCGAATTTACCAAATTCGGCAGATGCGATTTTCTCCCATAAACAGAAAGATATTCCAGGATTGGTTGATTTTATTTCCATATGGTGTATGATACCCACACGGCCATATGCAGGTGGGGTTAAATTACTATCTCCTTAGAGAGCATGGTTGTATTGCTGAACCTTCCCGTAATTGGAAACCTCGATGTTAAGTTGTCTGCAGATGAAAAATAAATGCACACCGCTCTGGTTGCGAAATCAAAAGGATTTGTTCGGAAAGAAAATGAGACGAGGTGATTCTATGGATGGTGCATGTCTCAGTGGTTTCTTGATGAGTTGGAGCCGAACCCGAAGAATAGTATGCTTCATGTTGATGCGTTCTTGGATTTTTGGTTATCCAGAGATATTTTTGATGACGGCTCGGGAAAGAAGGAGATAAGACAGGAACTTATCAAGTTTTCCATAAAATTGGAAAAAGGTATAGTTCTTCCCATTGGCGGATTGTTTCTTGGTTCTCTGTATGCACACTTGGATCAGCTGGTCTCGGATATGTGCACTTCAAACGGCTACATGAAGGTGGATTCGTATATTCATGTCGCCTTTCTCCAAGCATGGCCATGGGAGAACTTCGAAAAGTATGCTCCAAAACCGTTGGTTGTACTTCCCGAATCTTGGGGTGGCTATAGGATACTGCGCTGGTTGAATAGGCGCCCAAAGATTGGTTCGAACTGGTTGGATTTCTTGACAACTCGTATATGGTTAATTTTCATCCATGGGCTCCGGTGCATTGGTCCATAAATCAGATCATTACATTTGCTCCTGCTCCGAGCATGTCTTTGTCTTATGATAAAGAGGATATGAGCGTTGGAGAGATGGTGTCCATGCAAAGATGCACGTCCGATCATGTGCCGTCTTTTTTTCGAGGGTCTTGCAAAGCAGTCTCATATAATATAGATTGGGCGGCTCGTCATATGGGTTTTAACCAAGGGGTCCCACTCGTTTCGTCATCCGGTTGTTCTAGAAATCCCATTGCCAACTGTTCTTGATGCTAGTATTCTTGTGTCGGGTAAAAGTCTTCCTTTTCTTGCGGAACGAAATCCGTCAACAACCTCCAAATATAATATATTTTGGCAGGATGAGTTTCTCGTTATCTATGGATTCGTGAATGATGTGGCAGAAAACCGTTACGGTAAGCCTTTTCCTGCATTTTTAGCGGAGTATCCATTGTTGAGGGATCCTTCTTCACCCAAGCAAAAGTCCGCTAGACTGGATGCAGACAGTCCCCAAGTGAAGGAGCGAAGGTCTAAAAGTCGTGCTGGTGGTTTTCAGTCGGGTCCAACGGCTCTTCCGACTTTTAGTTCTTTTAATATGAGAGTATGTATAATTTTATTCCTGATTACATATATATTCATCTCATTTCTGAGCGTGTATCCTTATGTCTTGCCCAGTGTCTTAGTAGTGTGAATTCCTTTACCAAACTTGCACGTAGTCAAAAGACAATATCTCTTGATACGGAAGACGGCGATGCTGAACCTACCCATGGTGAAGGGAGATCCGAGAAGGAAGAAAGTTCGGAGTCCAGCAATAGGGAGGATAGTTTTTCTGGTAGCAGAGTTGAATCTTCCTCCAGTGAGTCTAAAAGTGAATCAGTGAGCTTTTCGTTTTCTTTCTTTCATCTTTCTCTTTCCCCTTCCTTTTTTTTTTTTTTTTTTTGAAGTAAAAACTAAATCTTGATGTTCTAGGAGTAAACTGTTCCTGGGGATGTCCTTGAAGTAGAAACCCGCCATAGTGAAGACGTATCCATACTTCCAATTGCGGAAACCGTGACGTCTGGTGACTTAGACATTGAAGTTTATCATCCTGAAACGTTACCAGGACTCAAGTGGTGGAGAGTACTCCATGGGATGCAGGCGAAATTGTAGTTAGGAATCCCTTGTCGGTTGCTGATGTGGTCGTGGGCGCCACTTTCAACCCTCCTTACCTAGTTCCTTATCTGGATCATGTATTGATCGGAGGGTTTAGCGTTCCAGCCATACATGCGGTGTTATACACTAAAATATGGGAAATCTACGGATATATCGTCACGACCAAGAAAATTACTAGTTTATTTGCGCTGGTTAAGCGGGTGTAGGAAGCTTTGTCTTCGATTGACGACATGTGCAACGTGACTGGTCATACTATTTCTGACGATATAATCTTGAGTTGGAGGTTCTATCGTGATATGTGTGTAAACTTCGAATCCAATGCTCCTTGGTTCGTTGAAGGTCTCTCTAAGGTTGAAAAGTTTTTGGTCGAATAGTCGAAGGTCCTTCTGCAGACATGGTGAAGAAGCAGGAAGCGAAAGTCGAAAAATTATTCAGGAAGATGAAGTTGAAAAGGGAGGCTCTCCAAAGTACGAGGGTGGATTTTTCTAAGAATAGCAAGCCACTGTTGGAAAAATTTGCTTGAATACATTTATGTCTTTTGAACTTCTTATTTTTGATTTCCTGGATTTCTTGGGTTGATGGAAAAATGTTACCTTGATGGTTTTGGATTATTCTTTTGGAATGAATTGTTTAGGAATGGATTATTTTTGGAAATGATGTTATCTTGGTTACGATTGAAAGTGACGCACACATCCCAGGAAAACCATGTAACCGTGTGTTGGTAGATGACATGGGGTGAAACATAACATGGCTATCGGTTTTACCATTCTCGTGGAAACTTGAAATAGCAAACCATGTATCTTTTCTAGGTAAGACTTACTCGGTTTCTCAGGTCTCCTGATAAAAAGGGAACCTTCCGGTTGTAATGCTGAGTTTTATGGGAAGTGCCGATGTGATTGTGCAAAGTCCCTAGTCGTCTCATCTGATAATCGAGTCGTGGATCCCTGGTATGATCATTCACTTTTAATCTCAAGGCAGTCCCCAATCATCCCTCGTCGTATCAAGACTGATGACCGTGTCGTCTGGTAACTGAAATGTCGATCCCCGAGCGGAGTGCCTGCTTGTACCATATTAATGTTTGGGTTGAAGCATGAGATCGATGGTCAAAAATTGATATTGTCACCAAAAGACCAATATCCTAGTATTGTGGTCGCCAATTGTTTGAGGGTGAAAGCAGTTTCTGCTGGTTTCGGGAATTTCGTATGTTGTGGTTGAGAAATGAGTCTAAACCCTAAACAATGTACTGCAAGGGAGTACTTTAGATTCGAGAGACCAATCTGTACAAATCCATCCTAAACGAAGAAATGGTTGTTCCAGACCTACTTCAGTCACTAAGTGAAAGAGAAGGGTTGATGTTGGGGAGGGAAGCAAAGAGAGTTTTGAGACCAGAATAGTTGATTCTGGAAGAGTAGTTGTGTTACGACTTGAATCAGAAAGAGGAAGCTAATAGATGGGAAAGCTAGCAAATTATTTTATGAGTGTTGTATGATCCTGACCTGAACTTGTGGTTCGGAGGAAATAGGTAATGCTTATTTATACAAGTCGGAATGAAACGTACTTTGGTCATCATTACGAATTGGAAAACGGGTGAGTAAATGAGAGGAGGTGGTAACCGGTGAATGCCTGAAATTGATGTTCTATAAAAGAAAGCTTTTCACCATTACTCCATGTATTTACTAACCGCTTCATTTTTATGACACTCTCTTATAACGGGCGTAGTGTATGTTGCACGCTGTAAACCGCCAAACCAATGCCCAATAAGCATCCCCTAGTTTGTGACACGCTTTGATGTATCGAATATTTTTATAGAAAACATGTAGCATGTTTGGCAAGTTGAGCTTGGGAAACTTGTGTGGTGACCTTCGACGGTCAATATTTTGCATCTCAAGAGGAAGGGTAGCCGTTGATTATTGTAACCCTTCATTTGGTAGCCAATGGTATGAAAACATAATTAGAACGGCTTTAATATGGCCTAGTTTAGGCGCAGCCAAAAGTTAGGGTTTTGGCTTTGTTTAGGCGCGACCAAACTAGGGCCAAATGTTACCATGCGTTAGCTGGTAACCACGGCTAAGATATGCACCTTAGATGAAAAGTGGTCGTTGATTGTTGCAGGACTTTGTTTTGTCAATCGTAAAGAGAAGGCCATCATGGTATGGGTTAGGCGTGACAAGGTGGCTGGCACGGCGTGCCATTGGCACATGTGACATGGTCAGCATGCCTTGGCGCGGTTTAGGCGTGGCCAAACCAAGAGTTTTGTCGTTAGGACAAATGTTACCATGCATCAGTTGGTGACCTTGGACGGCTAAAATTTGCATCTTAGATGGAAAGATTGTCGTTGATTTTTGCAGGCCTTTGTTTTGGTAGCCGCATGGGGAAGGTCGACATGGTATGGTTTAGGTGTGGCAAGGTGGCTGGCACGGCATGCCATTGGCACATGTGGCATGGTCGGCATGCCTTGGTGCGATTTAAACGTGGCCAAAACTAGGGTTTTGGCGATGGGCCAAAGGTTATTATACGCTGGTTGGTGACCTTGGAAGGCTAAGATTTGCATCTTAGATGAAAAGATGGCCGTTGATTGTTGATTGTTGCAAGACTTTGTTTTTGGTATCCGCATGGGGAAGGTCGGCATATATGGTTTAGGTGCGGCAAGGTGGCTGGCACGGCATGCCTTGGGGCGGTTTACGCATGGCAAAAACTAGGGTTTTGGCGTTGGGACAAAGGTTACCATGCGTTAGCTGGTGACCTTGGACGGCTAATATTTGCATCATAGATAGAAAGATGGTCGTTGATTGTTGCAGGACATTGTTTTGGTAGCCGCATGGGAATGGTTGGCATGGTATGTCTTAGGTGCGACAAGGTGGCTCGCACGACATGCCATTAGCACATGTGGCATGGTCGGTATGCCTTGGCGCGGTTTAGGCGTTGGGCCAAAGGTTACCATGCGTTGGTTGGTGACCTTAGACGGATAAGATTTGCACCTTAGATGAAAAGATGGTCGTCGATTGTTGCAACCCTTCGTTTTGGCAGCCAGCATTGTGCATGGAATGTTTGGGATGACTATCATGGTTGGCATGCCTTGGCGCGAAGATGTGGATGGCACGGCTTGCCATTGGCACAGTGATGTAGCTAGCATGGTTGACATGCCTGGGCACCATAGGTGTGGCTGGCACGGCTTTCCATTGGTACATTGGTGCGGATAGCATGCCTTGGCGCGGTAGGTGTGGCTGGCATGGCTTTCCGTTGGCATGGTGGTACGGCTGGGATGGTTAGCATGCATTGGCGCGGATATGTAGCTGGCACGGCATGCCATTGGCACATGTGGTGTGGGAATTAGGGTTTGGCCTATCGAAACCCTGGTAATTTTCTCACAGATACATTAATGGGTTCAATAAATCGCCATTATTACTCAAATTATGTGACGTCACTGTTTGACTAGGGTTTTACGATTTTAACCCTAAGCTAAAAACCACCATCAACAACACCGTAATTGTATTATGCAATCAAAATTAAAACGTTATGGGTGAAATAATACTACCAGGTAAACCAAGTCTACAAATTGAACAAAATAATTGGATTTATTTTTTATTTTTTTCCTTTAAAATTCTGCTCTATCCTGCCCTATCCCACCTTGTGAAATAATATTGCTCTGTCCTGCCCTGTGCTGGAGCCCAAGAATCCCCTCCTCAGAACCGGTCCTTCATCAAACGTGAAACCCTGAATAGTTCTCACTGTTGGCCAGATATAAAATAAACATCATAATTTCATTGATAGATCATCTGCCATATATGGAAAGTATTACACATACACACATACATAATTGACTGTAACTGTTAGTAGAAGTTTCATAACTGATTAAGATAGATTCATAATCTTATTTATTTAACACACTTTCTTAAACTGATAGTAAGTGATACTTCAGTTGTATACGAATTTCTCTCCCCCCCCCTTTCACTCTGAATTCGAAAGAAAAAAACAAATTTTTTTCCAAATTAGATCCTTGAACCGTCCGATTTTGGTTTGATTTCTCAAATCTATCGAACTGATCGAGTTTGTTTCCTTGTATATATTTATCTTTCAATAAAAGAAATTGTTTCTAAACATTTTAGATCAGTCTGATGGTTTCACAATACTATCAGGACTTGCTTTCTTATCCTATTATTAGTTTTTTTTGGTGGATTTGGATTTTCATTGTTGTCAAGCATGTTATGGATGAAAACGATCTACTTCACCAGATATGGAGATCGTTTGTGAAGAAATTAATTTGGGAATATTACTTCCTTTTTATGGAAGCATTTGATATATTTGATGATCAAGAAACAAAATGGTTTGAAACCATTACAGGGACATCCAATCCTTTAATCGACTACAGAAGTATAATAAGATTTTCTTATCTCGTTTCTTTAAGTTTCAATTGTAAATCTTGTACTATCATTGTCCTGTTTATTAATGTAATCCTTCAAACCTAAATTTGAATGAGGTAGTCAGAATAAATAAATTTAGGGGATCATCAAAGCCTATGTTTCCATCACAAAAAAAAAAAAACTTCAGTTTAATGCAACTAAAAAAAAAACAAAATACACATATATACAAGATAATCTTACATTCATCACTCCCTTAAGAAATATTATCTAAAGCACAAACACCCAACATCTTCTTTAGCTTCATAAAACTAGCAACTTTAAGGGTCTTGGTAAGGATGTCAACAGTTTATTCTTCACTTCTATAATGAAGAATTGCAACCACACCAGCAATAGAAAGATCTCTTGGAAAGAAATACTTGAGCTCTATATGCTTGCTTTTACCATGTAGAACAAGATTTTTTGAGAGATTGATTGCTGAACTATTGTCGCAATATATTGTAGTATTGTAAAGACCCACAATCTCGTCAACGCTATTAGACGAGTCAAGAGACGAATTAACCATTAATAACTCGATTATTTTAACACAAACATTATTAATATGAATTAATCTAACAATGATTAAGATACGAAACTAGTACCACTAGATAGATCTTGTAACGTTATGCGAAATGGACTACTCGAGCGTGTCATTCAGATACAGGACGAAGATGATGTCTTCGGATTAGTATGAAGGGAAAAATAGTCTTTTTGTTATTTAGCCGACCTGGATGCTCATTCCCACTTTCAGTTTTAGAGACAGATCTGAGTTTATCAGCGAAAGCTCCGAGGAGTTGAGTCCGTTAATTGGTTAACTTATGCTATGTTTATTATGTTGTATATTCTATTTGTAAGCCACATGACTATTGTATATGTATCATTTGAGAGGAGTTCTTGTATATATATATAAATATATATATTTAAGAGAGGGGCTAGTTTTTGGGATAAGGTTTGAAGCAGATTTCTTAATTGAATGTTTAAGTAATTGATTTAGATTCTTAGTGCCTATTCTTTAGTTAATCTCTCGGATTAGTCAGTTGCTAGCTTTGGGGGCGCTACAAGTATACCCTTGCATTCTGCCTCGAATTCCAAAAATTCTCTTCAACCAAATTATTTGACAAGCACATGAATTTCTAGAAACAAACTTCGCATCTGTGGTTGATAGTGTGATGATTGGATGCTTGTTTGAAGAAATGAATATAAAAGTAGTAGAAAAGTAAATGAGACACACACTTTTTACATAGTTCGATCATGAATTGATCTACATGCATGGTTCTGCACTATGATGAATTTGAGTTTCAAGAGACTCTATTAAAGAGTTTTTGTGGAGCTCTAGATCTAAGTGTGGTGGATGAAAGAGAAGGAGAAACTAATAATGTATATCATGATTTCTCTCTCTTGGACTTTTTCCTTATGTACTAGGTTTATGAGGTGAAAACTACATCCATATCCTTTACTTACTAATTAAGAAATCTCAGTAAGTAAAGGTGTAGGTGACTCTATGTTACTAAGTTTCTTTTATTCTAAGATAACGCCATTCATTGAGTGGGATACTTTGCATCCACATTTTGCCACTTTTTCTTAAGGTTTCTTGAAGAGCGATCCTTAAGAAAAAAATCCTTGAGCGATCTTGAGTTTTTCTGCGTTTGGGTTGATGAGATTTAGCAATGTCATCCTAATATGACTTTGAAGATGTTATGGTTGATGTAGAGTACTTCTCCCTTTGAGTTGGTTGTATCGTTCTCCATTCTTGTCTTGCCTAAGCTTATGTATGGTATGGATTCATTTTGTAAATTCTAAAAGAAAAAAAATGCGTATAGAATGCATTTCCCATATATATATGCCTCCTTTTTCTTTGGGTAGAGAAAAGAAATAAAATTGTCTGAAGCAAAAGTGAAATGTTGCCTCTGCCTTGCTTAATGTCATACTGCGAAATATTCTGGGAAGTATAGAAATCAATTCTTGAAGTATCTTCAAATATAAATAGTCTTCAAGAAGTATAAAAAGTATTCATAATCAATGATATTCAAAAAGTATAAATAATTAGAAATCCGAAATATATATGAGTTATCGATTCTTGTATTATCCATTCCCGAAGTAGTAAGATGAGAAGTATCGTACAAGACGTATAAATACTTGATTTCTAATGAGAAGCATCAAAAATCATGAAGTTATGGTATCAACAAGTATAAAGTATATATGAATTAAGAGAGTACAAATAATATAAGTTGTTTGATGATTATTTAGCGAAGTCAGTAATATTGATGGTATGTGTTACTTAGCTCATTATGCCGCGAGAATCTTGATGTTGCTTGAGATTGTTTCCGTTCCTCATCGCACTATTGTTGCTCATTGAATTTTTATTTCTTTTGTCGCATTTATTAATTATCGCATATTCATTGCTTATCCCACATTAAATTCATTGCCTCGATTTCTATTTTCTCCAACATTGTTAGTATGTATCACATAGCATGTTAGATTTGCAAGCATTTCTTATGTAATAATATTTTTTGTGAAATTTCATAATACTTATCTTTGCGAGAGCATGTCTCCTTATCGCTCTTTCATTCCTCGGCGATATCTTATATTCATTCCTCTTGCTTTCACCAGCATATTCTCTTTCATTTCGTTTTTTCTTTTGCTCTTTTGTTTTGTGGACGAGGCTATTGATACTTATAGTTCAAAACATTATTGTTTTTACCACACATATAAAACCTTGTACATAAGGATATAAAATTCCACCGAGGATTTCTAGCACCCATTGTTGGGTATTTGGAACTTCAGTAGTTACCTCTCTTGTAGACCCAATGTCTTCAGAAGTATTATGAACAAATACAGACTTAGCTGGAACTACAACCGCGCCAAGGCATGCCAACCATGTTAGCCTTCAAAAGTATTGTACTGGATGCATATTTTGGGGCTTGATAGAATTTTGTATCTCAAGGATATTTGCAAAAGCATCTAGGTTTTAAAATACTCTTGGTAAGGCTAGTCTTCTACCATTCTGTTTGTAGATGAAAATGGTTTCTGCTGATTTGGGTAAATTCGGGTGTGAAGGTGAGAAACAATTTAAACCCTAAACAATATACTGCAAGGGAGTACTATAGATTCGAGAGATCAATCTGTACAAGTCCGGCCTAAACCAAGAAATGGTCGTTCCCGACTTGCTTCGGTCACAAAGTGGAGGAGAATGGGTTGGTTTTAGGGAGGGAAGCAAGGAAAGTGGTGAGACCATAATAGTTGATTATGGAAGAGTAGTTGGGTTACTACGACTTGTATCAGAAAAATGGGAAAGCTAAAAATATGAGTTAGCAAGTAAGTATTTCTAAGTGTTGTATATCCCGAATGAACTTGTTGTTCACTGGAAATAGGTAAGACCTATTTATACAAGTCGGAGTGAAAATGTACCCTGGTCTCATTAAGGAGTGGGGAAGTGAATGGGAGGAGGTGGTAACCGTATACATGGAATTGATGTTCCATAAAGTGGTTAACGCATGGAATTGATGTTCCATGAAACTGTTAACGTATGAAATTGATGTCCATAAAATCGTTAACGCATGGAATTGATGTCCATGAACGTTTCTCCCTTAACTCCCCGTATTTACTAACCATCTCACCCTTACGACACTTCCTTATGACGGGCGTAGTATACGCCGCACGCTGTAAACCGCCAAACCAATACCCAAAATGGATCCCCCAGTTTGTGTTGATGTCTCGAATGTTTTTGTAAAAAACATGTAGCATATTGTTGCGGCTTGGCAAGTCGATCTCGGGAGGATTGCTAGCCTGGTGACCTTCGACGGTCAATATTTTGCATTTTTGGAGGAAAGGTAGCCGTTGATCGTCGCACGCTTTCATTTGTTGGTAGCCGCACAGGGAAGGCCAGCCTGGTGGTGCGGCTTGGTTGGCATGCCGTTGGCATGGCATTGTTTGGCGTGTCCAAACTTAGTTTTTCGGGCCAAAGGTTACTATATGTCGTCTGGTAACCTTTGACGGCTAGGATTTTCTCCTGAAATTGAATGGGAACCGTTGATTATTGCACGCAATCGTTTGGGTATCCGTATAGGGAAGGCCAGCATGGTGGCGCGGCTAAGTTGTCACTCCTTTGGCGTAGCATGGTTTGGCATGGCCAAACTTAGGTTTTCTTCCCAAAGGTTACCATGTGTCGTATGGTAACCTTGGATGGCTAGGATTCAATCCTGGGATTGAAGGGAAATCGTTTGGGTAGTCGTGTAGGTAAGGCCAGGATGGTGGCACGGCTAGGGCCAAGGCGCATGGCATTTTGGCTTGGCATGGTGCGGCTAGCATGGCTAGGGCCAAGGATGGGTGCGTTTGGGCTTGGCGCGGCTAGCATGGTTAGGGTGCGTTTTGGCTTGGCATGTGGGGCCAAGGTTTTGTCATGGGCGCATGGCATGGATAGCTTTGTCTAGGTGCGGTTTTAGCTTTGGCATGTGGGGCCAAGGGTTTGCCATGGGAGCATGGCGTGGTTCGCTTTGGCTAGGTGCGGTTTTGACTTGGCATGTTGCGTCATGGGTTTTCCATGGGCGCATGGCGTGGCTATCTTTGGATAGGTGCGTTTAGTGCCCCCTAAGCTAGCATCTGACTAATCCAAGAAATTAGCTAAAAAAATAGAGGTACTAAGAATCCAAATTAAACACTTAAACTTTCAATTAAGAAATCGGCTACAAAAACTTAACCCAAAGCTAACCCCGCTCAGAAATATATATACAAGATCTTCTCTCAAATGTTACATATATAATAGTCATTTAGTTTTTAAATAAAATATACAACAATATAAATATAAGAGAAGTTAATCAACTAGCAAAGTCAATTTCTCGGAGCTTTCGCTGCGCAACCCTGATCTGTCACAGAAACTGAAGTGGGAATAATTAATATTTAACTTCTAAGTAATCATAGGCAAGAGTTGGAAAACAATAAATGTTTTTCCGAAACATTAAACAGTGACTAAGTCACTGAAAAAATCATACATGTATATGGAACAAACTCCTTAGTCAAACAATGTACTAATATGGTTGTAAATTCCTAACCGACAATTCTCACCTATTTAGCTATGGATGCCACCAAGACCATGGTTACCAACTCTAAACAATAAAAGCTGAATTAAAGTAGGTATAAATGTGAAGGAGCGTATCCTATATACCACAAGTGGAAATTCTCATTTTCCATAACAATTCATATTGACAACATTACAAGTCCTTTCCAAATCGTGGAAAGATTCACAGAATCAACAGGATTATCATAATGCATTTTAAACAAAGCATGGAATGCACGGACAGACAATGCATGAGTTTGTTAAGCATAAACTTTTATGAAAGAAACAATAATGATTACAAAAGAGTCAAATGCATTCCCACACCTCTTTTGATGACAAGCCACGCCTATCGTTGTTAATCACACAAGAAGTCTAAGAATCTAGCCAAAAGGCTCACACAAGATTCATACAAGTCTATCTAATGGTTGTAAGCCCATTAATTAAGTCTTATGAACATCTACAACTTTGTAGAAGAACCCAAAGATTAATTCGGACCATAAGGGTCCAAACATTCAAAATATGAATACTAGGTCTAAGCCCAAGTCCACTAAACTGGCCCCTTAATCTAAGGCCGAATCCAACTAAGTCAACTAATGGTCACTAGCGGTCAAAGTGATGGTCAAGGGTCAACTAACGGTAAACGTTAGTCAACATAGTCAAGGTCAGGTCAAAGTCCAAAGTCTAAAGTCTAAATCGGTCACCGAGTCAACTCAGGTCAAGACAGGGACTCAGTGAGTTAATACCGATTCGAATCAGTCAAATACTGAGTCAGCTAAACAAAATCAGTCAGCTAAACTGACTGGGATGACTAATAGGTCTAAACCATTGATTCAACAGACCTTCACTCAGCTTCATATAACTAGCCTGGTACTAACACACCTACTGACTGAACTTCTCAATCCAAAGAATAATTCATTTATTTAAGACAACTTTATAACACAAATTCAATTACAACTTCATCTCACCTTTAGGCAGCAACTGCAAGCCTTTCACTGCACATATTCAACTCCAATGTTCATCTGGCCTCATTCTTACAACACAGTCACACAAACATTCATTTCAGCTCATTACATAACCATTTCAACGCTAACTCTAGATATAACTTCAAACTATGCTTACCTGCAAAAGCAGTTTCCAAGCATCAACAAAACTATAATCTTAATCTCGGCCTCAACGCTATTTCTATTCAATTTCCACTTGCGCAATCAAACTCCAACAACTACAACACCATCCAGCCCTGCACCTCAATTTTCCATTCTAAAACAGAACTCAATTCTTGTATCCAAATATCTACAACTACATTCATGACAACTCTATAATTAACTTCAATCAATCTTAATAATTCATTTGAGATTACAAGTTCATTTTACCTGAAATGTAGCTGCAGTTGCAAGCTTTAACTGAATCACTACTACAATCTTATGCCTACCATTTCCAAAAATCATTACATCCACATCACTACTATGCTGCTACCGTAACAATCAACACTTCCAATTCTTTTACAAATCAATAACACTACAACTCCCAGCGACATCACTCTCACTGCATACCACCATTCCATGTAACTCAATTTAGCTTCTTCCAACAACTAAACAGCAGCAACATCATTTCCATTTTAGGCAATCTACTTATTCCCTATAACTCAAATAAGAGTATAACTATATTATACATCTATATCTCCATCACATACCTATCACATAAACTCAGTCATATTAACAGTTTTATACAATATGTTCAAATTTTAGTAATGCAGAACTTACCCAAGTACTAGCATCCTCTGAATTATTTTTCACCAACCACATCTCCAGAAGAACACCAAATCCAGCAATCTTCATTACTCTTATTCATCCTCAGAAAGACTCTAGGATAATCCTCAAACCTCTTCAATTCAGTTCATCACAACCAATCCTCATCCGACTTCATTAACATAATAAACCATTCCTTCTTCATTCATTACCAACTCAATTACTCATCAATTCTACTCAAACCCTAATTTGATTCCCAAACCTTCATTAAACAGAACCAAACCCTAAGTACCAAATTCAATTTATACATCCACTTAAAATCTTAATTCAAGTTAAACCCATCTCCAATTGGCCAACACCCATATCCATTCGCCTTTCTTAGTAACCAATTTCATCTTCTAACATTTTTCTGAGTTCTTCTTCCAAACCCTAATTCTTCAAATCATCATCGATTCGAATTCAAAACTTCAATAAAACATAATCTCTATGTAATCATAACTCTAATTTCCTCTCTTAGATCTTCATAACCTAAATCATCTCTATAAACCTTAATCTTGATACTCTCAGATTCACCCCGACTGCTCTGTTCTAAACCTAACTTCCATATAATATTCTCCATCATCTAGACATATTCATCAGTTGATTCTCATCATTTAAGTCTCATTCACAACTCACAAATCTCTAGAAGAAACACCAGCGAGAAAGAACAGAGAAAGAGAAGCAGAAGAACAAGAAGAAGAAGAAGAAGAAAAGAGAAGAAAAGAAAAGAAAAAGAAAGAGCAAATAGAAATTCCTCTCCCTTATCGATTTGCTTTTGATTTATCCACTAAGGGTGCCCTGAGAAGAAAAGTAGGGTGCTGATAACACTTTAATGAGAGATGACCAATTTACCATTCACCTAATATAACAGATATCTTCTTCGTCTGATAACCGATTGACACGCTCGAGTAGTCCATTCCGCGTAATTTTTCGAGACATATTCAACGGTACTAGTTTCGTATCTAGATTGTTGTTAGATTTATTCCTAATAATTAACGTTCGAGTTACACTAATCTAGTAATTAACGGCTAAGACGTCTCTTGACTAGTCTAATAGCGTTGACGAGCTCGAGGATCGTTATAGTGAGGTTTTGGCTTGGCACGTGGGGCCAAGGTTTTTGTCATGGTTATCTTTGGCTAGGTGCATGACCACGTTAGGGTTTTGGGCTAAGAGGTCATTTGGTAAACTTAGACGCCCAGGATTTTCTCCTGGGATTGAAGGGAAACCGTTGATTGTTGCATAACTTCATTTTGGTAGCCGCGTAGGGAAGGCCAGCATAGTGGCGCGGCTAAGTTGGCCTAGGCAATGGTGAGGTGTGTTTGGCATGACGCGGTTGGTTTGGATGGCATGATTTTCCATTGGCACAGGGGTGCGGCTAGCATGGTTGGCATGCCTTGGCGCGGTTGGTGTGGCTGGCATGATTTTCCATTGACGCAGGGGTGCGGCTAGCATGGTTGGCATGCCTTGGCGCGGTTGGTGTGGCTGGCATGATTTTACATTGGCACAGGGGTGTGGATAGCATGGTTGGCATGCCTTGGCGCGGTTGGTGTGGATGGCATGATTTTCCATTGGCACAGTGGTGGGGCTAGCATGGTTGGCATGCCTTGGCGCGGTTGGTGTGGATGGCATGATTTTCCATTGGCACATGGGTGCGTCTAGCATGGTTGGCATACCATGGCGCGGTTAGTGTGGCTGGCATGATTTGCCATTGGCACAGGGGTGCGACTAGCATGGTTGGCATGCCTTGGCGCGGTTAGTGTGGCTGGCATGATTTTCCATTGGCACAGGGGTGCGACTAGCATGGTTGGCATGCCTTGGCGCGGTTAGTGTGGCTGGCATGATTTTCCATTTGCACAGGGTGCGGCTAGCATGGTTGGCATACTTTGGCGCGGTTAGTGTGGTTGGCATGATTTTCCATTGGCACAGGTGGGAATTAGGGTTTGGCTTGTCGCAAACCTAATTTTGAAAAAGATACCCCGGTAATTATTTACAGACACATTAAAGATTTCAATAAATGCGCCTAGTAAATGCTTATTACTTAAATATTGCGACGTCACTGTCTACTAGGGTTTAGGGTTTTACGATTTTAACCCTACGCTAAAAACCACCATCAACACATTCCATATGTGGGATTAACAACAATTGACTATTTTAAGTATGCACATCTTAGTCCAATGCTGCACCATCTAAAACATAACTTTATGGACCTTGGCTGCGCCCAAAGCATATTTTGGTAAAACACTTGCACCTCGGTTGGGAGAATCGGAAAGCTAGGAATTCAATTATGGGGAAATTCCTATGAGGTAATTCCACTACCTTTCTTTTTACCTCGAAATCCAATTCCAATGCACTATTGGACTAATGCAATGGAAATCTATTATTTTGGAGGGAATTGAGTTTCTAGAAATTAAATTACATGGAGTTTATTTGCCCGGTTCAAGGAATTGGATGCATTCCCTAGGAATTGGATTCCAAGGAATGCAATTCCTTGAAATGAACACTCTGTTATTTATGTTTCTTTCATCTGTAAGTTTCTTTCATCTAATTGTTGTTTGTGTTTGAATTGATGCCTCCATGCATTATTGGTGCTCAATTGAATCTTTAGCTCAAAGTTGTTTATGCTTGAATTCATATCTCCCTGCATTTCTGTTGTTGAATCATATTTGAGAAAGTAATCTAGGTTTTGGAAAGAAATATTGTAGTGTTAGTCTTTCGTTGTTCATTTCTTACTTGGAAAGTGGGGCATTGCCAGCAGTTAACTCTTGAAATATCTTAATCCAGTCCAATCCCAAAGCAATCACACGTCTAGGTTGTTACCGAAACTGACTGACAAGTCTATCATTTCCAAGCTCTTAGTGGTTGTTCGCACTGCCAACAATGTTTTCAAGCCTTCACGTCATTCATATATGTGTACCGTTAACGAGATTTTGGAAGGTAGTTTGAATTATGTTAATTAAGTTCTAATTATAGTCCTCATTTTGATGTTCATAGATTCGAGTAAGCCTAGGTACCAATTCATGGCTTGACTAGCTGGCCAAAATTTATAATCACACCTTGGGCTGTCTCGGAACATTTTTTTTTTATTTCGCTTAGATTCCATTGATCAATTTTTACCAAGGCCAAATGGAGTTTCTGATCTTGTGAAACCTGAGACTGGAAGAGATGCCACAACTTGAAGTTTGTTGAAATGGTATCCGTAGAAATGTCAAGAAAAATCTAGAAAAAACTTGAGGAAGCAGTGGTTGTCTCACTTGTAACCAAGCAAGAAACAATCAATAAGAGTAAAAGCTTTTAGCAAGTCTTACTTCAACACTACTAGACTTTCTAGGAGCTCGTTTCTAAGAGCTCTATACGAGCAACACTAAATGACTCCATTCTAGAGTTTGTTGTTTAATCTGTTATGTTTGCAAGGGCATTAACAGTTTACCAGCAAACATAGTCTGTATGGAGATATTAGAATGAATAGGATAGTATTTTTACTGGTTTACGGCTATGTTGAAAAAGGCGACCAAGGCGCCAAAGTTAAAACATTTTTGCTGTTATGAAATTTTTCCTCCACGCCTTAGGAGACTTAGGTTCACGGACATGATATTTCCTTCAATTGTTATTAGGAGCGTGTTATTGATTGAAATTTGGTAAATCGGAGATGCTTCCGTAGAAGGGGTATATTTTATACTGCTGGAGCTCATCTTTAAGTACCCCATGGCTTAGTTAAAAAAAAAAAAAAAAAAAAAGTACCCCATGATGGTTCTTGCTGCTCCGTTCTTGTCATTTCATTTAATTTATTTCTTATCAGCGTCATTTCATTTGATTTCAATTTTTGTTTTGAAGTACTCCATGGTCATTTCATTGCATTTAGCAATCAGTTCTTCTTTTAAGTACCTGTGTTGTATGGCAGGTAATGGTAGAGAGGGCATGTACTAGGCATAAAATTACATCAATGAAAAATAGTAGTCATGGAAATAGAACTTTGTTTCTACTGCAATTTGTTGCATAATTAGTAAGAAAAGAATCAAATGATTTTTGAGAGTAGATTCAGATTTTCTTCTTAAGTACGCATTATTTATTCACTTCTCTTACAAGGAATTTTCATAGGCAGGATCACTAGTTGAAATTTACATTATTTTCATAAGAATACAGGTAAAACAATTACTGGTTTTTGTAAAAATGAATCTCATTGGGTGGATCTCAAGCAATGTTGCAATTTAGGAAACAATATAGCACAATTTTGCAATGTTTCAAATGTAATACTACGTGGCTAGTAACCAGAAGGTTTATATATACTCCTCCTTGGGAGGTCAAGTTTACAAATCTCATTACATACAATTAGCTAGGATTAGATGTGGGAGATTGGGCTAAGTCATATGGGCTAGATTGAGCTGCTAGATTAGCAGTTAAGTGTTTCAATTCAAAAAATAAAGTGTGGCTTATTTGTTAACACTATTTCTCTCTTGTAGCATGTGCTCACAGTTGAACTAGCAGCGAGATTGAAGCGCTGAATGGTACAACGCTCAAAAAGTGACCTTGTCGCTGAATGGTTTAGCGCTGGACGATTAATTTTCTGATCTAACGACTGAGATTTAAAGTGCTGAATCAAACAACGCCTGACAATTGTCCCAGATAACGTGGATTGCTAATCTTGTTGCTAGATTAGCACCCATAGGACTTAGCCTTATTCCTATCCTGTCTAGTGAGGAGCTTACTTTTTAGTCTTTTGATAACTCATATCCAAACTATTCAAACAAGGAATGAAACTGTGTTTCTTTGAATCTTTCACACTGAACCAGCAAAGCAATTTCTGGTTATGCTATTTGACTGACTGACCTACGAGGGGGATAAACTGGGCTTTAGCCCGCCCCCTCAAACGTCATGCTCTTTGGTTGAAAGATAGAACCGTTTTTTGGGCACCACCCATTGTTCATGGGGACCATGATTTCAATTTTGGGAAGTTATTAAGTATGTAAGCATTTATGTTAATACCAAACTTACCCTTGTTAGTTATATTAATTAGTATAATGATTAGTTAAACAATTAAATTAAACTAATTAGTGACTAGTGAGGTTAGATTAATTAGTTGAATGGTTTTAGACGAATAATTTTTGAAAGGGAGTAGAGAGTTTTTTTTTTTTTTTTTTTAAGATGGTTGATATTGAAACGAGGGTTTTGGGTATGTAGCTATACTTCAAATTTAGTTTATGTTGTTTGAATTGGCCAAAACTTTCGAAAAAATGAAAATTCTATAAGATGATTTCGGCTATGACAGTAGAGTTCGGCTACGAAATCTGAAGAATAGGTAGCCGAACTCTTCTCCTAGTGTAGTTCGGCTAATGGTTCTGAATACACAGGTATCCGAACTCACCTTTAATGGAGTTTTTTATTTCAGAGAAAAGTTCGGTTAGGAGAAAAATTTGCGACGTAACCGAACTTCGGCTAGGAATTATTTTTTTGCAACATAACTGAACTTTTTCCTAAAAGAAAAAACTTCATTAAAGCTGAGTTCAGCTAGTTCGACAAAGTTTTTCACATAATTCTTAGTCGAACTTTTCTTTGTAACTTTTATTTTCAACTCATTTTGATGTTTATTACTATTTTTTTCAACCAAAAATGAATCACAAGTAATGGGTAGTGGAAATTTCTTTGAATCGACGACCACAAGGAAGGGGGAAGATGAGAAGAAGATGATCCCTCTAAAACCAATATGTTTGTGAAAAATTATATTTAATGGGTTTGTTATAATTTTAATTTTTTTTTGTTAATGATTTTGTTATAAGTCACTGTTCAGTGATCTCTATATGCAGCAATATTGGCTATAGAAATTGTATTACCCGGTCATGCACACTAACACCTCGTTTGGTTTGAAGAATTGAATTCCTAGGAATCCAATTATAGGGTAATCCAATTCTTGGAAATGAATTCAAGGAATTGAATTGAAATCCAGTAAAACAGCGTTTGCTTGAGGTAATCCAATTACTTTTGTTTTTATCCTGGAATTCAATTCCATGGCACTACTAGACCAATGCAATGGAAATCTATTATTTTGGAGGGATTTGAATTCCTAAGAATTAAAATTCTCAAGTACATGTAGTTGATTTGGGTTGTTTGGTTCAAGGAATTGGTCACATTCCCCCAGAATCGGATTACAATGAATCCAATTCCTTGAACCAAACACGATGTAAGTTTCAACGATTCTTGTAAAGGTAATTTTTGTAAATCACACAATTTTCATATAAATTAATCAACCCCTACAATTTTAGGTAGACATTTGTCATTATGTCTATGACGTTTGATGAGTGTGACATTAAACACAAACTGTGATAAGAATGGTAATATCCATTTGATTTAGTCCAAGGGTATTTTAGTAAATAACACTTATGTATTTATAAGATCAGCCGAACCCTAGGCTTTCTGTACAAAGACTCAAAGAGTGAGAGTGGAGAAGACTACCACTACCACCAGGATGAGTAAGGCGGCGGTGTTGAGGGGTAAATCAGTGAACCGGAGTTGTGGGATGAGAATTTGCCATTATCAGAAGAATCAAATGGGTTCTTATAGTTGGAGTTTTAGATCAAAGAGAGACTCAAACTAGCACAATGATATATCCTCTCAAAACTAATTTTTTTGACGGTTATTTCTCCATATATGGGTGTTAAGTTATTACCATATCCTCTATATCCGGTAAGATGTGTAAAATGTTGGTGTTGTCTGATATTTACATTATCTTATCCAAAAATATTTATGATAATCGTGTTTTGTTTTCCTGGCAGGGGTGTTTCTCGTATTCAGTCAATTAGAGAAAAAGATCAGTTCTAAACGGAAGATTCCTCCTTTCACATGCTACAACAACAACTTAAATGTAGATCTGCAAAAATAAAAGATCTTACATCTGTTGTAATCTTTCAATTACAGATGTTCTTTTAGTTACTCAGAGTATGAAAATTTGTTTTTGTTTGAAGAAACTTCAGGTTGTATTCATATATCATATTCTTATAGTGCTTCTGCAGTTGTACTTGTAACTCTTCTCTTATCTGAACAAAAGAAAGATCAATCAGGAGATTGGATTTCAGTTATTATTAGAGAAAATGTTTTAATGGACCTAATTTACTATTACAAATATTTTGTTTTTGTTTTACATCACATCTACGATTGGTGCTTGATCTGATCTGTATCTTAGGCTTGAATTAATATCTCCATCTCCCTGCGGTTTTGTGTTGAATCAATGTTGTCAATTTTCATATCTGGACTTTACTTCCCAGAGTTGTCACGTACAACGATTTCTTACATAGGTTTTGAAAGAAACATTGTAAGGTTAGTCATTCATTCAATGCTCTCTTGGAATGTCGCATGAACAACAATTGACTATTGCAAGTTCCCAATTCTCAATCCGAGGCTCCTCTATCTAAGATAGAATATGAACCTCAATTGCTCCCAAAGCCTACACACAGATCGTTTGTTACCAAAAATTAGAGGAGTAGTCAATCAATTCCAATCTCTTTAAGGTTGTTCCCACTTCCACCAGTGTTGACAAGGCTTCACGAAATTGGGAAAATGTGTGTAATCTGCTTAGCCGGAAAACCTCAGGGTGTATTCATATTATGGTGGTGATGTACTTGTAACTTCTGTTTCTCTGAATGGCGGGACCGTAGCTTAAGTTTAAATTCTTCTTAGATATAGTGGGAACACACTTTTTTGGACTATACTTGAAGTTACAAATATTTTCTCCAGTTTAGATTTGGTGATAATGCTTGTTTATTGCCCATACCATCTATTGCGGTGTCCGAGTGAAATTTTGTAATTAGATGGTTCCTATTGCCTGCGAGTCTGAGATAAACTGCAACGTGCCTTTTGAGAAGTTCTAAGTGGTAATTGAATTATTGTCCCTACTTTTGATTGTCTATACAAATATCCCTAAAAAACTTTATAAATATCCCTAATGATATTATTGTAAAAAATTTCCAAAAAAACAATTATGATATTACCTTATTTAACCTTCTTGTCTTTATTTCATTCTTCTTCGTTTCTATACATAAACTTCATTCTTCTCCTCTATCGTCGCCACCTCAAACCAGCACCACCAGCTCCGCCGCATCCGCCACCACTATCAACAGATTGATCACTAATTGTGTTTCGATTTCAACTGATTTCAGTTAGTTATTAATTGTTCTTCATCATCTTAGGTTAGGGATTGATTTCGAAACTGGATGCAGAGATCAATTTGATTTTTAGGGTTTCGATTTTTGAATTTCGAGTTGAAGCTTCAAAGATATCTTTGCATGTTCGATTCATTGAAACCAAATATCGATCGATTTCCTCTTATTCATCTACAAATCTCAAATCTGGTGAATGTTCAACGAGAAACAATGATGGTATGTACTTGATTTGCATTCCCTTCTCGAACCCTAGTTGTTTTATTTTATTCTTCTTTCGATCGATAACAGATTCAGGTAAAAATGATTAAATTGATGATGAAGATTTTAAGTTTGTTACTTGATTTTTTAGTTTAATTTATGATGTTGGAGATATCGGTGGAATTAATGATGCATATTTTGAGTTGGATGCTCTCAACTGGAGTTTACTATTGGATGTGTTATTGATTGGTAAAGGTTCTTATGTTTTTGAATCTGTTCAAGAGATTCAAATTACCTATTGCAAGCTACTGCAATCGAATTGGTGTTGAAGCTTCATAGAAGACAGTGGCGATTGCTGCTATGGATTATAAATGGTGGTTTGATGGTTGTGTTGGTGGTTACTACAATGAAGGAGATGAAGTTGTTGTTTATGAAGCTACAGGTGATGATCAATTGTTGTTGTTTATATGTTTTTATGGGATCAACAATGGTTGTTGATTCATCTATATGGATCAACTCCTGTTGGTTTTGGTTGGAATGATGAAATTTTTGTTGGATTTTGGTTCTGGTTGTTTTGGTGGTGGTGGTGGTGGTGCTGGAGATGTGTGGTTTTGTTGGTGGCGGTAATGGTGGAGAGGTATGAATGAGAAATCAGTCTTTGAAATAGTAGTAGAATGGTGGTTCTGGTTGTTGTAGTTGTCGAAATTGGTTTTGAAGCTGATCTTGAAGCTGTTGGTGTTTATAAAGCTACATGTAATGATCAATTTGTTGTTTTTTTATATGTTTTTATGGGATCAACAATGGTTGTGGATCCATCAATATGGATCAACTCCTGTTGTTGACCCAATTTTTTATTGGATCAACTCCTATTGGTTTTGGTTGGAATGATGAAATTGTTGTTGGATTTTGGTTCTGGTTGTTTTGGTGGTGGTGCTGGAGATGTGTGATTTTGTTGGTGGCGGTAATGGTGGAGAGGTACGAATGAGAAATTAGTCATTGAAATAGTAGTAGAATGGTGGTTCTGGTAGTTGTAGTTGTCGGAATTGGTTTTGAAGCTGATCTTGAAGCTGTTGGTGTTTATGAAGCCATAAGTAATGATCAATTTTTGGTTGTTTATATGTTTTTATGGGATCAACTATGGAGTTGATCCATCTATTTTTTATGAGATCAACTACTGTTGTTGATCCTTTGAACTCCTATTGTTGACGATATTTCCTTGGATAAGTATAATCATTCTTTGTTGTTTAAATCATGTAAATTTATTCCAATGTTGAACTTGTGGTGCAATGGTAGCATGGCTGACTCCGTGTCAGATGATGCGTGTTCGACTCATGCCAAGTTCACTCCATTTTACATGGATCAACTTTAATCGTTGATCCAATTTTAGTGGATCAACAATGGAAGTTGATCCTTTTTTTTTTTGATCAAATACTGTTGGTTCTATTTTTATTTGGATCAATTACTGTTGTTGATACAAAATATATCTGAACCAGTGGTGGCGGCGGCGGCGACGACGAACTAGTGGTGGTCGCTGCAACGGACTAGTGGTGGTGGAGGACTGTTGGTGGTGTAGTGGTGGTGCTTAAGGAGTGGTGGCAGCGGCGGCGACTAACTAGTGGTGGTGGCTACGACGGACTAGTGGTGGTGGAGGACTGTTGGTGATGTAATGGTGGTGCTTAAGGAGTGGTGGTGAAATATTAGTGGTGGTGGCGGTTGGTAGGTGGTGGTTGTTGAACGGTGGTGGTGGAATGGTAGTTGAATGTTGGTGGTGGTGGTGAAGTGGTAGAGGAAGAAATTTGTTGTATTTTGAAATAAAGAAAAATATTATATGAGTGAGGGTATTAAGGTAACCTAATATTAAATAAATAAAATTATAAAAAAATAGGGACATATTTATTGTTGAATAAAAATATATTTATTGGTGTCCAAAGTAGGGACATATAAATAATAAATAATGTACCCAAGTTCTAACCACTAATATATCCAACTAATTTGAGAAACAAGTAACTCTGACATGGTTTTTGCAATTCTTAACATACACTGAGGACTCGCACTACTTTTTGTAGGAATTTTCATCTCCGCTTATTAGGAATTTATATTCTTAACGTGGGATGCGTTAGTGCATGTATGCTTGACATGCTTAGTGTGGGTCGGAATTAATATCTTCCTGTATTAGGATGACTGGGGTACTGTTTTTTATGGAGCTTACAGATGCGATACTCTCTTGCTATGTAGGAGTGTGTTTGATTGTTTCTTGGTTGACCTACTCCAATAGGCTAGTGAAATTTGGTTATTTAGAGGCTGCAACATGGTGATTTTATTTTTATTTTCTAAATTTTATAGTTATAGAGGTACGGGGATTTGCAGTTATCCAGCAGACTTTATATTGGAGCTAGCTGCATATGCATTTGTAGAAGGAGTATAGCTTGTACTGTTTTATATTTTATTTTCAAGTACCCAATGCTTCTTGCTGTTACTTTCTTGTCATTTCATTTAGCAACAATCAGTTTGTGGAGAGATTAGTGAATGGCCAACATACACATCTCCTGCTGGAAAATGGTGTAATGAAATTACAGCTATGAAATTCTTGGAGTCAAAATTGGAAGTTCGTTGAAATGGTAGATCTGCAGAAATTTTCATTATTTTACATTTGTTAATTTTTTTTTACTTTTGTTGAATCAGAGATGTTTTAAGTGTTTGAGGATAGTCAAGTTACACACATGATTTGGTGCTTGAAAGAAACTGTGATCAAGTGAAATGATGATACGTCAATTTGCCTTTGGTGGAGATCTGTTTTCAATTGTGCATATTAATCTTTATGTTAAGTATGGAGATCTTAGGGCAATTCCTATGGTAATCAACAAAAATATTTTTTTGTTGAGCTATGTGGATGAACAAACCTGATTTTGCACTATGGAAAAAGTAATCAGCGGTGCATCGTTAGCCGCGCGGGGATAAATCTCATTGGCGGCTATTTTATAAACGCGCGGGGGAAGTTAATCCGTCCAGTTCTTCTTATCAATCATTAGACGTTGTACCAATCAGTATAAATAACTATTTGGAAGCAGTATACATTTGATAAAATAATATAATTTATAAAAATATGTGTATAATATACATCATAGAATAAAATAATAGTAACATGTATATGTATTTACATAATTGAATAGAATAGTAATATCTTATCTTATTCTTATATCTTATAAAGAAAAGAGGTATTTTTGGTAGGATACCGCCTAAATTACTAACTAACCCACATTTAAAAAACCGGGTTCTAATAAATTGTGGAAATTCGTTAAAACAAAAGGGTATAACGGTAAACTGGGATTTCTTTCTTTTTATCTCTCTCGATTCTTCCCTTGCATCTTCAGTTTCTCCTCTTTCTCTCTACGCGTATCGACGACAACCTCCCCTCTCATCACCTTTTCCCCTCTAATTCGAATTTTTGTGTGCAAAATCGTTCCCTAATTATTTCTAAGTATCCTAAACATGTAGTCATAGATTCAAATCCCATTTCTCGATTTGAATTGGGGACTCAAAACGATCTAATTTAGTGGTTTAAGGTTGGAATTTGCAGTTGAAAGAAATTAAGCAAGGGATTCAATCAAGTTTCATTGGCGCTACCCAAGACATTACAGGTTAATTTTTTTTCCCTGTAACATTCGAATATAAGCTTTCCGTGACACTCGAATTTTGGAAAACCTAAATTCAATTTTAGTTTGTTATCGACCTAAATTCTATATTTTGTGCAATTTACTCTTCTTCTTTTTTTACCGATAAAGAGCCAAGTTTGATTGTAGTAATCCAAAGTATATAATCATTGTATTTAACTTGGATTTTCAAAAAAGAGCTGTAATTCTAGCTCTTGACTGGAGTCAGAAAAATTAAGCTGACCAACGGAACAATATTATGCTACGGTAATGGAGGGTCAAACAGATAATCCATTGATTATAACTAGATTTTGAGGTTGGATTATTGTTCAATATTTGCAGTCTAAATTATAAACAAAAAGACAGCCATCCAGTAAACCTCCCAGAACAAAATGAAAACATGAGTTCAAATATGGATTGATTAACAACATTACCATGATTATGAAGTCGTAACCCATATCAGTTAAGATGTCTTTCCGATAATGACCCCAAGATTATATATCAACAGATTGCAAAGTAAGTCAATGCACAGAAATCCAATTAGTATAGGAATAATGAAAACCCTTACCTTAAAAGGACGAGTTTTTGCTGTCATTACTGCTAATCGGCTTCTACTTTTTCTTCTTCCACGTTAGTTTTCCTGCTGTGACTTGTGAGCACTGGATTTGTCGACACTGACCAAATTCTTTTATGTTTCTTCTTGATAGGCAGTGAAGCAAAGAGCGGAAAAGAGAGTAGTGTGGCGAACAGTTGAAGCAAGAGTAGACGGTAATGGAGCCGGGTCAAACAGATTTGAGCTTTTAAATTTTTATGGTTTAGAAAATGCTTCCCGCCTTTCGAATTTTTGATCTTTGCATCGCAGTTTTGAGATTTAGCTGTTTGTGAAAATGTTGAACAGATTGTAATATTTTTCAATCTGTTTATTTCCTTCGTCATTCTTAGACTAATGTAGCAGGGCAACAACTTAGTTCTATATTGTTCTAAAGACACACAACTTTGATTAGAATTGCGTTGGTGATCTTTGGTTGAGCTGTCTTTCTGTTTTGTAGCAGGGATCTGTGTGCTTTTTATTGAAGCCGCTTAAGGTCCTATTTGCTGGGGATCGTATTAGCAAAGCTGAATCTGAACTGTCTATGGGGTACAATATAATCAACTATCAAGTATGTGAAACTGAGATATACATATTACCTATTTTACAAAATTCCCCAACCGAAGAATTGTTTCCCTTTGTTACACTCAATGCCAAAGCCACATCATATATTATTCCTGTTTGGGTGTTTCCTATACTCCAAGTCCGATTGAACCTTTTGGAATGGGTTAAACCCGTCTTGAATTTGAAATAGTTGAAGCGATCTTAAAAGCATCACTTTCAAATTTTTGATGATGGTGTTCTTAGAATTCCAGTTTGCTCGACCATTTTAATAGTGCTACACAGTACAGTGGAACAACTTAGTTGTATATTGTTTTACTTTCTCTAATTTGTAGAATTTAGTGAACCGTCATCTGATTTTGTTCAAGTTCCCAAATGTTGATTGTTAAACATCTATCAAGAGTACAAACTTTATAGACCAGTCACATTCATCTCAAGGCATATCCCATTTGATCAATTGGGTGGTGGATTTGAGTAATTGCAAAATCTTGGACACATTCAAGCTAAAGTTAGGCTCAAAAAATCTGTATATCTCAATTCATTTTTTTAATAATTCTATGATATATGTTTTTTCAGCTGAATCTCCAAGAAGGATAATTGCAAGCCTTCAGTATTGTCAATTCCTCTTTCTCGGCCAAGGCTTACAGTGGGGTAGATGAGCTAGGGTGGAGATGAGAAAACACCTGTGGACGTTGTTGTTTCATCGGCGTATGTCGAACAATATGTAAGCCCGTCTTCTTCTCTACTATACCTATGCTCTCGCATTTTAAGCCAATTTTAGTAGTTGAAAACCTATTATCTGAAGCCAACTTTAGCCGTCCATCCCCCGTCAAATACGAAGCACGGAAGTAGTCAGTTTCCTTTGAATAATTCGAGTCCTCAATCATATTTGAATACTGGAGTGGCATCCAATTCTTTCACACTTTGTCAAATTTTTATGGTTTTGATAATTTTATTTTAATTTTGGGTTTCAGTTGAAGCAAGAGTCGATGGTAATGGAGGGTCAGCTCCTCCGTAGTCTTAGAATTATGGAACAAGCTCGACAAGAGTCAATGGTAATAGATGGTCAGGTTGGTCGTACTCCTAGAATCATACAACAATCCCGCCTTCATATGGAAGTTGAGAATGGACGGAAACAAAAAAATGATCTTCAATTACAAAGTTGTCGTATTTCACAAAAGGCTAAACGAGCGACATTGACTAAAGCGGAAAGAAAAGATATTCTTAGAAAACTTCTTGATGCTTATCATTTGCGGACAATACGAGATAGACATGCGAACAGAGATGGACAGAAAGCATCAACAATATTTGGTGATTGGAGGAATATTTATTTTCAGATGGTTTTCTATTTCCTGTTGTTACGTAGTAAAATATATTAGGATGGGATTCAAGGCATTCAGGTCCCTAATTTATGACATTACCTATTTAATGGGAAAGTTTACTTGCGTCTATTCTACGACACCATTCCTTATTATCCAACTTTTTTCGCAAGTATTGCTGAAATCTGCTTAAAGGGTTGATGTGGAGATGCCCTCGAATGTTTTATTTTGAAGCACCAATTACTTATCATTTCTTATGAAGCACCAATTGCTTATCGTTTCTTATGAAGTACGATTTTTTTTTTTAATAAACGATGTGCATTTAGGCCATTCAGAACACCTAGGTAAAAAATCATATCACGTCATAGCATTTTGACCCAGAGACCATTGCTTTAGTATTCTGTCCTACGCTTGAGTGTAAGTGGGATGTAACTCCTGAACCTTCATTTTTGTTCTCTACTTCTCTTTTGGTTTGAATTATTTGTTGGTTTCAAATCCGATGATGAAGGAATCAATTAAGCCATGTTTCTCCACAAAATTCAGTTCATTCCAAGTATGTGTGTTATCATTATATGACACCAAAAAGTATGTTAGACTCACATAGAGCTACTCTTAATCAGTGAACTAATAGATAATAACATCAAAGGTATAATTACGAACGGAACGGCAGGCGCATCGCGCGTGCGTGTTATACTAGTAATACATAATGAAAAGGTGATCAGACTTTGTACCGAGCGGGTGTGCTATAAACGTTCGCGGTCAATATCAGATCGTGCGTCCTATGATGATTCGCCAGCGTTTTCTCTAAGGCCTTCTGTTAGTTCATCAAGCGCCAACATTAGAAACAAGATCGTCCTGCCTTTCATAAACCGTGCGGTACATGTTCCAACTCAATGAACAAACCAACAAATTTGTTGGTTTGAACATCCATTTTTCATGTTTGTTGAGTCCATAGTGGAAGCAAAATGAACAAACTTTGAGTTTTTTTAGGAACTGCTCTTAGAGCATTTCCTATGGGAATGAACAAATTTATTGTTTTGTTGAGCCACGTGAATGAACAAACTCCATTCTCCACTATGAGAAACAAGGGAAAATGAACAAATCTGATGTTTTAGGGTCCCACTGGTGATTTTATTGATATAAATTAATAATAGTTGGGTCCCACTAATAATCTTATTAATATAAATTAATAAGAGTTGGGTCCCACTAATGATTTTATAAATATAAATTGGGTCCCACTTGATTATTTAATAATAAAATAAATAATAAAATATAAACCCTAAATATAATAACCAGAGAAAAGCAAGGGGCGACATCTCCTCGAGCGCCAGGGATTTAGGCATGATCGCGCGTCCTTACTCCAGACGCGCGTCTGAGGGTTCGACTCGATGTTCAAATGAACAGATCTGTGGGATCCCACTCCAGACGAGTGGGATCAAAATGAACAAACTTAGAGTTTGTTCATCCCATAAGAATTTCCCTTAGTAGTATAACTCGGATAATATTTTTAATCCGGATTAAACCTTCCATTGTTAACTGCAAGTGTGTTAATTGGTGAATTTTCTAGTCGAATTGTTTAACAAATGCGAGTGAAATTGGAAAATGTTTTCGTATGAGTTTGCCTACGGTTTTCCCACTGTTAATACTTCTATTATTGCGTATTGCTTTCTACTTTCCTGACATATCCAAAAATTTACTTACATAAAAAATGGTGTTATCTCGCATATTATGCCTTGTTTATTGTTAATATTTCTGTAAATTTTGTGGTGCTCATCCTCAGCTTGTTGAAAAAGTGAGTTACCATCTTTTAGTATCAAAGCGTCAACAGTTCATAGATACTCCAACCTGAGTTCCATCCTAATCTGAATCTAATCCAGTCCCTTTCCCACATAACACAGCTGACTGCACTATATCAGGGTTATACGCTATAGATTGTAATAACCGGGCCTGTCCAATGGTCTTCAACCAAATATCCATTGGATAGACCCAAGGGTACACAAAAATTTCCTCATATAAAGGCAAACAAACCTAGAATTTCGGCAGAAGTTTTACGCATAGAGAGTGGAGGAGGAGACTACGAGTGTGAGAGAGTGAGACTTAGGCGGCTGTGTCTAGGGATAAACTAGCTAGTAACAGGATTTTTCTGTTACCAGAATCAGATCAGGTGAGGAGTTATGATGAGAGTAGTTTTGGTTATATATGGGAATCATTACTACACATACGAGATCAATGAGAAAGAACAGATCTTACAAATAATAATTGTCATAATGTTGAAAAATTGTAAATCAATTTACATATGAATGAAAAATCTTAGGTTAAGTGCCTTAGTAGATTTGGGAGTTGGGTTATTGTTTGGGCCTTATATGATTTCGGTACTAGTATTAAAGTTAGTTTCACGGAAGTTTCACTACGAAACTAACAGGCATGAGAACCTTTCACAGGGAAATGACGCAACCCTTGGTGAAACCAAATAGGGATTCATGTTTAGCATCCCTTGAAGAATCTCCATGAAACAGCACATAGTTTCAATGAAGAGGCACCTAATATCTATAAATACCCCGCATATTAAGATTAGAAATCAACCAGAAACCTAATTATCAATCTAAAATCATCTTTCAAGTTCCGTGTTAAATAGAGAGTTCATCACTTTAAGTTTTGGTTCGCCTTTTCTCGAAGTTTGGAGTGCTACTACATCGAGATGTTAGTCATTGTATCCAGGGACACAAACATCGGTAATCTGTAAGCATCAGTGTAGAGCTGTCAATTTTCAACCCGGCTTGCTGGTTGAACCTAGCTTGGCTTGTTTCAACCCGGCTCGACTTGTCCCGTTGGCTAAACAAGCCGGTATAGGGTTAACATATCTAGCCCTAGTAGAAAATAGAGAGTTACTTTAAATAGAGAGTTCATCACTTGAAGAAATATGGTTTTGGTGTTTTATCTCTCACAACTGTGTAGAGAGTTACTTGATTGAGATCTTTATATATACACGGTTACAAGGTTAAGTGAACAAGATTACAACAGAAATCAGCAAAGGAATAGGCGCAGCTATGACCTAACTAATGCGCTGAAGAATAGCTAAAGAATAGGAGTTACAGAAGAATAGGAGGACTAAGTTAGGATACAACAATCTTGTGAATATGTCAACTGATACGTGTGAAGTTTAATACCCCCCTCAAGTTGGAGCGGTAGAGCCAGAACGAACGCCCAACTTGCCCACTAGGCGACCAAATTGTGGAGCTCCCAGAGGTTTAGTGAAGACGTCTTCCAGCTGATCCGAAGATGGTAGATGTTTTGGTAAAATCAACCCACTTAATAACTTTTCACGAACAAAATAACAATCAATTTCAATGTGTTTCGTACGTTCATGAAAAACAGGATTTTGAGCAATATGAATTGCTGCTTGACTATCACAGGAAACGGTGATAGGAAGAGTACACGAAAAATGCATGTCTTTTAAAAGATAAACTAACCATTGAAGCTCAGCGGTTAGATTAGCCAAAGCACGATATTCAGCTTCAGCAGAAGAACGCGCCACAGTGGGCTGTTTCTTGGATTTCCAAGAAATTGGACTGTTACCTAAGGTAACAAAATATCCAGTGGTAGATCGACGAGTCATAGGACAACCAGCCCAATCAGAGTCTGTGTAACCATGGAGCGAAGGAGAACTAGATGAGGACAGGAATATACCATGTCCAATGGTTCCCTTGAGATATCTGAGAATTCGATGAGCAGCATCCATATGAGCAGTTCTTGGATGCTGCAAAAATTGACTGAGATAATTAAAAGAGTATGTAATATCTGGTCGTGTGACTGTGAGGTATAACAAACGTCCTATTAATCGACGAAAGCAGCTTGGATCTTTTAAATCCGTACCATCTTTCGGAAGTAACTTGATTTTCGAATCCATTGGAAAAGCTGATGGACGAGCCCCTGTGAGTCCTGAATCCTTAAGGATGTCAAGAGTATACTTTCTTTGACAGAGAAATATACCCTTGGATGAGCGAGAAACCTCAATACCCAAGAAATATTTCAAAGAACCAAGGTCTTTGATTGAAAAATGAGAGGCAAGACGAGATTTGAGAGATTTAATAAAATTATCATCGGTGCCAGTGATGATAATATCGTCAACATATACAAGGACAAAAATAGAGGTATTACCATGATGGTAAGTGAAAAGGGAATTATCACATAATGATTTTGTAAAACCTTCAGATAATAAAACGGAAGATAGTTTTGCAAACCATTGACGAGAAGCTTGCTTTAAACCATAGAGGGATTTTGTGAGTTTGAAAACCTTGGACTCACCTTTACGTGCCATACCTGGTGGAAGACGCATGTAAATTTCTTCATCAAGGTCCCCCTGAAGAAACGCATTGTTGACATCAAGTTGGTGAAGAGACCAACCCTTAATAGCAGCAACAGATAATAAGACACGAACAGTAACCAACTTTGCCACTGGTGCAAAAGTATCATAGTAGTCTACACCCTCTTGTTGAGTGTACCCCTTAGCGACTAGTCGAGCCTTGTAACGTTCTACGGTACCATCAACATTGAACTTGATTTTAAAAACCCATTTACATCCAATTGCCGTTTTACCCGGTGGTAAATCAACTAATATCCAAGTATTATTAGCTTCCAAAGAAATGATTTCTTTGGCCATGGCGGCACGCCATTTTGGACATTTATATGCTTGTGAGAATGATCTCGGTTCGTCAGTTAAAATGACGGAAGCCAAAAAAGCTGTGTGTGAAGGCGTAAAATTTTGAAAGGATAAATAATTAGTCATTGGATACGATGAGGTAGTTGTATCCGTAGTGGCAAAACAATGATAATCCTTTAAGTAGGAAGGCGGGTTACGTGGACGAGTGGAAGAAGAATGTATCACTGAAGAGTCGGGTTCAGGATTAGAGGATACCTGACTAGGTGCAGATTGTGATGATGCACCAGGCAAGGTGACAGATGACGGAACTACTGGCACAGTAGTAGGGGATACTGGACTAGGTGCAGGTTGTGATGATGATGCACCAGGCAAGGTGACAGATGACGGAACTACTGAAACAGTAGTAGTATTAGAAGGGATTGATTCTATATGATGAAGAGGAGAGGTGCTACTTACGGAATCACGTGTAACAGAACGTTGTTGTTGTGCAGCGGAATGGTGAGACGTCACAGCAGGATCTAAATGCCCGGAAAAATCCTGTGAATTTGGAACTAAAGTAGGTGCAGGACTTGGAATATCACTGCATGTTGGTGACTGAACAATCGAATCAGAAAAAAAATAGTCAGTCTGTGGATTCACAACAGGAACTGGTGCTGTTGGATTAGTAGGAATATCATTAAAGAGAAATGTATGCTCATGAAATACCACATCACGTGATACGTATACAGATTTAGATGATAAATCATAAATTTTGTAACCCTTCTGACCATGTGGGTAACCAATGAAAATGCCATGCTTAGCACGTTCATCGAACTTATTACTAATACGATTATTTCTGCCAAAACACAGGCATCCAAACACACGAAGATGTGAATAATCAGGGGATGAATTCATAAGTAACTCATGTGGAGACTTATGAGATAATACCGGAGTTGGTAATTTGTTGATCAGGTAAGTGGCAGCTAAAACACAGTCTCCCAAAAATTGAATGGGTAAACTAGCTTGAAAACGCAAGGACCTTGCAACATTTAGTAAATGACGATGCTTGCGTTCAACGATACCATTTTGTTGCGGCGTATATACACAACTGGTTTGATGGAGAATTCCATTTTGACGAAACCATGACTGTAGTTCAGCACATTTGAACTTGGAACCATTGTCAGACCTAAAGGTCTGTAAATGCGGAATAACCAAAGATTGAACACCAGAGGAGATGCTGGATATCTTATGGCCAAATTGTTTAATAACAAAAACAAAAAAATACTTTAGAAACTTTAAAGTTTCAGATTTCATCTTCATTAAGAAGACCCAAGTGCATCTAGAGTAGTCATCAACAATAGTAAGAAAATACTTAGCACCAGTTAAAGAAGGGATAGAAAATGGTCCCCAGATGTCAGCATGAATCAACTGAAACGGATGAGTAGATAAAGAAACACTATTATTGAATTTAAGACGCGATTTTTTTGCCCGTGGGCATACATCACAGAAATGTTTAAATGAAGAACGAACATAAGTAAAATTACGAGATGAAAAATTAAAACAATCCACATTGGGATGGCCTAGACGGCAGTGCCATATATCCACTGGATTATTTGCAGCTAACGAAGAAACTGATGGCTGAAAACTGAAGTGATAAAGGCCAGCGATACGCTTACTCCATCCAATCTCCTTGTTCGTGAGATGGTCCTGGAATGTGCAGAAGTCATGTGAGAAATTGATACAGCAATTTGTTGTTTTTGTAAGTTGACTTACAAAGATCAAGTTAAACTTGAAACTAGGAATATGAAAAACATTAAGTAGTTGAATTGTCGGTGATAAAATGACAGTACCAATATGAGTTACAGAGGTGATTGATCCGTCTGGTAACTGAACCGTGATTGGGTTCAAAACAGGTTTATATGCCGTAAAACAAGATAAAGAGGAACAAATATGATGAGTTGCGCCACTATCTACAATCCAAATATATGAAGAGCAAGATAGAGTAATACCCGCGAAGTTAGCATAGGGAGGAACATCAGTGCTCGCCTGACCATGTTCAAGCAAATTTAGCAGCCTAGCATACTGAGCTGCAGTGATACTCGGAGCAGCAGGCGCAACTGATGTAGCAGCAGCAGCTGTATATGCCATAGGATCAGCTTCTCGGGACCGAGGTGTGTCCTTTGGATATCCATGAAGCTTCCAGCAGGTCATTCTAGTGTGCCCATGCTTGTTGCAGTGATCGAAAAATGGTCTCTGACGCTTGTTGGCACCATTGTTGCTGTTGGATGATGAGCCGGGATTGGAGAAAGATCGCTGATGTGGTCTGTCAGAGTATGAAGTATGGATGCGAGAAACATTAAGCGTGGCAGATTCTACCTGAGTAATAGTGGAGGAATTGATACCTTGCTGCTGTTCCTCCTGCCTCACCAGATTATAGAGTTTGGACGCCGTCGGGAAAGGCTCCATCAGCAAACATTGACTGCGCAACGGAGAAAAGTGATCATGCAGTCCCTGTAAAAACTCCATTGCTCTATCCTGATCATGATGATTCACAACATCCTTTCCGGCAGCACAGATGCATGGTTGAATTGGTCGAAACGTATCCATTTGATCCCAAAGTGTCTTGATTTTAGTAAAATACATTGCAACATTGTTGTTCTCTTGCTTCAAAGCCGAGATCGACTGTTTTAGGGCAAAAAATTTCGGTGCATTGGCATGAGAAAAACGATTCTTAATCTCCAACCATTGTGCACGTGCAGATGGAAAAGCTTGAATACTGGATCAACTGAATTTTCAATCCAGTCCAATGGAGAAGATATGTTGAATCCGTGGGTTTGGTGATGGTTCCATCTATATAACCTAGTTTGTCTTTGGCACTGAGTGCTTTGCGAACACCTCTTTCCCAGATGCAATAGTTATCATCTGTGAGAAGTGGGGTAAAAATAACAGTGGTTGGGTTGTCTGCTGGGTGAACGTAATATGGGCTGGATTGAGGAAGACTTGTAGTTCCATTGGAAGAAGAAGGAGGGACTTGATCATCTTCTCCAGGCATGATAGCACAGTTGCTGATAAAATCGAAGGAGAGAAAAATAAATAATAACCTAGCTCTAGATTACCATGAAGAAATATGGTTTTGGTGTTTTATCTCTCACAACTGTGTAGAGAGTTACTTGATTGAGATCTTTATATATACACGGTTACAAGGTTAAGTGAACAAGATTACAACAGAAATCAGCAAAGGAATAGGCGCAGCTATGACCTAACTAATGCGCTGAAGAATAGCTAAAGAATAGGAGTTACATAAGAATAGGAGGACTAAGTTAGGATACAACAATCTTGTGAATATGTCAACTGATACGTGTGAAGTTTAATAATCATTACTACACATACGAGATCAATGAGAAAGAACAGATCTTACAAATAATAATTGTCATAATGTTGAAAAATTGTAAATCAATTTACATATGAATGAAAAATCTTAGGTTAAGTGCCTTAGTAGATTTGGGAGTTGGGTTATTGTTTGGGCCTTATATGATTTCGGTACTAGTATTAAAGTTAGTTTCACTACGAAACTAACAGGCATGAGAACCTTTCACAGGGAAATGACGCAACCCTTGGTGAAACCAAATAGGGATTCATGTTTAGCATCCCTTGAAGAATCTCCATGAAACAGCACATAGTTTCAATGAAGAGGCACCTAATATCTATAAATACCCCGCATATTAAGATTAGAAATCAATCAGAAACCTAATTATCAATCTAAAATCATCTTTCAAGTTCCGTGTTAAATAGAGAGTTCATCACTTTAATTTTTGGTTCGCCTTTTCTCGAAGTTTGGAGTGCTACTACATCGAGATGTTAGTCATTGTATCCAGGGACACAAACATCGGTAATCTGTAAGCATCAGTGTAGAGCTGTCAATTTTCAACCCGGCTTGCTGGTTGAACCTAGCTTGGCTTGTTTCAACCCGGCTCGACTTGTCCCGTTGGCTAAACAAGCCGGGATAGGGTTAACATATCTAGCCCTAGTAGAAAACAAGCCAAGCTAGGGTCAACCCACGGGTTACCCGTCAACCCGTGAGTATATGCTCATATAGTCATATGTCTGATTTTATGGTTGATGTGAGACACAAAAAAAAAATTCCCGTGATATCATTTTATATTTTTTCGATAATCTGAAATTTATATCTTATTTACTCTTGAATGACAACCAATAACTTGAAATTTACATTCAATAGAACCAAAGCAGCCTACACCTAAGAAATAAAAAACACATTTTACGTTTATTATAGACATATTAACAAATAACAATTTGTGATTAAATCCTTCGTATTATTTTAGATCATCAATCCCTTCACATTCCATATCAATAAAATAGAGATATCAAATCCAAAATAGATTGATCCATTAGCACCAAAAAAATAAAATTATTTTTAAATATAAATACTTGAATTTTGTGTGGCTTAGTAAAACAATCCAACTCGTGAACCCGCCAAGCCAACCCGTCTAGGGCTAGGGTTGAGATTTTGGGCTTGTAAATGAATAGTACTAGGGTTAGGGTTGACCCTAGCTTGGCCCGTTGAAAGCTCTACACCAGTGCAGGGTGAATAAGTGATAAGGCTAGAGGATACAATCCTTGCTTCTACTTTGGTTTGTATAATTGGGTTTGTATCCTTCTTCTCTTTTCTGTTCTGTTTTCTATTTTCTAATTACAGTATATGCACAAGATTGACAACAATCTTAAGACCGATTCTTTCTTAGTGTCTTGTGTATACCGTTGATCGATTTCTTTCCGTTTCTGTTTCTGACATACTAATTGGTCTATTATAGTGCAGACTGGCAGAAACTTGATTTGGTGTAATAGTTGGGTAGTCTTACGGGTCAGATATATTAAAGTCCGTTGGTTTTTATTATCTACTCTGTTGGCTTAAAAGTGGTTTGAGTTTTTATTGAACGAAACTCTCTACAAAAGCCTACATTAATTAGTACAGTTGACACCCAAATAGTTAGTACAGGCTACTAATGAATTTCGTAGCCAAAGTCTTTTAATTTACTTTTTAAAGTTTTGTCTTCAGTACTTGATTATTGAACGTCCACGGATAGTGTCAATTTGTATACTTGGCGGACATCTTCAAGCGTTTGTGCTTCTCGTCTCTTAACAGAATTTAAGTCCTTTTGGTTCCTGCTTGCTAATAAAACTGTCCTGGAACTTTTAGTGCAGTTAACGATGGATTCTAAAAGTTGTACGAACTGACGGCAGTCGTACCGGAAGTAAATTCGGAAGTGAATTTGGTTGGATATTCTCGAGAACGGTATATAGACACAGCAGACCCCTGGCCGTATATGTTCCGATAAGAACATATTAACTTTTATTGAAGTGTGGACGAAGAAACTGAAAAATACCCGTCATGGGTAAGTTAATGGCTAGAAATGAGTCAGGTATGAATCTCTCACGATACAGAGAACTTTGATATTCCAAAATTTTCAAGTTTTGACATTTTCCCCAATTCTTTTGTTTCGTGACATTTGAGAATCACATGAAATGTGGGGGAAAGGACTGTGACTGTGACTCTCTTTTCTATGTTGAGTGTTGATACTAGTTTCTTTCATATCCATCTGCTTTCATGTTTGGTCAAGTTTGAAGTTCGACAACTCATGCCGGAAGTTTAAGCATGAAATCATTAGGTCCACACGTAGGCTGCATATATTTTCTGAGCAGTTTGCTGTCAGTTGGTCTGTAACACAAGGGTGGACCGTGGACATGAATCACATACAAAACATAAGCATAAGTATTAATTGCTTGACGAGGAATTAAGAGGTACAACATGTTTGTTTTTTCCTCTATATAGAGGCAAAATACTACCTTCATGTATGTAGACGTGGTCCCCATTTTTATAGATGTTTGCTTTTTCCACTACCTCTACCGATATAGAGGCTAAACATCTACCCAACAGAGGAAATGAAATAGCACCTGGTTGGTGCTATCTTTGTGGCTCAACTCTATCTTATTATGTAATGTCTATATTACCATTAATTAAATTTAATAATTATAATTATGATCCTTGACAATCTAAAAAAATCCATTTCGTAGTTTCTTCCGATTATCGCAGCCGTCGCCGTTGCACTCACCGCCTCCTCCCCTCCGATGCCTGATACATCCCTCACGTTTCCCCCACTTGCTTCTCCTCCTTCCTCAACATTAAAAAGAAAAACTATACCACGGTTTTCGAGTTGAGTTCTACCCATGGGTTTATGACGAGTTTAGGATCGGTACCCTAACAACTGCATCCAAAACGGGATCAGAAAAAAAGAAAAAAAATCATCTTAGATCACTATTTTTTTTATGGTTTCTTTGATTCAAAACCCTAAAAACGAAAATAACATTTGAAATTGATATCATCATCATCAGATTTTAATAGTGAGTGAAGGAGATGGGGATAAGAAATGGAACAGAAGGAGCATGAGGAGAAAAATGATGAAATAAAATAGGAATGACGCATAATATATAATATTATGAATAAAATGGTAAAACCTCTAGAAAGTTATAAACAAACATGATTTTTTGAGACACTATGTATCGGCTCTTTTTGGAAAATAGAGATACAGCTCTATTTGATTAGTTTCAAAAAACAAACATGATGTTAGTCTATAAACAAACTAGTTGTTTAGACACCTCTTTGAGTTATTCAAACTACATTGAATTGGCGAAAGGTGCCAGGCAGATTTGAATTTTGGACCTGCATATATGAAGAATGATCCTAGATTATGGATACTTATTTATCTACTAACATAGGATTGTATGGATACAAGAAATGTGTCCAAGACTTGGACTTGAGTGCTTTTCTCCTTTGGTCGCATATGATCTTATCAAATTCTCAGTTTATAGAGCAATGTATCTCTTACCGTAATCTCAAGAACCATGTAACCCAACTTTTTGATTTCAGCAAGCAACTAATCCTAACGGAAAGTTGTGAGTTTATTTGGTATAAGACTAGGCTTCCCATGCTTCTGCTGTAAAACAGAAAAACAACACATTCTTAATTTTTCTGGTATTGGAAAAACTATGTGCGGCAATGTTACTAGATTTCATTTTGGAAGGAGTGGCAGGCGCATCGCATGTGTATCTATACTAGCTTTAAATAACTAATACCGTGGGTTATAATTATAGAACCAACAATACCGACACAATCTCAGTCAAGCGAAAATCATTGTTGGGTGGGCCCAAACACTTGCGATTCAGTATTTATATGGATGAGAAGAGAACATATAATCGTCAAAATATTTGAACGCAATACTTAATCATTTTATTAATGCAAATGCCTCGGCAAGTGGCATTATTAATTTATCCATTGGTGAGTAGGTGGTGACTCACGGCGGCTAAAGATAATTCCCACGATTATTTATGTAGGACAACCAATTATCGATGGATAAGCTAGCCAGCTGTACTTTTCTAAATCAAATTTGGTTTTAATTAGGGCTGTCAATGGGTACCCGTTACCCGCTACCCGGAACCGGACCCACCTAATTGGGTCCGGTTCTGGGTCCTAAAGTTGGACCCATTAGCAACTTAGGACCCGACGGGTAATTACCCGATTTGACCCGAATGTTAACGGGTCCAAACGGGTAATACCCGTCGGGTACCCGTTTATTTAACTTTTTAATCATCTTTTTAGCAAAATTATAGGTATTTTGCAAGTTTAGGCTTTGAATTTTTTTGATTTTTGATTTTTTTCTTACATTTAATTTTTATTTAGTACATTAATAAAGAAATAATAATAATTTTTATAAAAATAATTTATATTCAAGTTAAAAAGAGAAAGAAATTAAGATTTTAAGATTTTTTTAATACCCGACGGGTACCCGGGACTTTAAACGGGTCCGGTTCTGGGCCAACACATTATGGAACCGGCCCCGGAACCGATGCTGGTTTGCCGGGTCCGGTTCTGGGCCATGTACTACCCGGGAAGACTCGGACCCGTTGACAGCCCTAGTTTTAATACGGTAAATTGTATTTTTAGTTCTGTTTTTCAAACTAAAAATTCCAACAAATTTAGCATGATAATGTTGTGATATAATTCCGAGAAATGGTGTTCTAAGTTGCATTTGCTGTAGCCTTCATTTCATTCATATACTGTGTACGCATTTCTTTCTATTTCAAGTGATAGAAAACAACAGATTCTTGTTTCATAATCCTAATTAGTAATTCGACGAATTATGAAGATTCGGATAAGCAAAAATGAGTATATTAATCGGCAAAGTGAAATGTAAATTTCACATTTAGGTTATTTAACATTTATTCAGTTGGGGATATACATATATAGTTCACACTTTATTGATGAATTTCTATCCGCAAGCAAAATATTTTTTAGTTACATATAATTTTAATTATACACTTATAATAATATTTACCCTAATGAACATACATAACATTTTAAGCAAACAAGTAAATTTTGACCTCAAAGTTTCAAAGCTCAAACATGTGACGAAAAAAAAACAAGCTAGTGTAACTCCATAACCAAGCAGCACTACACTTGGAATTTGTATGAACTTTCCTTTTTATACAATTTTTTTTTATGAATATACCGGCTGATATCCATTGAAATAGAATTTTAATCACAAAATTGGTTAAAAGGACAAAAATCAAAATTTTCTGGGTGAAAAAGAGAGTTAGATTTAGATACTATTTAAATGGACAAAAATTTAAAAATAGGCAGGATGTAACCAGTTTTATCCTGCCCATTTTCAGATACTTTTTCTTTTTTTATTTTACACATGATGCATCCAGTTTCATCCTTGCTATTTTTTAAATTTAAGCCAGGATGAATCCAGTTTCATCCTTGCTATTTATTTTTTTTTTCCATTTCACCCATAAATTTTTTTACTTGTCCATTTAAACCGTGTTTTAATATTTTTTTGACAAATGACCCATTTTCCTAATTTTAATTCAAAGAGTTAAGGATTATTTTCTTTTTCTAAATGCCAAACATACATGGCTCAAACAAGATCCGTTGGAAAACTTGAAAATTCAAACAATTAAATTTGATGACATTATCTATATGATCCGCGGTCCCCCATCTCTAAGACGATCTTACGTCCCGGCTTCCCTATAAATACGCAACAAACTTACGGATATTTTTGTGCCAACTCGAAATCTGAGTACCTTACTTCTTCTTACTTATCTATCAGTTGATTAGCACTATTAATGTCGTGGCGTAAAATCGTGGAGTGTTGTTGATAGTCTTATTCATCTGCCGTCCCCGAGGATGGAGAGTGATTAGACAAGGCGAAACCAGCTTCTTGCCAATTGCCATCGTGGAATGTCGTGGAGTGTTGATACGCATTTATCAGAAAAAGCCATGAAAGAAGCATCACAAATCCAACCTTTTCGACTAGAAAGCACTTCATCACGGTACGATAACTTTTTTGCATTTTCAGTAATTATGATTTTATTTTTGGATATTACAGCACTTTATTTTCAAAATGGATTTTTGTTAAAACAAAGAATTTAATTACAGATCCAATGTTAATTTGGGCGTTCTGAAGCTTGCTGTGGACCTTGTGGTCTTCTTTGTTATTGTCTGTCGACTGCTTCCCAGAAGCACCACCACTGACGGAGGACATGAGCATATTCAGAGGGGCAATAGTTTTTCAATTGAGCAGCAAGAAGCTATGGAGGAGGACAAGGATGAGGAGGACGGCGAGGAGGTGGAGGTGTCGCTAGAAAAGTCAACGGAAGAGATGGAGGAGGAGGGGGACAAGGATGAGGACGGCGAGGAGGTGGAGGTGGCGCTGGAAAAGTCAACGGAAGAGATGGAGGAGGAGGAGATAGTGGTGGAAAAGAAAAACGAAGTGCCTCCCATAAGCGCGCAGCAAGAAGCAGTGGAGAAGGAGGAGAAAGCGGACGAGGACGGCGAGGAGCTGCGGGTGGTGCTGGAAAAGTCAAAGGAAGAGGAGGAGGTGGTGGAAAAGAAAAAAGAAGATCTGGAGGAGGATGAGGTGGAGGTGGAGGAGAACGAAAATAATGGACCTCACAGATCTGAGACAAAAAGAGAACTCCATCATTATCAATATCACAATATTTGTCGTTGTTATTGTCACATAACCATGAATCAAAAACATCCAACTGTTGGAAATGAAAGAAGGAACAGTGGTTCATCCCTTAATCCAAGAAAAGAATCGTTTCCGGCACCGGAAGAGCGAACATTCGACTATAACCAAGTAAACAAATATCCTCATCCACCCCTTCATCGACCTGATCCATCAGCTCCACCGATACCCGAATCTTACTGCACCCAATATACCAGCAGTCCAACTACTAAACTGCGAGTTGATGCATTTACATCACCAGCAACACCCTCGCAACCAACACTACAGTCTAAAAGAGATCCACTGCCACAGTCACCACCGAGAAGAAGAATAGAGAGGGAGGAGAGAAGAGTAAGTACTCAATCAAAAAGAGCTAAGAAAGGGGAATCCGGAAGATTACGGTTTCAGTCTGGTGTACCACCCACCACAAGACCAATGCAGCCACCAAAACCGGAAATAGCTCCAACGGTACAACCGTCTCAGTCTTCTGTTGCTCAATCATCATGCCCACTTCCTCCTCCACCACCAGCACATCAGCAATCATTTCTAACAAAATTATTCAAACCAAACAATAACAAGAAGAAAGTCAACCTCAAGGCTTCCCTGCCACATCCATTAGCAGATCCACCTACTTCATCAGTTCTTCAGAAGTTTTTCAAGAAGAGTAGTCAGATTAAGAAAGTCCTTTCTGACGCTGGTTTACCACCACCTCTGCCGCCACAACCACCAGCGCCACCACCATCACCGGAACCACCGCCACCCAAAAAAACATCGGAGCAGCCACCTGTGCCACCACTTGGGCCATACAATTTGCATAAAAATACGAGACCATCTTCACGGATGCCTCAAAATCTGAAAGTTCCGGCCCCAAAAGATACTAAACCATGTGGTATGAAAAGGGCGACGAACAAGGGAACACCACCACTACCAACGATTACAAATAATCCAAATACTTTGCAGCGACACCAGAACACATATAGTGATTTTAAGAAAGAAATTTATGTAGAAATCGGCGGTCAATCTCCATTAAATGGGATACCACCACCTCCACCACCGCTGCCATTTCCGAGCCGTGGGATGAAATTTGTTTCTCACGGGGATCTTGTAAACATCCAAAGCAGTTCATCTGATTCTGTAGATGATCTACCATCAACACCTTATTACTACTCAAGTTCCGATATTAATAACAAGGCTAAGAATATAATTCCCACATTTAGAGCTGGATTTCATATCCGTGGTGATACCTCATCATCATCATCAACAATAAACCCAAATTACGTGAACTACGAAGCCAGTTTCTACCCACCACCTACTCCCGCCGAGTTTTACACCATCATGAATCCAATTTTTCCACCATCACGTATTGCCGTATAATTGGTTCTCTGACATTTGTAAAATTCCTGGGAAATGATAAACAGATAGACCAATAGTAGAGGAAAAATTCCTCCAAAACCGTCTAAACCCACGATGAAGAAATGGTGAATCCTTCTTGGTAGATATACGATGCCATTGTGAGTTTTATCTAAATACCACGAGACACCCACCAACGTATGCTTTAGAGTTCTCGATAATGATACTACTGTGATTTTCTATATTGTTTCCTAGGAATAAGGTGTCTACCTAGTATTTGCTTGTCTCTTTGTCCCTCCCTATAAGAAGTGATCATTGTGTACCATTTTTCATATTACTCCAAAGAGATTATATTCATGAAAAACTTCATCAGTTAGCCAAATAAAACCAATAAAACTGGGAAAAGAAAATAAAATAAAATAAAGGAAAATAAATTAATAAATTAAGATTTATTAATCATTTTGATACATATGTTCATCACCCTAGAAATTTCCAACTCGGACACAAACTTACACCAAGTCAATGGTTAAGCGGCCCGACATTATTCAAGAAAATGACACGAATATATTTTTTTTTCATAGTGCACCAACCATTCCTATAATCAATTTTATTTTGCCCAAATACTTTCGTTTCCATGTTAATGTATTTTTTTTTATTTACGTGTTTGATCCGCAGTGTCCAGCTGGTATATCAACATATTGTATCTGTTCACCATCCATATGATTCAGTCGGCACTTGAAACTTCCAATAACCGGTCAAATAACTAATGTTGTTTTAGTTAAAGTTTAATCAAGTAAGACGTTGTAAAATGGGGTAAAACTTTCTCATCTTTGTATTGATTTTGTTAAACAAAACTCAAAACTTCATGAGCTCATTTTGAGCGTACAAGATATCAAAACTCAAAACTTCTATTGGAACTTTAGCTAAAATCCATGATTGAAGAGGAAGGTGCACAACGAGTGGGATATGGATTCAATGGGATGTTGGGCTTAGTCCGGTGATGTTCTATCGAGTTTAAAACCGTGGTGAGAAATTATTGCTCGTGACTAAGCAGAATTGAAAAGAGGCGTTGGTACGTGATGAGATGGGTTGCACTGAAGCGGACGCATAGACGTGGACACGACACAATGCGGACGCGGATACAATAAAATTCTCACAAAATTAGGATGCGGGCACCTATATACATATTTTATTTATATACTAGTATGTAACCCGTGCTACGTACCGGGTGATATTGGAATTGTCGATTGGTGTGCCGGGGCTTCGCCCCGCACTCGTGGGCCGGATGCATTAAAAATATTTTAATTATTTTTTTGATTGATAGGAAAGTTTGGTACCCTTTGATATCAATACACATTGGGAATATCTAATTATGGAAGCAAAATAATAGCGATATATGATAAAAATAAATCATCTCAATACTAAGGAGCCTACGGGTATCAGACCCCATGGAGAACTTTGGTTTTAGAGCCACATTTGATAAATAAATAGAGATGCTTAAGTGGTATCCCAACAATCCCATAGAATAAAGGATATCCAACCAACGGGGATTTATCAGTTTTTTTTACGATTTATGTATAGTCCGTAAAATAAAATAACTGGTAAGGCTAATTTGTTGTCTTGTACTACCACATCTTTTTGAACTTGTTTTCTGAATTCTCCAAAAGTGCATTGTGTGTTATGCGGTATAACTTGCGGGTTCCGACCCATGCCGGGTTTATCATTTTTGTGTAGTTTATGTATAGTCCCAAAGAAGAAATCTGATAAGGCTATTTATTTATTTTTTGTTACCATTCCTATTTGATATGTTTTGTTTTCTTGAACTTGTTTTCTGAAGTCTCCAAAGATGATTTTCTTGCATAGAAAATGGTTTACTTATTTAACAAAAATCTTTTAGTCCTCTAATACATATTTTGAAAATATAGCTCAATTTGTAGTTATTACATTACTTATTTATTTTATTAATGGGGGACAAAATAGATAATTCTTTGTTGTAATTATTTAAGCTATCCCATAACTCCATCAATATCAGTGGAGGCCATAAATCTAAACTGATGGGGGATAAAATAAAAATCTTAAATACGGATGGACTAAATGAAATATATAAGTTTATCTAAATACAAAATGTAAGAAGAAATCATGGTTTTTTATATAGGTTTGATTCTTTTATGTGGGACTGAAGCAGGGTTAGTCAACCTATGGCTCCTCTACCACTTACCATTATGATCTCATTGGAATCTAAGTTAACATCCTCTAGCAAGATATGAGCATGTGAACAACATCAGATTAGCACACATTCGTAGCAATTGTAATTCTTCTGTTTGCAAGTTGGAAGGATTGAATACCCTATTGACTTTCTCCAAATTCTCTTCCAGGTAAAGGTGTAAATCTCCAAAATATTGTGTGCCTCAACATCTCAATTTCTCAGTACAAAGTTTTGTTTATATTCTTCTTGAGGTGGATTGTGATCTCTCTCGATTCCCAGACGTCTTTCTAAACAAATGTTATCCGTATATTATCTTAATCACATTTGGTAATTCGATGTTCATTCACTTCATTATCCACATGAATCATTTGTCGGACTTTTCAGTCAGTTATCCGTAGAAAACCAAAAATCAAACGAAAGTATATATCATCATGTTTTTTTTTAAAAGAAAATTAGTCACGTCCAGGTTTTACCCAACTACATCAATTGTTATACATGCCTAGCAGCTAACATCCAGTGTATTAAACCACATAAAAGACATAGGGAACTAAGTTTTTGTCTCCGTTTTTCTGAGATTTTGTACAACTTATTAATTTTGCAATGCGCATTTTTATTTGAACACCCAAGTAACCTGAGTTAAACATGAGATCCAGCATTTAGCTATATCTTTAGTGATTTAACCAGTAAATAATTATCACCATCCATAATGGGTCGGAGTTAGATTCATATAGATCATGGTCCACATGATTCCCATAACTCAACCTTCTGTTTGGAACCCCTAACACAGATTTAAATAGTTAGCATAGGTTTGGAGAGATGCAACATTCACACTGTTTGTAGCGACAACTAGGGATTATCTGTTATACCTGAGATTCTCAGTACTGCGTTTGCACATTTGGCATGGCTGCTCATCTGGTTTCTATGAAGCCTATCAGCTTAATTATTTTTGCAGTGCGTTTTCTATGTTTTGGTAAATATAATAAAGAATATGATTTGAAATAAAGATTGAATAATTATCGCTCGTTAATTGTATCATATATATACAAATATACTAATAACTGAAAATGAAAGGTCCCCAACATATAATCTAGCACCTGATGGGAAAATTGACCCCATAACAAATCCTATAACAATTTTAGATCCTAAACTAACTAAATCAGTACCCATCAGCCACTATTGCCACATACACTAGCACATCGACCCAATTATAGGTTACACATATATATTCAAACTCCTGCATGCCTACATTATTGATTAAAGAACATAAACAATAACTATGATAATGAAGATAACAGTCGTTTATTGCAAACATATTAGGATAATCTTTTATTATTTCCTTGTCAGATCTTACACTAATTCTCTTTTAATGAACATTTCATGCCTCTCCTATCATGGTTCTCTGTCTGCAAGAGCGAATCAATAAGAAACTATTAATCATACAAAAGATTTGGTACAAACAAAATAATTACCACAATACATTGTGAATTTCGGAAGTTATGCACAATTATGACAATAGTTCATTTTTAAATCTGATAGAAGTTGATTATGAATTACCTTCCTTATGGAATTTCATGATGAAAACATCAAACACAGTCCATATTTCAACAGAACTTTTAGGACTTAGCTTTTCCAACCTTCACCTTTCTCATAGTCTATACCTAGATTTTTGATAGACCAAGAGAGGAGTAATCCTGGTCTTACGTATGTATTAGCTGCAACCACAAATCACTAAAGGATTAATCAATATAATATGGAGCAAAAAACAAAATCTAACTTGGTGACATAATGAGAAAATTAATCTAATAACCTTTGGCCTAATATATTAATTGTTGCAAAACTGTTACTACACACCGACTTTTACAATGTTGGTGCACAAAACCCTAAATAAATAAATAATTGGATGATATATGGGATAGTTCAAACACATATCCTTTCTAAGCTACCAAAACGTACTATCGGATTATAATTATTAGATGCGTTTTTGAATCTCATTGAATTCCACCTGCACCGAGAATCCGCAGGGGAAGCATTTAATCCATATTGATCTCTCTTAGTTTAGTATATATGTTCATGGTCCCGAGTGAAGGAATTATGATCATTGTTTTTTACTGTACATTTGATTGTATGTCATCTTCAGAACTAGTAATTTCAGTGTCGTAGATATCATTGTCAATTTTCTCGGATACATGGGAGGTTTGGGGACATAAGTCATCACCGTAAGTTTGGTTCAATCCTTGCCGAGGTATGATTTACGAAAACAGTGGATACCACCTAGAAATAGCTTCATCTTCATCTTCGACTTTATTTCTTTTCTTCTTATTGGCTTCTCATCTTTTCTTATTCTTTTACATATGCCTGGAAAAAAATAATTCACTATTAAGAAAATCTTCCTAAATCACTTTATAGTTCCTCCTGCACTCGTAAGGACCAAGATATCCTTCGGTGTACAGTTTTATACATGATACACGTCTCAGACCATACATCTAATTAACTACGTTCGTTCTGAAAGTAAAATTATGATAGTTATATACACAAATGCATGATCACACTCACATCGAGCACTCCACATGTAATAATAATGAATATTTCATATGATATGCAGAAATACATAAATACCAAAATGTGATGTATTGGTAGAAATAAAAATCGTCTACTACTTCCAAATTAATGTACTTCCAAAAGGATCAAATATATAGCGATATTTTTATTTTCAAAAATTAAATTAAGGATCATGTTATGGAAGTAGAAAACTTCCATAATATATGAAAGAAGTGACAGTACCTTATTATGAAAATTCCAACTTTCCTCTTAACAAATGTATCGATATTTGTTAATTCAGCAAAGTGCATGGTGTCCTATAAAATGAGATAAGCAACTCTAAAATCTTCTGAAAAGGATTTAGAAATAAATAGTGTGGAAACAGACCTTCATGAAGATAGGAGCACAATCAGTACACATTGGAGGTTTCTTAGACTAAGTTTCAGAGCAGGAGTAAATCGACAATGATGAAAGTACATAATATCTTCAGGTACCATTGTTGAATACCTAATAATCATCAATCAAAAAAGACTATTAAAAATTTAACAACCCTAAGAAAATCCAGAGAAAATGCTTAATTAACCACTGCATATCGACAAAAGGCTTGTGTAAATTCAGGTTGGCTGTAGCAAGGGGTAAATCATTGATCTAATTGTATTATGAATGTCCGATATGAATGTAGTTGTATTATGAATGTCCAATATGAATTTAGTTTCGGAAAATCATTGCTTTAACTTCTAAGTTATGAGTCAAACAGTCCTAATTTGAGTCACTTCAACCGTAAATTATCCAACAACGTTCTGCATATATATTTCACTGACAATGAAGGCTAAGTAAAAGACTGTATATAAAATTGGAATTCTTTTGTAACCTTCTCGGTAAAAGCTGGAGAAAATATATCACTAGAGAAGTCTTTTTGTCAAGACCATTAATAATTAGATAATTAGACATTCTTGGAAAGTAATATATCTTTGTCTAGTTGAAAAAGAAATAAATTTTTGGATAGTATAATATCAACGTTATTATGCAGGATCAAGCTTCTGGTAAGTCTTCTAAATGTCAAAAAAGGTTGAAAACTGGAGCATCTGATAAAACAATCAGTCTACACATGTACATATGACCAATGAAGCCTTATGGTCTGATATTTGCATACTCGCAAAAGTTCAAATATCAGACAGTTTAGGCTTGAACTGCATTTTAACATCTATGCTTATTTCTTGGTATTTCATTTAAATTCTTTTCGTGTCGTTGTGCCCACCAGTGTCGATTCAAGTGCAAAGGATTTAAAAACAAGCATAGAAAAGAGGCTGATTATAAATCTATCAAGTGGATTAAGCAAATAATTATCCAAGGATTACATTATCCTCACCTCCAAAACTAAAACTGAATGTAAAGGTCTTTGACCCGTCCATGACCTTGAAAATCCTTTCTCCGGAAATTCTTTTACATAGATGTATCCTCCACAGAGTGCAGATGTTTTTCATGCTTAAGTTATGTTATTATGTTTTATGAATTCCTGCAGAATGTTCACGTGTATTGATTCTAAATCCTTTACTTGTTCACGCTTACAGGCCAAAGGATGAGAACAACAAAATGATAAATGAGCATTCCATAATTGTGTTACAAACAAACAAAGGATGAGAAAAGAAAAATGAGAAATGAGCATTGCAGAAATGTGACACAAACCCATATTAACTATTAAATCAAATAATATTTGTATAGTTTGAATAATAACAAAAATAATACCATTTTTTATATAAGAAATGGTTTAACAATCAACAATGACCCGAAAGTGCGGTCTAAAAAGAAGCTTATAATCGACAAAATACACCCATACCTGCAACATTTCAATATATTTCACTATTTTTCCACGTTCATTGCCTCGTCTTTGTAGGGGCTTTTCAGCCTCTTGTGCAGCAGGCTCTTGAGAATTTGTTACATTCTGCAATAGCACAAACACATAAGTTTCCCAACTTTAGTTAAGTAATATGATATTTTAAATGAAAAGTTACAATTATCTGGAAACCAAGAAAGAAAATTAGATATTTCGAAGGTTAATTATAATGATGGCATTGAATGTAATGAAAGGCATGCATCTGGATGCCAACAGTTCCTCATACATGTAGCTCTTTAAAATAGAAACATTGGGAGAGTTAGTCCATACTCTAACCCAAAGAAAATAATTTGGAGAACCTCTCTTAAAAAATCATATAACAACGAATAAAGAAATAAAGAACTAAATATAACTAATTTGTCAGTTACCATCTCAGTTAGAGTATACTTCCTACTATAAGAGTCTGTTGTAATCCCAAATCATAGGTATATGCATCTTGACTCAAAAAAGAAACCTCCCTGAGCCTAAAGACTCTTCACGCTTCCTAGGCTTTGATGCAAACTTGTTTATCTTATTGCATCCACATACTTGGGATCCTCTCCATACAGTTAGGAAGGTCGAATAATATGTAAATGAAATTCGAGAACAATAGTTTCATGTGTGCTAAACAAACCATCTATCCAAGAAAACCAATTACAGTGGGTTGAAGAATAAAACATCATAGAAGTTCTATTGAAACATTAAGCCAAAAGAATTAACTACAAAGGAAAGAAATGGTACGGCGATTGCTCCTACATGTTGCTAGAAGAGTAAAACATCATCATAGTTCCATTAAAAGATTGAGCAATGGGTGAGAAATTTTAAAAGATCAGTCAAAAACTGTGTAATGTTAACTTTGATACAATACATACTGAAAGAAGAGCTTGTTATTACTGGTCCACACGAATCCTGTGCAGTTTATACCCATAATTTGGTACAAAATAGAGTCCCACACTACACGGAAAGAAAGAAAAAGAATCATACAAACGCATTCTAAGTTATAATAGTTCGTCATTACTGCTGCCTGTCATGTCTAGGAAACAACATTTGGCAATCCATCTCCGACTAACCATAAAAAGTAAAAAATATTGATATTGATATTGACTGAACAACAAAACCAAAAATAGAAAATATCATCAACTAAGAAGAATCAAAGAAAACATAAGGTGGTGGATGAAAGAAAATCACAAAACTGGAAAAACCGTAATTTGTTACGTCTTGATAGTAGATAGTACTCACTTTTCTATATTCCCGCTTACGAATTCCTCATTGTAATTGCTGGGCCAGTTAGCAGACTTGATTCAAAGTGCGAAGCATTTCTTTCACCAGCACATGAGATCACTAAACGATGTATAAACTACTCTTGGAGTTGATTATTAATTAATACAGTATAGTCCTTAAAAGTTGCCCTCTTTAGTCTTTTAAAGTACGTACCTGCGTTTAAATTTGATGATACATGACACAATTACACATAGGTTTAATATGTATGAATTAATTATATTTGATGTGCATTATCTCTATTTGGACCACAATCTGGAACAGTTCAATAGTGAAGTCACGTTGCATTGATCTATGTCTTAGAGTTTATCCATCTTATAATTAAATGCTCACTATATGTTTAGCTTGTACGTCCTGAATTACCTTAGTTGTACTTTCGTATATCTAACTAATCTTTAGTCCTTAGATTCCTTCATGACCCATTCTTTCTATTGATGTTTACGACATGTTAATCTTAATTTTAAAACTAACATAATCATATAAACAGCTTGCACATAATTATGTAGCTAACCCCAATAATCATCAAGATGGTTATATTTATCTTTCTTGGTTTTTGCTATATTTATCTTGCTGGGTTTGACCTGATCGCATCTCAAACCTTACAAAGCGAAATAAAAATGTCCTACAATTTTGTCGCCAAACAAACATTTCGAGATATTATAGAATCTTCTCTTTCTTTAAAGATATGGTTACTCAATCCAAGAATCATGGAGATATAAATCTACTTAAACAAACATTATACTGAAACACCAAACAAAAGTAAAAAAACAGAGAAAATGTTTCACATCTTTCATATACTTTAAATTAAAATGCAAAAATACCAATACCAATAGACATATATCAAATCACTTTCTTAAATCAACAGACATCTTCCGGCTACCTCTAGTGGATTTCATACGACAAAAAGTCAAAAAAAAAACATTATCTAGGAAAAAGTACATATGAAAAAATGGTTGTTTTTAACATGTTTATTCATCAATAAGACCCGCAAGTTTTTTTTTTACCAAAGATGGTTGTTTTTAAAGAAGACTGAGTTGAGATATACAAAAAAATGCAACCATATTATATTGTACAAATTATCCAAAACTCATAGCACATAAGAATCCACTTTCATGAAACCATTCGAAACTCTCATATTAGCGACTAAGTGATCCAGATGCGCGTGCAAGGAGCCAAGGAATAGCCTGCGAATGGGGATAACTTCACCTTTCTCCAACTTCACAGCAATTGGTAGCAGCTCCGCCCTTATCTCCTTCTTGCCGGAACCGTCGTGAAGAATGTCTCTAGACAACCAGAGGGACAAAAATGCTGCAACGTGGAGATAACTACTTTTCTGTCTAGCCTCCAACTCTTCCGGAAACCACTGATATATCCACCAGATATAAAAGCACCTTTCATCCTCTTTCCGGACAGAATCCTTCGACTTTGCGGAAGAGTCTTTTCGGTCAAAATCTCCCAACTTAGCAGCAAGGTCATTTCGCATCTTCTTCTCATCTTTGGATAATTGGATGTTAAGATCCCCAGTTACCGGAAGATTCAACAAGAGAGCCGCGCTCTCCAAGGTGAAAGCTATTTCTCCCCATCTACAAATAATTGTGTGAGTGTCCGAGCACCACCTAGAGAGGAAAGCAACCAAGCCCGGTATATCTTTTCTGATCTGGAGACTTACTGAAGCTCTGACGGCATTAATAATCCTCGCTCGAGTCAAGTTGAAATTTATATGCTCCCTACTCATCATAAATTTGACCCGCACATCAAAAGAACACAATGGGCTTTGAGACATCCTGAAGTCAATACTAGAAGAGGCATACACTCCTTTATGAAGACAAAACTGTATGGTATGCTCTGGACGAACTGTGCGGATCTCCTTTTCATTTTCACCATCAGTCAATAAAGTTGGCTCAATGTCTGGAAGATTCCTCCGACTAGGAGCAAAGGGTTTGGTAAAGAACTCATCATCTATGTTTGCTTTCGAACTATCAACAACTTTCAACAAAATGGAGCCTTATTCAGGTAACATCTTGTCGGTTTTTCTCGCTTAGCAACAAGATATATGCGCAAAACAAAACAGGGAAATTATGAAATGATCCCCTAAACACACAACCACGCTCGACAAGAAGAAAAATCCATGACACATGGGAGAATAGTATTTTCTATGATTTCGAAATACATATACAGTAATTCTTTCGTGTTCATACGAAGCACATATGCAGTATTCTTCTTCTAGATTCATATACAGAAATTATTTCGGGTTCGTGTGAAGAGCATATACAGTATTCTTCTTCGGGATTCTTATAAAGTAATATTTTCTGGTTCATGTGAAGCACATATGCAGTATTCTTCTTCGGGATTCATATGGGTTCATATGAAGCACGTACACGGTATTTTTCTTCGGGATTCATGTACAATATATTTCTTTGGTTCAAGTGCATATACAGTATCCGACTTCAGGTTCAAAATTACATGCACAACATATTTCTCGGGTTCAAATGCATATACAGAATTTTTCTTCGGGTTCAAAATTATGCATGCATCATTCTCTACGGGTTCAAAATCATATATGCAGTATTATCTACGGAATAAAAACATATATTCTCTACAAGAAGCACGCCAACCAATCGTTGCGCGCGATATCGACGCAAGATTTATAAAAGAAAAAGCACCTACTGCTAGGGTTTGCACCTACAAAGGAAAACAAGAGAAGTATTAGAAGACATACCTGGATAGCCGGTTTCTCCTTTATCACTTTACCGATAGCAAGAAAGAGGGAAGGAACCAAGCGCAAGGTAAAAAGGAAACTTCATGTATATGTATATATATATATATATGCGGGCGGTTTCCACAATGGGGAAGGTATCCTTTTCTCCCAAAATTCACGCGTGTAAAGGAAGTTTTGGGTCCACTAGGGCGCCCAAGTTCCCAACGGCCGCTCAAGCTCCATCAACGGCGCTAATATATCCCCAAGCATGCTCCCTTCACACCGGTCCCACCATGCCAGCCTCTCAACCTCGCGCCAGTACCGCCCAAGTTAGCATACTCCTTTTTGCCGAGCCCACCAATCGCCCTGACCTGTTAACGTCGCCCAAGTCGTACCAGCCATCACGTCCACCTCCCACCAGCCCCACCAACCAGAAAGCTCAGTTTCTAAACTCGCGCCAGCTACTCAATGCTTCCCAGCATCCTGTTTCCGCCAAATTGTGCTAACCTCTCACTCCGTGCAAAACTTCTAAGGACAAGGATTCCGAATCCAGTTCGCATCTCAGAAAAAAGGTCAGATAAATCTCCCATTTCTCTTTCAGATTTTATCTTGGCACCATCTTATGCTTACCTCGCAACAAATCTCCTGTTCCGAGCTAAGCAGGGGACTTAATGTCGTTGGTGGATTTTAGACAATGGGTAAAATCGTAAAACCCCATGACCTAGTGTTACCCGCAACACATTAACTGAGAACATTTAATTCAGATGTAAATAATTAATAGGGGTATTTTTTCAAAATACCGGATTAGGGTTTTCGACACAAAACCCTAATTCCAAAACCAAGCCGCATACTGCGCATCATGGCAACTATGCCAAAACCAAGCCGTTACCCAGTTGTAGCGCCCGCAACTTGGATAAGGTGGCTGTGCATGCCATTGGCACATGCCAACACATTACCAATACCACTTTCTATTCTAAGCCGCTACCCAGTTATAGTGCCCGTAACTTGGCTAAGGTGGCCGTGCATGCCATTAGCACATGCCAACACGTTACCACTAGCCACTTTCTATTCTAAGCCGCTACCCAGTTGTAGCAACCTCAACTTGGCTAAGGTGTCCGTGCGTTCCGTTGGCACATGACAACACATTACCACTAGCCACTTTATATTCTATGCCGCTACCCAGTTGTAGCACCAACAACTTGGGTAAGGTGGACGTGCGTACCATTAGCACATGCCAACACGTTACCACTAGCCACTTTCTATTCCTATACGCTACCCAGTTGTAGTGCCCAAACTTGTCTAAGGTGGCCGTGCGTACCGTTGGCACATGCCAACACGTTACCACATGCCAACACGTTACCACTAGCGACTTTCTATTCCAAGCCGCTACCCAGTTGTAGCTCCCGCAACTTGGCTAAGGTGGCCGTGCATGCCGTTGGCACATGTCAACACGTTACCACTAGACACTTTCTATTCTAAGCCGCTACCCAATTGTGGCTCCCGCAACTTTGCTAAGGTGGCCCTGCGTGCCGTTGGCACATGCCAACACGTTACCACTAGCCACTTTCTATTCTAAGCCGCTACCCAGTTGTAGCGTCCGCAACTTTGCTAAGGTGGCCATGCGTGCCATTGGCACATGCCAACATGTTACCACTAGCTACTTTCTATTCTAAGCCGCTACCCAGTTGTAGCGCCCGCAACTTGGCTAAGGTGGCCGTGCGTGCCATTGGAACATGCCAACATGTTACCACTAGGCACTTTCTATTCCAAGCCGCTACCCAATTGTAGCGCCCGCTATTTGGCCAAGGTGGCCGTGCGTGCCATTGGCACATGCCAACACGTTACCACAAGCCACTTTCTATTCCAAGCCGCTACCCAATTGTAGCGCCCGCGACTTGGCCAAGGTGGCCCCGCGTGCCATTGGCTCATGCCAACACGTTACCACTACCCACTTTCTATTCCAAGCCGCTACCCAGTTGTAGCGCCCGTGACTTGGCCAAGGTGGCCGTGCGTGCCATTGGAACATGCCAACACGTTACCACTAGGCACTTTCATCCCCAACCTGCTAGCAAATGTCCAAGGCATTCCGCACATGCCATTGGCACATGCCACACATGCTCCACTAGCGACTTTGTCATTGCTATTCGCACTCAAAGTGCAACTTGCGGCAAGGCATTCCGCACATGCCAAATGATCCACCAAGCGACTTTGGCATTTCCATCCGCGCTCAAAATACAATTTGCGGTCGAGATATCCTGCACATGCCGCAATGCTTCACTAGCAACTTTGGCATTGCCACTTGCGCCCACTCTCGAGACATCAATACAAACTGGGGGATGCTTTCTTGGGGTTTTGGTTTGGAGGTCACCGCGTGCAGCGTACACTATGCTCGCAATAAAGAATGGCGTGCAAGGAATGAATACGGTCAATTAATAAGGAAAGTTATGGTGAAAAACGTTTTCACCATAAAGCCACAAATGGTTTCCACCTCCTCTGTTTAATTGGCACATTTACTCAATTCCTTAATGAGGCCAGGGTACGTTCAATCTCACTTGTATAAATAGGTTTCACCTATTCTGCCAAAGCACACAAGTCTTGGTCAGGAAAAATACAACACTATCAGATAGAAACTTTGCAAGCTCTCTCAAAAGCTTTCATCACTAGGAAGCTTCCGCAAGCTTCTACACTTCTGATACAAGTCGAGATACTACCTAGTAAGAACTCTCTGGTCTCATCACCCTTCTTCGCTATCCTCCCCAAATCAACCCTTCTCCTCCACTTTGTGACCGAAGAAAATATGGAACGGCCATCTTCTTGGTTTAGGCCAGAGTTGTACAGATTGATATCTCGAATCAAAAGTGCTCACGTGCAGCACATTTGTTTAAGGGTTTAAACCAGTCTCTCCACCATCGAATTTACCAAATTCGGCAGAGGCGATTTTCTCCCATAAACACACTCAAAACCATAGAATTTATTATTATGGATTCTTGATGAAGATTATGCAATCTTGTGATGTTTTTTTTTTCCTTTGCAGTAGTTGCCAATGTGATTGTATGAAATGTGTCTTACCGAAGTCCACATTGAGAAGAGGTGGGTTTACTTATGCTGGTAATGTTAGCTAATTTTATCATCCACTCGGGTCACCGTAATCTTTGTGCGATAATCTCACTTAGTATTAATTTAATCGAGCAACCTCATAATTGTTTCCCTATAAAAAACACTTCGCAATCATTTTCTGATGTCCATGCCGATGTTGCGTACATGACTTCTTAACATGAAACCATGAGGTCATCGTCATCGCCAGAAAAATCCCAATGGGGATTTATCGTCTATTCTTGTTCTTAGGCTTTGTTTTTCTTTTGAACCAAATATAAGGTTTACAAAGTCATTCTTTCTTAATACCTACGAATAGGATCATAAAGTCTGGATTTTCCGATAAAATTCTTTGTCCTTGATAACCTCGACCTTAATTTCGTCCTCTATCATCAGCACTAGAACCTGTAGAAAGTAGAAACCATAATAATCGGGCCTCCAATCCACACTGGGGTACGATCAAATATCCATTGTTCATAGTTTGAGGGTACTTTAGTAAATCGCTTAAATTTCCTTATGAAATAAGTCGAACCCTAGAGTGTCAGTAGATATTTTAGATAAAGCGAGAGAGGGTGGAAAATACTAGTCGCCACTGTGGAGTGACGCCGGCGGTGTTGATGTGAAAACCAGTAACCAAAGTTGTGCTGATGAGAAGTTGCCGCTTAGGAAATGAGATGAGGGGCTATGATGAGAGTCATTACTACACATGCCCCTGTGAAGATCAAAGATCAAAGAGACAGTTACAGATCTTCCAACTAATTGTCATAATGACTTCTCCTCTCAAGCCTTAGTTGTTTCCAGTAGCAATCAAGCTGAAATTTGCGTCTTATTCGTGTTCTGTTGGATGGATTCTACATGAAGATGATGACAGAGAGTATCTAATACTCAAAAATGTGGGCGCAGTAAGCACAGGCCTAGCGCCTAGCAAAAAAAGGCGTCCATCTCTGTAATTTTCCATTTTTTCTAAGACGCTTAGGCGCCAAAGGTGCTAGGCGCTAGGTTTGGAACCTCACCTAGCCTAGCCCATTTCACAACATAGGATTGGAGTATTCAGCTTACAACCACAATCTTGACATGCCACAACTGCAAGTCTGGTGAAATTATTTACCTTACAAATACTGCATTTAGCTTAGATCTGAAAAAGTTGTTAGTGTTTTTTGTTGTATTGCTGCTGACCAGTTTTGAATCATAATGAAATTTATTTCTAGTATTTTAATTTCATTTTAATTATACTTGAATTCCAATTACATATTTCAGTAATCATAATATGAACACATAGTTCAAGTGAGAAGAATATTACAAATCAGAACGAACAATTAGGGTAGTCTTAATCTTGTTATAGTTTTCTTTGCCATTATTTGTGGACTTCTTCTCAAGAGAACCACTAGTTATGAGTGATGATAGGTTCATGCAAGGACTATTGGTGGTGCGAGTGGTTATAATTTCCCAATTTACCATTGAACATCCATTAGGATTAGTTCATGGGCATTTTAGTAAATCATATATTTTCCTATAAATCTGCTGAACCCTATCATTTCTTCGGCAAGAGAGTGAGACTAGAGAGACCAAATATGACCAGTGGTACAAATTTGATTTATGACTATCAAAATTGGTTTTTACTGTGCAGCTACATTCACCCTCAACATACAGGATTGCCATAAATCTGCTTTGTGATCTAAAGTTTACCTCATGACTATTATAATATAACCATGGCCGGTTTGAGTTCAAGATTTACAGGGGCGCCACATTGGGCCTTTAACAAACAACAAATTAGTAATAAGAGAAACAAAATGCAAGATTTCTAGAGACACCTAAATGAAGGCAAGGAAGGAACCTTCCTTAAAAGAATTGTTTTTATCATATTTCACGTGTTCCAGTATTATGTTCCGGATGTCTGCATCTATAGGTGGCTATAACTCCACTATTTCAAGAGTAATAATAACTAGGTTGATATGCATTGTTTGCTTTTATTTTCGTCCTAATCTCCCTGTCTCTTGATTCACTAACTCTATCTGAACACTAATTTTGTCCGACTTATTTTGAGAAAACGGAAGTAACCAAATCAAGCAATGGGATAGTCATACATTCTTTTAGTTCTTTAATGTACCGTGTCTGTGTTCAAATTGCATGATGAGCCGAATCTTAAAAGAAAGTTACTGGCCTCTATAACAGCTAGTATGTATCATTGTACCGTTAGCAGTACACCCAAACTATGTTGTAAAAGGCGAGCGTCTTTGGGGCTTAAGCACCAAAGGCGTAAGGCTGGCGCCTGGTAAAAAAAGTCCCCCAGGCGCCAAATTATACTTCATTTCTATTTTTTCTAAAAAAAAAGGCCCTCGCCTAGGGCGCATTAGGCACCAAAGGCGCTGGGCTTGGCCCCTCGCCTTGCCTAGCTCCTTTTACAACATAGCACCCAAATCAATGTTCATGAATTCGGTGCAAAGTAAAAGAACAGGTAATTCATCAGAACTGCAGCCTTGATAATGCATGGAGGCCAAGAATCAATGAAGTCCATCCAGTATAGACTCCGCAAATTGAGTTCTGCACACTGGGCTACTTGGATTGGTTCGAGGGTATTTTAGTAAATCACAACAAATTTCCTTATAAAAATCAACACAACCCTAAAACTTTGGTAGATGTTTTTTACACATAGCGAGAGAGTAGAGGAGGCGGCCGTTGAGGGAAAGACAGAATCAGATGGGGGATTGTGTTGCAAGTAGCTTAGCTATTATACCCTGGTGGAGATCAAAGAGAAGGGAGATTGCAGATCTCTTTGAAATTATTGTCATAATGATTTCTACTCTCAAAATGAAGTTTTCAGTTCACTTATAATGCTGATGAGCCGGAGGAACCGGTGATAACTTTTTCTGGTAAGATGTGCATAATAATAGTTTTATGTGATATTTTCATTGTTTTGCCACCATGACTGACATTCATATTTTGGTTTTTCCAACCAGGAACCTGATGTGATGCACTGCTTCTAATGTCCAGGCTCTCTCTAAAAGATCGGATATGGAGTTCTGACTTTTTCAACCAAACTTAGGTATCACTTGTTGGTAGTTCGTGCTCTACCACAACCAATGAAATGATAAATCTGCAGAAAGTTAAAAGATCTTGAAATTGCTTTTAGGTGGAGAAATTCAGAGTGTATTAGTGTTGTACTTGTAAATTTCAGTCAGCTTATATTTCTGAGTATTGGTGAAAATTTTGTTTTTGGATCTTATTTAGTATTACAAAAGAGATCTTATTCAAGCACCCTTTTTTGGGTATGAACTAGGAAAAGAGTAATTCTTATTACACATGATGTTTATGTATGGTATACCTAGAAAAATAGTGTGTTTGTTTGTTGAGTATTGAAGTTTATTCTGTTTCGATAGGTTTGGTTCAAGAAAGTGATAAGTAATGCTAGAAAACCGATTTAAGGTGCCGGTGAACTCTAGAAAGTGATAAGTTTAGGAATTCAGCAGTTTCCTTCTAAGCGAAAATACTTATCAATGCTGGCAAAGATGTTTTCAAGTTTGGTCTATGTATATATCATGATATGTTGGATTATTTGATGAATATGTAGGAGACTTTACAATGCTATCCACAAGCTTTTGATTGAAGAAAATACGTATGTTACTTCACATATGCCTAACTCTTCATACAAAATTTTCCTTGTGTCCCAAAAGTTATATATAAGTATATGTTCGATTCAATGTAATATCTGCTGTTTCTAGTAATATACTCCTAATTGCTTTCCCAGATGCCAGTGGCAAAACAAATATATACTACTTACTAGTCTTTGATACCGCATAGACCCTATCTTCTCATAGAAGCAATTAAGGTTTTGGTTGCTACTTCACACTAGACCAGCAAAGCAATAATAAGTTTTTGCAACTCTAATTGGGATAATGAAAATTTTCTAAATGTAACTGATTTCTTTTAAGATCTTAAAATTATTACGAATGTTTAGTTTAGATTTGTTTCATCTGTAAATGTTGTTAATTAGTGTACATGTAATCTTTGAAAATTGGATTACTGTTGAGTTAAAATTTGTATTGTGACTCTAAATATGACCAGTGGTACAAATTTTATTTATAACTGTGCATCCTCAATATACCGGAAGTTTTTGTGTCTGATTTGGTATCTCCCTGCATTTTTGGTGCTTGATAGAATCTATATCTCAAAGCTATTTTTGTTGAATCGTTTTTGTGCTTTCAGTAATAAATCAAAGCCCGCAGTCTTTAATTGTTCATTTCTTACCTGGGAAGTGGCATCGCCAGCAGTTAACTGTTGGAAGTATGCAAATTTTAATCCAAGGCTCCACCTTCTAAGCCTTGGGACCAAGTATGTGATTGGAATTCGAGCTTATCTAAATGTTGGGACTTGGGAGATTGGCCAACATAGATCACACCAAAGCTTATGTTTCTATTGTTAGAGATTGCAGGAACAGACTATTTTTAGACCTTACTTACAAATGTTGACCCAAGTTTCGATTTGATGATAATGCTTGTCATTTACCTCCATCGAACGTAAAGTTAAGAGTGTATTACTGATTTTTTGTTGGTTTAAAGCAGAACCCGATCCATATTGCACCATGAACCTCGACTGATCTAAAAAGATGGACAAGGAAACCATTTCAAAGTATGTTATGGTCCCACCGCCACCAGTGTTGTCAAGCCTTCATTTAATTCTTATCTGTCAAAAAACCGCCAGTTCATGCTTATTACATACAAGTTCTGTAAACAAGTGCAAATGCACGGGCTAGTGAATCAACTGACGTAAAAGAAAAAGTGATAAATGTAGTCAACCATCTTTGTTAACTTCGTGCATGGTATATGTCAAATGCTTCCCCGAAGATAGCATAAAAATGCGGAATAATTTACTTGCACGGTTGCATCTACAAAAATGCATATACCACATAATACATTAAGTACAAAAGATTTGCAGAAAATTCATAATAAAGTAAAACTTAAAACACGCCGCAAAAGGATTTGAGCCCCTAACTCTAGATCACCATTTCTTGCTGTAGTAAGCTTATAAGTCCATAGTTTTCTCAGAAAGTCTTCTACCATATTCACTTCGTGTAATTAGGCTTCATATGAACACTAAGGTAATGCAAACCCAATTTAGACTTAGTTGCAAATTGTTGGGAAAAAACAAAGAATGATCCATAACTGAACATGTACACTGTTAATTCATTCCATTAGCAAATAGTGATCTTATTCCCCTAAGAAACAAAACCTAACAGCATCAAACAACACAAAAATGCGCTATGCTTCAAAAAAAAACAAAAAAACAAATTGAATAAAAATGCAACCAACAGTAATTTCATCTTAATTCACATGTGCCTTAATGGTCGAGTATTATACTTGTATTAACCATAGTGTTGGTGTCGACGTCCTAAATGTATGCAATACGAACCTCGAATTTGTCTGTGATTCACATTTGCATATAAAATCGTTCCTTCACGGCAGAAGAAAACCAATAAATGTTATCACCCTGCATAGGAAAATACTTAGCCAAGTAACGCAACCAAGAATTCAGAAACTAAGCCAAAGTAGATGATATGTAGTTGCTTTATAGTGCTTGAACCTTTACCTTCCACTTCTTGAGACTCCCAAACTATAGGCATATAATCTTTCCTTCACGACAGAAAATCAATAAGTGTTATTATCATGTATAGGAGACATACGTACCCAAGTAATTAACGCAACCAAAAGTTCACAAACTTTCCCAAAGGAAGATATTACGTTACGTTACTTACGTACATTACTTTATAATGTTTGAACCTTTACATTCCACTTTTTGATAATCCAATATAATGTCACAGACAGACAAAGTCTGGATTACATTCCAGAGTTATTTTTGCTAATTGATGTTGCAATGAAAACAATAAAAAGGCAGCAAACAGAAACAGAGAAACTATTACAGTGAGTCTGGATTACATTCCAGAGTTATTTTTGCTTTAATTTGCCATTTTCTCACTGTTGCTCTGAATTTGAGATGGTAGAATTATTAGTATGTAGTCCTAGGACTACCATTAATTAAGGCATAGTAAAAAGAATAGGCATGTTACATGAACAGATGACATCAAAGGCATACGACAAATCAATACTTCTATCCAGCCGGTTGCTTACCAAATTATTGGCGTTACGATTTTCCCTTCTTCCCGCCAAAAACAAAGAACAATTCTCCCTTCATGTTGACTAGGAGGAACCATGTTACCAAGCGAAGCATAAGTTTCTAGACATGTTCAATCTTTTTGGCAACCCATTTGGTTAACCCTACACAGGAAGAAAGACGGAAAGAATGGAAAATAAGATTCTTACATGTGCAGTATGCAGAAACATGGATGGACTAAGACTCCCGGGGGATAGGAGAATTTCCCATATACCCAGAACTTTATCATGAAGTTGCAACAAACTTTTATTTTTCCTAGAAATCACTGCAAGCCCAACTGGATCATCATTAGACATTAAATTCTCTATGATAATTTGTAGAGATTTCGTAGTGAATAAATATGGTTTCCCCAGTAATGAGTCGTAACTCTTCAAAATTATTGTGATTGAAATATCTTTCTCAAGTGACCCTTGAAGATGCTAGGGTGATGTCTTTTTGACAGAAAATTGAATCTTTTCATATATTTGTTTCCAATTTTTCCAATAAATGTACTTTCCACGTGGCATCAACATCATAGTTGGGGAAAAAAATATCATTGCCACCATATCAGCCTCAACATCTGATTCTGTATTTGTTTCTGTTTTGGTGCAGAAACACCTTTTCTATGAAGATCAATAATTTTTTTTTATTATTTTTGCTCTTGCATCGACTGCAGCATGTTGGTCCTATTGGTTCACTGTATCCAGAGCACGCTTTCTCTTGACTCTCGCCTTGACCGGATGCTGTTGGCAATGTCTATCCATTGCAAGCGTCATCACCTCAATTTACTGATTCGTTAGTGTATTCTAATTTGCAAGCCGAACAAACCGTAAGGAAAGTATCCCGTGAAGGGCAATCTTTTTATACCGATTTGATTTGTAAGAGTCGTGTCTTTTCGCAATAATTCTTTAGGCAATTACCAAGAATCGTGTCTTTTCACACCTAGAACTGAAGCAAAGATTTAATATCTTTACTTAAGAAACGTGAGAAATCATGTTTGTTTAGAAAAGTAACGATTTAGTGTCTTTGCTTTTAGAAGATGGGAAATCGTATCTAGCCGGAACAGTAACTAATCATTTTCCACATGGTGTACTTGTATTGGACAAATGTCATGTTTATTGTGGTATCGATACATCAGCAAAATCATTCTCCTTTAATAATAAGAGACCCCAAAACGCCACATGTCATCCCCACAATCGTTCTTGGATATAGTGAGGCCACATCAGCATAAACTTTCCATGTTATCGGCTTCGGATTGGCTATTAAGTTTCCCTGTCATCAGCATTTGATCGGCCACCACTCCAACTATTGAGGCGCAGTCTAGTTGACAAATTGAAGGGTCACTTTTAAAAGATTTTTCAGGATGCAAGAATAAAAATCCCTGAATGGGATGCACTTAAGTGATTAGTCCTCATGTTCCCTATTTACCCAAATTACTGATTTTTGATGTGGAGGATCCACAATATTCCTGATCATGTTTTCTCCCAATCTAAGAAGCCACATGAATCAATGATTAAAGGATATGTACAAAATGGTGTCTGTTCCCTATATGAGAAATATGTCTTTTAGGTTTCCCTTCACTTTAGATGATGCGTCTTTTCACCAAAAGACATTACCTAAAATAATTGGAATCTATGAGAAGAGATTCTTCCAGTACACGCCTTTAAACTTTAAAGACACGACCCTTCAGTTTTATAAATAATGTAAGTCGAATACTAATTCAAATTGATTTTGTGTACAAACCTTTTCATAATAATCCTCATAGTATGGGATAGTCTCATTTCTTCCAAACCACGGTAAGAGATTTTGCAGAAGGGAATTGTTTCTACCTGCTCAGAAGTGAGTCCAAAGGCCCTAAAACTCAATATTCTGACACCCACTACATTTAATGGGGAAAAATATTTCAGAAGGCTCTTGAGATTATAAAAATTGTCATGTGGTCCAGAACTGCTTCTCCGGTAGAGCCACGAATCAGCCTCCGATGCTTAGAAACTACTAACAAGGGCAACAACTGCATTAGCGAATGAAAAAGGTTAGTTAGATCTATGAATTAGTCAAATTTATTTATGTGCGTATGCATGTGTGTATTTATTATCTATTGCGGATCCAGAAGCAAAATTAAATGAATTTATAGAAGATGGTAAAGTTCTAACTCCGCACAGTTACCAAAACTGGAAGGTTCACATTAAAAATTACTTGATGTGGAAGGGAGTTTTGAGCGGGAGTTTGCTTCATCTAACTCTTGACGATTGAGATAGAAATCAGGGGCCTATCAAGCTTTACGAACATCATGTGTATCAGAGATGCAGCGTCACATTGTGCACACCAGTGTGTCTCATGATAATTGAAACCAGTTAGCACCACTAGTTGCTGCTTCTACCGCGGAAAAATATTAGACCAATCTCTTCACTAAACAACCTCCTGTAATTTTATTTTTTTAAGGAAAAAAAAAAAAATCCTTTTCATCACTAATAACTTCTACTCCATTAATATCAGGGGATCAAGGGTTATGAACCGTCAGGAGGCTAGGAAAGAAAGCGCGTAAACATGATTTTAGTGATCAACTACGTTATTGTGTATTATAAAGAAAGAGAATCAATACGTTAAATGTCGTGATACTGACTACAAAATGCCCATGAGGTGGTGGAGATGATATTCAGATGCACTCATTAATGTTCCCAGTAATTATCGTACCGAAGAGAATGGGTTATACAAGATATACCAAACCAGGAATCTAATTAAAGTACTTTTTGTGATATTTCATTAGTTTTTTGGTGAAACCGTATTATCTGCTCTTTATATGTTAACACCAACCCAACAACATCCATTGCCGCACTTGAAGAATTTACGTAACTGATGATAATCTAAAAATATAAGATGAACTTCATAGGTAGGTTACGTACCCTATGCATGCAAAACACGTTGTTGGCGGAATATCAGACTTACTATAGGGAAATTAGGTTCCATTTTCTTAACAGTTCATTGTCGATCAATAATAATATTGGTGTTTCTATGTATTCAATTGGTTTTTGTTTATATACGCTCTTCATTATCAAACTTGCTTCCCATACCAATTAAAACTTTGCATTTATGTGAGTGACAACAACAATATTTTAGCTTATCCTCCCTAGGGAGAGATTTTATATTCTCGCCAAAAATAAGGGTCGTCGGCAATCCAATAGCAACTAATCCGATTTCATATATTACTATTTTTCATATTTTGATGAAAAGGAAGGGTTAGAGACATCCCAATTATACATGTAGAGATGCCAAACTGACGAACACAATTGAGTATCCAGATACGAACAATGTTCCTTTTCTGTTTTTTTTTCCTAAGTTGTACAGTAAAATGAGATTTATCTCATCACATCCAATAGTTAAGCTCCAATAGTTAATAAACGGGAATGTTACCCATTAAAGATGTTTGTTGTTTTCCGCGAACTATGATTTCACATCTTCAAACTCCATAAAAGTGAACTTGTACTTCAGTGTAACCGGACAATCTATCTTTTGTGTAAGTGAACTCTTTTACACATCAGCAAAATCATTCTCCTTTATATTAAGAAGAATTGATTCATTTAGATGTGTTAAATTAGGCTTGTCCTCTTTAGAGAGCTTCCCTGTAAACCCAAACTACTCATAGAAGGAATCAAACTTTGTGTTGCTCGAAATTTTTCACACTAGACCAGCAAGGGAATTGCAATAGTTCACATTTGAGTACTTATCATGTCTATACTGCTTTCTTCTTGGTCTTATGGCCAGAATCGGTATATTCAGCTTTCATTGTATTAGAAACTTGGGATTATGGGAAAGAAAACCCCTTTGCAGTGGTTTGAAAAATCAGAAATTTTGACGGAATGTGCACCTTTTATTCTTCTTACAGAAATGAGCATAATCCAAGTTAGATTCATGTTCCAACTTCCATCTCATTGAAATCATGCATACCTACTGGACATCAGGTCTCGGTGAATCTTGGATTCAGTTGCAGTATAGTATTGACATGATCACTACTCCATTGCCGGCCTAGTGTGGAAGATTTGGAGCAACAATTATTTTTGGGTCCACACTCCACACAATAAAAAACGTCAAAGTGTTTATTGGTTTTAATATTAAGGCATGGTAACAAGAACCAAACCAAAAACAGTACTGTTCAATTTGCAGAGAAAAACCTACCATAAGGCATGGTAAAAACAACGAAATGGCTTGTATAACACTCACTGTGTACCACATTATGGTTTGTGGAAGCCAATAAACGCCTAACTAAATTGCAAGAGTACATGCGTGGATCCTTTTATGGTTCAACTCCATTCATATAAAATAAATTTACGAGTACACACTATCACCACAATTAGATGAATACACCCTGGAAGAAAAAAAAAAACACCAACAGTACTATTCAATTTGCGGAAAAAAACTCAGATAAGGTAGGCTGGACACAACTGCATAGCATGATACAATGTTCTAAAACAGAAGGTTTCATAGCAATGGATGGACGTTTTCTATAGGAAGACAAGCATTAGCATCACTTAACTTGTTTTCATCAGAGCATCAATCAATCTTAAATAGCTTGGGTATATGAACTAGTTAATAAATTATGAGCATAACAATGTTTTAAGATGTAAGGTTGATAAGAGTGACTTGGAAAATAGAACAGATCATTCAACAATAAAAATGCAGGGAGATATCAATTCAAGCGTAAATAGCTTACAGATATGGAAGACTTGCAAAATTAAACATTATCCTTCTCATTATTGTTAACGAGTCTTCTACAATAGTAATTGACAAGTAGTATGATCAAAAATCAAACTAAAAACATTTCTAATAGTGAAAGGAAATTTTCTCTAACAACTGAAATATAAGCTGACTGAAATCAACAAGTACAACACTAAGCCACCCTGAAATTTCTCCAATTACAACAAACTCCATACTCTTGAGAAATTTAAAACATCTTAAATCCAATGATTACCAATACAACATCTTAAATTTTATGCATATTTAAGGTTCAACAGTTAAGGCATCAATCGCACAAACTTTCAACAATTAATAACACCCAATTTTGGTTGTGAGGTCAGTACTCATTGCTCAACAAGATCTATTTCTCCAGCTTAAGATTCTGATCCTCATGGTAAACCTGGATAATTTGCATAGATAAATCAAAACATGAATTTCAATATTGTTGGATAAGCATCGAAAATATCAAAACACCATTACTTTACAGATCTTACCTGTTTAGGTTTTTTGAAAGGTTTTAGAAATGGTTAGAAAGACAAAGTACAACATGGATTTGAGAGGAGAAGTTATTATGACAATTATTTCAAACAGATCTCTCTTATCTTTGATCTCCACCAGGATATGCGTAATGATTCCCCCATAATACCAAAACTCCGATCGTAAGAACTCATCTGACCTAAGAAATACCAAAATCTCATCAGCAGAGAACTCTCTGTAATCGCTTTTTCCCTCAACACCGCCGCACCCAGTCACTCACGCTTCTGGTCTCTCTGTACCCAAATTGAAGGGTTTGTCTGCTTTATGTTTTGCAAAGAAATTTATTTCATTTACTAAAATGCCCTTGGACCAATCCCAAGGAAATTTCATTGCAGACCAGGCCCGGCAATTACAATTTCTAGGGATACTACAGTGTATTTTGTGAGTCTGGATTAAAGTGCAGATAGGATGGAACTCAGGTTGTGGCATCAAAAGAGAACGACGTGATGGACTTTGGAAGACATAAAGTCTTTGGTAGCAGTGATTCGAAAAATAAGTTTTGTTTGAAAGGAAAAGGAAAACTAGAGAACAAGGTCAAATTTGGACAATGATGAGTTAAGATAATGTGAAGTGCACATGGTAGCAAAGGTTCAAAAATCTGAATTATAAACATAATGGGGCATTTTGATCTTTTGCCGGGGTATTTTCACAACCTTGGGGTCCATTTTGGGGCATTATACCACTTAATCCTTTCATCATTTCAAAGTCTATAAAAAAAGGTACTCATAACGATAAGCATGCTTATATGCTATTTCTTCTGCCATCTTAATGAAATCTTCCACCAGTATAGATAGGAAGACATGCTGTTAGGGTATAAAATGCAAGTACGCCAGAAGCAACATCGTGGGTCAAATCTTCCACCAATATCTGCTTTTGGAGACTTGATGCTAGCTAGACCCAACCAGGATAAACATAGTAAAGCCAAAACTACTTTTAATCTTGGAATAGGCAAGAAGAACTCCGATTGGTGCTTTTTTTCTCAGCACCTCCTCAATCACTCACTGCTATTCTATCCTCCACTTCCACTCACTGCGCAAAATATGTGCCGAAATTTTAGGGTACGCTTAATTTTATAAGGAAATGTGTGTGTGATTTACCACAATACCCTTGAAGTTATCCAAATGGTTAGTTGATTGCCCAGTGAGCAAGCCCATCCTGTTATCATATGGACCATACTTTTTTTGGGGACCATGATGTAACTAGGGCACCTTCCCTAGGTTTATAAGGGGTGTCCTAAATTTAGGAATGACTAACTTATCTTTTATCCTTGTTTAAATTATGACTAACCTAATAACCATAAATACAAAGGCACAATTTTTTATACTAACCAAATTTCATTTTAAACTCTTCTCTCAATCTTTTGTTTTCTCTTCTATTTTCATAATCGTTTTAAATACGGATTTTAGAAATTTGTATATTAGAGGTACTTTTCAACTAACCCATGTTTATTTTATACGTTTGTGATTGATAAATTGAGGGAGTAGTAATCATAGAATTGAAGTTTCAGAGACAAGTTCGGCTAGGAATTTTGTGCAAAAACTTTTCGGACTAGCCGAACCTGCTAGGAATGAAGAAGAGTTTGGTTGTTTCGCAAAAAAAAGTATTCATAACCTGACAATGCCCAATCATCGAACAAAACAGCTGCTGAACCTTTTTTAGGTTTGGCAACATTCGTACCAGGACCTGGAAAACATAAATACACCAAAACTTCAATAACCATAGGGGAATCAATACCACTGAAAAAGTTAAAACAATCATCGAATGAAATCTTAACCTGTAGAGACCCAGCAGCGAAGAGTACAGACTTTGTACAGATGAGATTTCGGGATTCATTATGCCAACATTTTTCCATATAATAGTTCTAATCTATGAATGCTTAATGAATGCTCCTCACTTCCAAAATCGTAAGTCTACAATGGCAGAGTAGTTCTAATCTCAAACTCATTTCTTTTTTCCCCTCTAAAAGTCTCTCTTAAGACATGATATAGGCATAATTTCAACATCTGTCTCATTTATTGCTCAATATGTCGTTACCCGTAATGACATGAACTTACTTTGAATCCTACACAAAAAAGCCAAAAAACCAAAATATCAGTCTGTCATAAATTTAGTTTCACATTATGTAAGTTTTGGATCCAAGAAATAGTGGTGTACCTATGCTCCAGTAACAGTCATCAACCTTGACAGATTGGAGGAAATCCCCCTGAAACTATAAAGGATTACATGGTAAAGGCATGAGCCAAAAATTAATAAAAAAATACTTCTACAAGAAATTAATTGTGTTCTTTTGTAACCCACATACTACACGGAAATCAAATAGTACCCTTCAAATGGTAATTTTTATAGAATTTATAATTGAGTCCAGCAGTCTGTCCATATATATCCAAGGCAGTATATCCTTGGTGACACTCCTACAAAAAGATAGAAAAAGGAACATAATAACCAATTCCAACAAACAGAACATGGTGGAAGTTTAAACACATGCACATTCGATCTGATAAGATAACCCAACCAAGAACAAATGTGAAATGATGGATGCACAAAAAAATATTACCAACGCAGTCAAATCTTTATGTGTTAAAACTCACATATTCCAACGAACGACCATGGCCCATTCTTCATCTCAACAGTATCAAGACAAAACCTGAGAGAAACTATGATTAACTTCGTTAATTTATCGAAAATTTGTATGTAAAAAACAGTACTCAAATTATCCGACCTTAATTAGCGCCATTAAGCACCAAGCAGATAGTCAAGAAAAAATTATAAGAGAACACAAAGGGCACCATTTTTTTTTGCATCTCTAGTTTATCCAAGTCAGTTTGCATCATTCAGACGCGACAAACATATCTACCAACACACAAATCAAATGGATCAGACCTTAAAGGTTCCTGCCATAAATAGAACATGTAGAGGACAAAAAGGAAACCAACAATAGAAAGTAAGTCTTCTTTCAGTTGCATTAGCTCTTACAAATTCAGTTATACCTGATTTGGTGGCTTCATCAATACAGTTATTCCTATATTCCGATGTTTCTTTATCAAAGAACCTCATCAAGCCTCCACTCCTATCCGTGACTGCAATAAAGATAAGTCAAGAGTACAATGAATATGGTTTAGTATCCATTTGTGATTTCAGTCCAAGTTATTAAACTTATTTAAAACAACAATCTCAGCAAGTCAAAAGTTAATATTTATAAGTCCACAAACTTTGTAACGGAGTGAAAGAAAATAATATACAACAAAAGAACTTATTCTGCAATTGAGAAAAATATTACCTGATTAACTTTTATACAACTACATTATGGAGGTAATGGTGATGGAGTCTGCTTAAGAAAAACACCCCAAATAAATCAATTTTGAGGGAACAAAAACACAAACCCATACCTATATTCTGGTGGTGGTGGTGGTTTCTATTAAAAGATAAAACCCTAAAAATTAAAATAAAAAATACATACCTTGAATCTTCGCAAGCTTGGTGGTGATTCAATATAAACCTCAAATGTGTGTAAACTTGAATCGAACCCATGAATCAATGGTTCTTCCACTGATTTGAATCGAACCCAGAAATCCCCAATTACAGCAGAACATCGAACCCAAAACAACCCCAGATATAATTATTAGTAACTTTATCTTGGACTCAAACTCAATCCCTTCTCCATCACTGTTTCTCATAAAACCCTAATTGAATGAATCTTCCATGTGAACCTCCCTTACTCTCAACACATAATATCCATCTCTAATCTTCATCTGCATTTTCTAAATCGAACTCCTCTTCCAAATATACAACTTATTCAATTCTAGCAGAAACCCTAATTTTATTTCTTCTAATTTCTTCTTCTTTCAGAGATCAATTAGCTTCCAGATTCATCACCCCCTCCTTCGATTTATCTGGATCTCAAGATTTACATGAATCCCTAACGAAAAATATTCATTGGATTTGCAGTAGGGAGAAAGACATGATAACATAAGAAGGAGAAGAAGAAGAACAGAATAAAATTGACTTCGATATATTGGTGTCTCTATTTGCTTTAGGGTTTAGTTTTTGATGTAGGTATTGTCCACACTAACGGTGTCAATTAACGTACAGTTAATATTCGGTGTAAACGAAGTGTAATGAATTTTTTAGCCACAAAAATGGACAGAAGTATTGTATACCCACATTTTCCATAACGGTGTTACTAACGGCCAGTTAAATATAGGGTGTAAACAGAGTGTCATCCAGTTTTTTATGTCTCAACCAATAGAGTTCCGCCACTTGTCCTCTCTAGAATTGCTCTATTTGAAAGCTTTTATCTAATTTAATTTGAGGAAGGTGTCATACTCACCGTGCGACGTGGGAGCTCATATGACTTAGCCTTTTAAAGGAGGGGAGATAATTCAGTTCAAGCGTATGTATATCGTTGTTTTCAGTGGAGCGAACATTTAATCCACGCCTCATGACAGGCGTACATATAATGAACGCCTCATTGAGGCGTACGTATAATGTTCGTCTCATTGGGGCGTTAACTATATGAAAGTCTGGCATGGGGCGTAAACTTCAGTAACGCTAGAACGGGCGTACATTTCAGCACCTCTCCATTGAGGCATAGTTTATATACACGCCGCTTCGTGGGACGATGACTATACGTGCGCTTCATCTGAAGCGTAGTTTATATGCACGCCCGGTGACAAACGTACATTATACGTTCACTCCACTATATATAGTTTTGATCTTGGTCTCATACCAAATATAGTCTGGAATTTGGTTTTGGTCCAGCTTTTAGTCTTTACTCCGTCCCGCTGTGTCTCGTCTCTCGACCATAGTTATAGGTTTGATCGTCCACTGTGGTTGCTCTAAGAGCGTCCACAGTCATGGACTAAAAACTGGACTAAAGGACATATAGTCCAGAAAATCAATTGCAGTGGGGCTGTACTAAAACCATATATTTGGTTTTAGTTGGAGAGAGAGTGAAAACTGGACCAAATTTGGTCTCGACCCTCGACTAAAACTAAATATAGTCGCGTAATTTCGGTGCGCGCTGATGACAAAGGTAAACCAAATGTACGCGCCCTAACCAAAGCGTAAGCCAAAAGTCCGCGCCACAACCAGGCGTAAACGAAATGTGCGCACCTCAACCAGGCGTAATCCAAAAGTTTATTAAACGTTCGCCCCCATGGGGTGCACTTTGTGAGTTCGCCCCATGCATTTTTTTTTTTTTTTTTATTTTTTCTTTGGGGCGTACTCTGTGAGTTCGCCCCATGCATATTTTTTTTTTCTTTCGCTCAATTTTTTTAATATATTTTTGGCGTAGGCCCAGATACCGCCCTCGACTAAATTTTTTAGTTTGTACCCGTTGTTTTGAAACACGACTAAAACCAAAAAAATATAGTTTTTGGTTTTTGGATAGTCCATGATTGTGGACGCTCTAAAGGATTAAATGACTTGGCCCTTTCCGTCTTTTTCCCCTAACTAATTTTTTCCATGAAGTGGAAAATAAAATTGTATCCCTTAAACACCTAGCCTCCACATAGCTGTTGATGTCAACTAGCTGGTACAAATAGCGGTTCATGTAGCAGAGTTGAGTTTTAAGAGAGAGAAATAAAAAAAGAATTTATTTTTGTTTTCCTTAAACAAAGTCCTCTGCAACTTAACATCTTTCATCTTCATATATCCGTGTTTCCATGGAAACAATAGTTTTTAAAGATCAAGGTTTAAATTTGAATAATCTAAACACTAATTAAAAAAAAGGGTGAAAATGATATCATTCACTGATATCTAGAACTTCTTCATCTTATTGGTGTACTTCTCGAAGATGATTGGCTACTCTCCATCATGGTAATCATCATCATAATCTCATAATCCTCCTCTTTAATTGTTGAGTTTAATTTCACTTAAGATGGTTTTGTTTTGATTAATTTGAAAGGGTTTTAATTAATTTGAATATTGGGTCTTGAAATTTGTATTTGGTATTAATTATCTAAGGATTTAAATGGGTGATCCTTATTCTCTCAGTTTGATTGTTATGTTTAAGATGCTTTCGAATTACATCGTTCTTTCAGTTGCAAAATTTTGATTTCATTAATTGAAAGGGGAAAAATATTATATACTTACAATAAGTTTTGAATTTAAGCAATGAATCCCGTAAAAATAATTATTAGTATTTATCTTGTCTATCATTTTCTTTGTGCTGTTTGTGGTGTTCTTATAAAGCTGCATACCCATTGGTAAAAGTGATCAGGTGGTGAAAATTTGAAACTGAAGTGGAGCAATGTACAAATACGCTTCCATTTTGAAAATCAGATGCTTATGAATTTTATTATGTACCGTCCATGCTTTGCTACAAGAGCTTGTAGTTGTATTGTTCTAACTCTGAGTCTTTACAAGAGAACTGAGAAGATTTATTTTCGCAGTACTCAAGAGAAACAAATTTCACTTTTAAATTGAAATATGGATAAACGGCTAAGATTTAGATCAGCTTTCTCTCTCTTACCACCTCATATTTTACGTGTAAAGTTGAAAAACTCCACGTCGCTCTGCCACGGTGGATTGCGTGGAAATGGCGTAAAATAAGCGTGTTTTCTAGCATTTCCCTTACATATTTGTTTTCTATTTCAATTGTCAAATTTAGTTCAAAGGAGAACAGTAATACAAACCAAGACAAATGTTTACAGGTAGGCATTAGAGACATGTTTCCGGGTAAACCAATGCCAAACATCATACATCAGATAAACGGGATGAATTTCCAATAAAAATATGCAGCTCTCATAGAAATCATAATTCATACTGTCATAATTTTCCCAAAAAACTTCACATTACCTTATCAATCATTTTCACTAGTGTGACATAACAGGTTACCTCCAATTATTCAACGAAATTCTTGTTCCTAATTTCAACCATAGATTACCTTAAGCACTCCTTCACCTTGGTTTCTAACATAAGAAGCTCTAATCTGCGCAAAAGTTTACAGTGACTGAGGCTGACCAATCAACTGCCCGACCACAGTTCAGACTTTAATACATGTACTTCGCATGTTAACCATTATTTTTCTGCAGTTTCATGGCATTCAATTGTGGTTAAAATTAACCAACTGGCATTAGCCCAGTTGGCCAGGATTTGAACTCCCAACTTGTAACACAAGCAGATATTGCATAGGTACTGGTTATCTTAGACCCATCGGGTACGAGAGATCAGCTCATACATGGCGGCAGGAAACTGGTGAAAATCCTTGCAGCTAAGCAACAAAAACCAAAATAATTGCATTTGTCTTTTTTTAGCAATCGTCTTTTACTCATGCACCCATATGATGGGGTGGGGATACCAGGGTGATATGGGGTTTATCCGCTTAAGACACTCTTAGCCTCTTATATCAGCTCAAAGAAACTCGAAATTTAGCATGGGTTTTCGAATTCCCACATCTGAAGACGGAGCTGTTCCAACTTACTACCATTCCTTCAAAGAAAAATCAAATGAAGATGTTGGGATACTGATACCCTCACTGAGTTACTCTACTGCTTTCCTCTTTGATGTAACTAGTTGATTACCTCGTTTAGTTATCATTATTTTTTCTTAAGACTAGGTGTTGCTTTATTTAGTGTCAAAGTATTTATTTTTTGAAGTCAGTAGGTTATATATACTCATCTCTAGAATTTGCAAGGGGATGAATTCATATCAACTTATTAAGTTCTTCATTCAGGTGGCTAATCCCCAACTCCGAGGATTTAGGTTGTTGGTCTGATCAATTTACCACAAGATGAAGCAGAGAAGGAAATTAGGTAATGATTATAATATTTTGTCATCATCCGTTATAGCTGACAATGTTGATCTATTATCACTGATTTTAATCCGCTTACCTTACAGTGGCGTTATTTGATATCTGACCCCCATTTCCATCGCAAACATTTTCTTCAAAACCCCTTGCTTTTAGTCGCAGGGATTTTTTGGAACAATATTTTTTTAGGTCAGGGTAGGCAGGTTCTACCGGTGTACGAGTATATTAATCTCTATGGTATAGTGAAGGCTCCATTTTAGAACCATAACTTTTGGTGACATTGATTATTTATTTAAGATTGTTCAATCTTGTAACGGTCTTTTCCTATGTAATAGTTGCCAAAGTGTTTATTACATTTTCAATCCGTACACGAGGCAATACAATATCTTGCCAAAATCGATATTAAGAAAGGGGGGGTTTTTTTGTGCCGGAAATGTAAGTTTAGTTTACGATCCACCGTGGTATATGGGATGTCAAAGCAAGGGGATCTCATAGAATAATTGCGATATTCTTCCGAAACCATGTCTTGGAAGCTTTGTCGAAATGGAAATGAGTTTGTATTGGTAAAAGGCTAAAAGCTTCTCAGTATTGGAGCCATTCATGTGGACCCAAAACTAGATCAGTTTAAGCATCCAACTGGTATGTGCCCCGGCATCCGTATCCTGTATTACACTTTATAGTGAAAGAACCGACATGTCCTCCGATCCTGATTCCTGCACAATGTTGTGATAACAGGGCCTGCTCACTGGGCTGCAACTAAATATCCATTTGGATCAGTCAAAGGTTATTTTAGTAAATCGAACAAATGTCTTTTTATATGAACCGAACCCTATGATTTCAATAGAAGTTGTAAAGAGATTCAGAGTGGATACTAGCGGTTTCAGTGAGAGGCGGCGTTGAGGGAAAAACCATTAATCGGAGTTCTTCTTGCTTTTACGAAAATCAGATGAAGGGTTATGATTGATGCAGGTTTGGTTTACACAGATGTTTGGAATCGTCAGTCATAATGACTTCTCCTCTCAAGTCTAAATGGTTTACATCCTTCTTTACAAGATAGAGATGGGTGCTTGCACTCTCGGAACCTTTGTTTTGGTAAGATCTGTAATATAATCGTTTTCAGGTTTTGGGTTTTCTATGCAGAGGCTTGGGCATGGACTTGGTCTACCACCAGAAGTGGGTATTTGAAAGTTGCATGACACGCCACAACTGTGAAGATATAGATCTGCAGAAAAAATTAGATGTTACGTTAAATCAAAGAGAGGTGTTAAGTTGTTAGTTTGTTAAAGAATCAATTTGTATCTAGGACATGGTTTAGAAAATCGTTTGCTTGGAGCTTTATTACATTTCGCTTGTTAGGGAAACTCTTCTCTGTGAACCTTATTTACTGTTACCAGTACTAATTTAGATTTAGCTCATCAATACATGTTATTACTAGTGTTACATTCACATACATATTTTGATAGAAACCTCTTATTTGCTATTAAAAATATTTCCTTTAGGTTTAATTCATCTATAAATGTTTCCTCTTTTTGATAATAGTTGCATACATACATATTTTGGTGCTTGATAGAGCCTTCCATTAAAATAAAATAAATCAAGTGATGATAATGCCTTAAGATCTCTAGGCTAATCTAGAACAAAGATTAAATAATTTAGTAATCTAGCTTCAAACTCATTACCTCAAACACTCGTTCAGCAATCATAGGATTGGAATGTTGAGATTATTAGTCGCACATGGTTGGGTTATTTAAGATCATGTAGTTTATAATCTATTAGGGCCTCTCCACTCATTGCCAATTGGTTTTGAGTTGGATGCCCGTATTCTAACATGGTATCAGAGTAGGCTATTTGTGTCGAGTCAGTTGACCGCACCTTTACTCCGCGTCACCCGATTTAATTGTTTGTCCACGTGTTTGTAAGACCCGCCGAGGATACACGTGAGGGGGCGTGTTGAGATTATTAGTCCCACATGGTTAGGTTATTTAAGATCCTGTAGTTTATAATCTATTAGGGCCTCTCCACTGATTGCCAATTGGTTTTGAGTTGGATGCCCGTATTCTAACATGGAATCATCAAGTGTGTAATTTTGTTTTAGTAGGAAGAATTTTGAGGTTGCATACATATCTGATTATGATAGTTGCCTGATTGGGATAATTGTGCAACATTTGATATGTAAGCTCCGAACTGATCCCTTTTAAGATGTAAAATGATTACAAATGTTTAGTTGGCCGACCGACCGGAGGGCCCGAAGTGAGGGAGTCCATTTTATGACCATTTTTTTGTAAAATGAAGAGTAACACAAATGTTCAATTTGATAAAAAGATTGGAAATTTCGGTGTCCATAGTTACTTTTTCACTAGACAAAATTGTCCCTTCCTTTTAGTCCAATTACTATAATTCCTTGTGTATCCTATTTTTTAAGGGTATAATTGGAATGTAAACTTTAATATAACATATTTAAAAATCTGTGCCTTGGAATTTTATAAATTTTATCTCATTGGAAATCTTATAAAAAAACCTACGGAATGAGTACAAACAACAATATCAAATTTAGAATTTTTACGAAAAATTCGGATGTGTTAATTCTTTTAAGCACATTTTTTGAAAATTGAATGCATAACCATTATGCATCCATATTTTGGTTTATACAACAACTAATTTTCCGTTGCAAATAATAAAACGTATGCTACATGCTTCAAAAAAAAAAGTACTCCCTCCGTTTTAAGAAAAGTAATATTTTCACTTTAGGCACAATTTTCGAAAATTTAATGCATAGACATTTTGCAAACCACCATAAAGGATGCATAACACATCATGCAACCATATTTTGGTTTATGGATCTACTAATTTTCCGTTTCTGGAAAAGTGATATTTTCACATTCCGTTTCAGGAAAAGTGATACTCTCCCTCCGTTTTAGGAAAAGTGACACTTTCGCTCCGCTTTTTGAAACGGAGCGAAAGTATCACTTTTTCTGTAACGAGACGAAAGTATCACTTTCCTGAAACGGAGCAAAAGTATCACTTTTTCTGAAATGGGGAGAAAGTAATCGCAGACAAACACCGTCTTCAGATTCTTCTTCGGTCGGCCCTCCTACCGTAGCAACGGTTGTACTAGTTTAGATAATTTTCATTGGTAAATGTTGTTCATTAGTGTATAATGAATCGCTCGAAATCGTACAACCTTTGAAAAATTGGCATGGTGAATTAAAATTAGACCTGTGGTACAAATTTGATTAATGACTGTGTACGAGTCTTGCGGATCCAAAATTGGTTTTATGGTCCGGCTCACGGTTTACTTTAACCCCCAACATACACGATTGCCATACACATTCTTTGTGATCTTAATATTGGAACTTGAACCCAAGATCGTCTTGCATATTCTATTTTCTGCTATGTGTACGCTTATATTTCACATCTAAAGTTGAATTCATAACTCTTCCTATTTGGTTTTGATTTCCGATCAAAGCCAAAGGTCCGGAAAGTGGTTGAGCGTTGATATCTACGCAGCAGCTCATCCATGGAATACGTCCATCAATCCGTGTGGAATTTGTTTTTAGACTTACAGTTTCTGATTATATGTTTTCCTGTTACATTACGCATCATAATTTTCATTGTAAACATATTTCCTTTTCTCATTCCAAAATCGCCAACGTCAAGTTCATGTAGAAGTACAAATCTTTTATCGTTTTAATTTTCATTGCTCTTATGTGCGGATTTCATCCTAGAATAACCGGCGATGACAGAAGGACTAGTGGTCGTGAAATGGGTTACACCTTAATCTTAGTCTAACAAGTGTTCAAAAAATAAGAGTCCATGTTCCAGAAATTGTAATTAATATGGCCTGCTCACTTGGGCTGCAATTACATATCCATTGGGATCAGTTCATGGGTACTTTAGTAAATCACTCGTTTTCCTATAAATTTACTAAACCCTATCATTTCTTGGGTAGATATTTTATCCTGGAGAGTGAGAGCAGAGAGACCAGCAGTGTGAGTGAGTCAGTGAGTGAGGAGGAGGTGTTGAGGGGAATACCAGTTACCGGAGTTCTACTGATTAGGATGTGCTGTTTCCAGAATCCGATGGACAGTTATGATGAAAGTAGTTTTGGCATCTTTTGGGAAGCATTACACATAGCTTGGAGATTAAAGAGAGATCTTACAAAATTGTCATAATGACTTCTCCTCTCAAATTTAAGTTGCTCCCTTCTTTGAATTCATGATATCTGTGCTATCACTTAGTCTCGTATTGCTTCCAGGTAAGATCTGTAAAACAATGGTGTTGTTTGATATTTCATCATATTTAGCCCCTAATATTTATATTCATGTTTTGCTTAAGCAGATATGGTCCCAGATCCAGATAAGTGTGAGACCTATGGTCTTATCTGATCTAGAGCATCTTTAACAGACGATACACAGAAAGAGATTAGAAGGAGAAGGGAGTGCTGACCTTAAAGACAATTTGGGTATATTTGTTGAAATTTTTGTCCATAACAAGCTACAACAGCTGAAATAGTAGTCGATCTGCAGAAAATTAAAGATCTTATATATTGGTAATCATTGAATTGGAGATGTTTTAAGTTTCTCAATGTATCTAATTGGTTTTATTTGGGGAAATAGATCTATTATGGAAAGTTTTCGCCATGACATGCAACTGCTGAAGTGGTAATACATATGTAGAAAATTTAAGATCTTATAGTGTTGTAATCATTGATTCGGTGATGTTTTAAGTTTTCTTCTGTCGAACTAGTTTTAGTTGGAGAAATCTGAGGACTTCTTGTATTTTAACTTTGGCTTAAACATTGAAAAAAATGTCCACAAAATTTTCATTGTGGACCATATTTGCATTTAAAAATATTTAGCATTGATTTATTTCAATTGTTGTTAATGTACAATGAATGCATATTTTGGGGCTTGATCGAGTCTGTATCTCAAAGCTATTTAGTCCTGAATCAATTGATATATGATATATCCTTGCATTTTTTTTCTGTTGATTTTCATCTCAATACTTTTCTTCTTAGACTTTCACAGAGCACCTGGTCCATATCAAAGCTTGTAATCTAGGGTTTTAAAGAAATATTGTAGGGCTAGTCCTCAACCATTCAATCTCATTTGGAATGTGGGATTAAGAGCAATTCACTCTTTTAAGTAGGCATAATTCTTAATCAAAGGCACAACTTCATGAACCTTGACTGCTTACAAAGCAAACACTCATAGTTTTGTGACCAAAAATTGGAGGAATAATCTATTATTTTCAAGTTCTTTGTGGGTATTTTCCCGCTGCCACCAGTGCTGTCAAGTCTTCACAGAATTTGAGCAAAACATGATTGGTTCTAGTCGGAAAATTTCAAGGTGTGTTCATATCTAACTGTGGCAGTGATTTAGTTTGTTTCCGAATGGCGGGACAGTGGGAAATATAGATCACTGTGGAGGTTATGATTCATTTGTTAGAGAATAGACAATAAATGGTATGTATTCTTCGTCGGATCTACATTTAATTTGGGAGAAAAACTTGTTAATGATTGTTTCACTACTATTCTTGGTGTGATGTTTGGACTTTGCCTTTAGTTTTTCCACCTTCCCCTCTACCTATGAACTATGGAAGTGAACTATAGAAGGATAATCTTGGAGGTTCTCTTCTGCATATTAAGTAGTACTTCCGAAATCGTCAGTCATAATGACTTCTCCTCTCAAGTCTAAATGGTTTACATCCTTCTTTACAAGATAGAGATGGGTGCTTGCACTCTCGGAACCTTTGTTTTGGTAAGATCTGTAATATAATCGTTTTCAGGTTTTGGGTTTTCTATGCAGAGGCTTGGGCATGGACTTGGTCTACCACCAGAAGTGGGTATTTGAAAGTTGCATGACACGCCACAACTGTGAAGATATAGATCTGCAGAAAAAATTAGATGTTACGTTAAATCAAAGAGAGGTGTTAAGTTGTTAGTTTGTTAAAGAATCAATTTGTATCTAGGACATGGTTTAGAAAATCGTTTGCTTGGAGCTTTATTACATTTCGCTTGTTAGGGAAACTCTTCTCTGTGAACCTTATTTACTGTTACCAGTACTAATTTAGATTTAGCTCATCAATACATGTTATTACTAGTGTTACATTCACATACATATTTTGATAGAAACCTCTTATTTGCTAAGTAAAAATATTTCCTTTAGGTTTAATTCATCTATAAATGTTTCCTCTTTTTGATAATAGTTGCATACATACATATTTTGGTGCTTGATAGAGCCTTCCATTAAAATAAAATAAATCAAGTGATGATAATGCCTTAAGATCTCTAGGATAATCTAGAACAAAGATTAAATAATTTAGTAATCTAGCTTCAAACTCATTACCTCAAACACTCGTTCAGCAATCATAGGATTGGAATATTGAGATTATTAGTCCCACATGGTTGGGTTATTTAAGATCCTGTAGTTTATAATCTATTAGGGCCTTTCCACTCATTGCCAATTGGTTTTGAGTTGGATGCCCGTATTCTAACATGGTATCAGAGCAGGCTATTTGTGTCGAGTCAGTTGACCGCACCTTTACTCCGCGTCACCCGATTTAATTGTTTGTCCACGTGTTTGTAAGACCCGCCGAGGATACACGTGAGGGGGCGTGTTGAGATTATTAGTCCCACATGGTTGGGTTATTTAAGATCCTGTAGTTTATAATCTATTAGGGCCTCTCCACTGATTGCCAATTGGTTTTGAGTTGGATGCCCGTATTTTAACATGGAATCATCAAGTGTGTAATTTTGTTTTAGTAGGAAGAATTTTGAGGTTTCATACATATCTGATTATGATAGTTGCCTGATTGGGATAATTGTGCAACATTTGATATGTAAGCTCCGAACTGATCCCTTTTAAGATGTAAAATGATTACAAATGTTTAGTTGGCCGACCGACCGGAGGGCCCGAAGTGAGGGAGTCCATTTTATGGCCATTTTTTTGTAAAATGAAGAGTAACACAAATGTTCAATTTGATAAAAAGATTGGAAATTTCGGTGTCCATAGTTACTTTTTCACTAGACAAAATTGTCCCTTCCTTTTAGTCCAATTACTATAATTCCTTGTGTATCCTATTTTTTAAGGGTATAATTGGAATGTAAACTTTAATATAACATATTTAAAAATCTGTGCCTTGGAATTTTATAAATTTTATCTCATTGGAAATCTTATAAAAAAACCTACGGAATGAGTACAAACAACAATATCAAATTTAGAATTTTTACGAAAAATTCGGATGTGTTAATTCTTTTAAGCACATTTTTTTGAAAATTGAATGCATAACCATTATGCATCCATATTTTGGTTTATACATCAACTAATTTTCCGTTGCAAATAATAAAACGTATGCTACATGCTTCAAAAAAAAAAGTACTCCCTCCGTTTTAAGAAAAGTAATATTTTCACTTTAGGCACAATTTTCGAAAATTTAATGCATGGCCATTTTGCAAACCACCATAAAGGATGCATAACACATCATGCAACCATATTTTGGTTTATGGATCTACTAATTTTCCGTTTCTGGAAAAGTGATATTTTCACATTCCGTTTCAGGAAAAGTGATACTCTCCCTCCGTTTTAGGAAAAGTGATACTTTCGCTCCGCTTTTTGAAACGGAGCGAAAGTATCACTTTTTCTGTAACGAGGCGAAAGTATCACTTTCCTGAAACGGAGCAAAAGTATCACTTTTTCTGAAACTAAGCAAAAGTATCACTTTTTCTGAAATGGGGAGAAAGTAATCGCAGACAAACACCGTCTTCAAACCGTAAAGCAACGGTTGTACTAGTTTAGATAATTTTCATTGGTAAATGTTGTTCATTAGTGTATAATGAATCGCTCGAAATCGTACAACCTTTGAAAAATTGGCATGGTGAATTAAAATTAGACCTGTGGTACAAATTTGATTAATGACTGTGTACGAGTCTTGCGGATCCAAAATTGGTTTTATGGTCCGGCTCACGGTTTACTTTAACCCCCAACATACACGATTGCCATACACATTCTTTGTGATCTTAATATTGGAACTTGAACCCAAGATCGTCTTGCATATTCTATTTTCTGCTATGTGTACGCTTATATTTCACATCTAAAGTTGAATTCATAACTCTTCCTATTTGGTTTTGATTTCCGATCAAAGCCAAAGGTCCGGAAAGTGGTTGAGCGTTGATATCTACGCAGCAGCTCATCCATGGAATACGTCCATCAATCTGTGTGGAATTTGTTTTTAGACTTACAGTTTCTGATTATATGTTTTCCTGTTACATTACGCATCATAATTTTCATTGTAAACATATTTCCTTTTCTCATTCCAAAATCGCCAACGTCAAGTTCATGTAGAAGTACAAATCTTTTATCGTTTTAATTTTCATTGCTCTTATGTGCGGATTTCATCCTAGAATAACCGGCGATGACAGAAGGACTAGTGGTCGTGAAATGGGTTACACCTTAATCTTAGTCTAACAAGTGTTCAAAAAATAAGAATCCATGTTCCAGAAATTGTAATTAATATGGCCTGCTCACTTGGGCTGCAATTACATATCCATTGGGATCAGTTCATGGGTACTTTAGTAAATCACTCGTTTTCCTATAAATTTACTAAACCCTATCATTTCTTGGGTAGATATTTTATCCTGGAGAGTGAGAGCAGAGAGACCAGCAGTGTGAGTGAGTCAGTGAGTGAGGAGGAGGTGTTGAGGGGAATACCAGTTACCGGAGTTCTACTGATTAGGATGTGCTGTTTCCAGAATCCGATGGACAGTTATGATGAAAGTAGTTTTGGCATCTTTTGGGAAGCATTACACATAGCTTGGAGATTAAAGAGAGATCTTACAAAATTGTCATAATGACTTCTCCTCTCAAATTTAAGTTGCTCCTTCTTTGAATTCATGATATCTGTGCTATCACTTAGTCTCGTATTGCTTCCAGGTAAGATCTGTAAAACAATGGTGTTGTTTGATATTTCATCATATTTAGCCCCTAATATTTATATTCATGTTTTGCTTAAGCAGATATGGTCCCAGATCCAGATAAGTGTGAGACCTATGGTCTTATCTGATCTAGAGCATCTTTAACAGACGATACACAGAAAGAGATTAGAAGGAGAAGGGAGTGCTGACCTTAAAGACAATTTGGGTATATTTGTTGAAATTTTTGTCCATAACAAGCTACAACAGCTGAAATAGTAGTCGATCTGCAGAAAATTAAAGATCTTATATATTGGTAATCATTGAATTGGAGATGTTTTAAGTTTCTCAATGTATCTAATTGGTTTTATTTGGGGAAATAGATCTATTATGGAAAGTTTTCGCCATGACATGCAACTGCTGAAGTGGTAATACATATGTAGAAAATTTAAGATCTTATAGTGTTGTAATCATTGATTCGGTGATGTTTTAAGTTTTCTTCTGTCGAACTAGTTTTAGTTGGAGAAATCTGAGGACTTATTCGTAGCAGTTGCGGGTAGTCTTGTATTTTAACTTTGGCTTAAACATTGAAAAAAATGTCCACAAAATTTTCATTGTGGACCATATTTGCATTTAAAAATATTTAGCTTTGATTTATTTCAATTGTTGTTAATGTACAATGAATGCATATTTTGGGGCTTGATCGAGTCTGTATCTCAAAGCTATTTAGTCCTGAATCAATTGATATATGATATATCCTTGCATTTTTTTTTCTGTTGATTTTCATCTCAATACTTTTCTTCTTAGACTTTCACAGAGCACCTGGTCCATATCAAAGCTTGTAATCTAGGGTTTTAAAGAAATATTGTAGGGCTAGTCCTCAACCATTCAATCTCATTTGGAATGTGGGATTAAGAGCAATTCACTCTTTTAAGTAGGCATAATTCTTAATCAAAGGCACAACTTCATGAACCTCGACTGCTTCCAAAGCAAACACTCATAGTTTTGTGACCAAAAATTGGAGGAACAATCTAATATTTTCAAGTTCTTTGTGGGTATTTTCCCGCTGCCACCAGTGCTGTCAAGTCTTCACAGAATTTGAGCAAAAAATGATTGGTTCTAGTCGGAAAATTTCAAGGTGTGTTCATATCTAACTGTGGCAGTGATTTAGTTTGTTTCCGAATGGCGGGACAGTGGGAAATATAGATCACTGTGGAGGTTATGATTCATTTGTTAGAGAATAGACAATAAATGGTATGTATTCTTCGTCGGATCTACATTTAATTTGGGAGAAAAACTTGTTAATGATTGTTTCACTACTATTCTTGGTGTGATGTTTGGACTTTGCCTTTAGTTTTTCCACCTTCCCCTCTACCTATGAACTATGGAAGTGAACTATAGAAGGATAATCTTGGAGGTTCTCTTCTGCATATTAAGTAGTACTCTTGATATTTGATTTCTTGTCATTTGATTTCATTTAGCAATCTTAATATGTGGCCTCAAGATGATATATACTAGTGCGCTTATCGCTATGATTATACACTTTGAAATTAGTAATCAGCAACTAGAATTGTTAAGATTCATTTTCCAACATCGATTACCCTGGGGAATTCCCAACTGGAGGTCCTAACTCTTTTTTTTTTCTTTGGTTTTTCAAGGTTCGTGAAGTGGTTGATATTCACGGTGGGTGAGGGCATTTATACCCGGGCCTGCACAGTGTGCTTCAACATTAAGATTAGCTTCAAGGGCATTTGAGTAAATTAATAAAATTCCCTTATAAATGAACCAACCCTAAAAATTTGACATTATACGCAGAGAGTGAGAGAGTAGCAGTTTGAGGGAGGGAGGCGGTGATGAGGGAAAAAATGGTAACGAGCTGCAGATAATGAGAAGTTACCGTTACCAGAATCAGAATCAGATGGGAGGTTATGATGAAAGTAGTTCAAGTTTTATGTGGGAATTATTACAGTTACCGATACCTTGGTGGAGATCAAAGTGGAAACAGACATAGATCAATGCAATTGCCGGACATAATGACTTCTCCTCTCAAATTTATGTTGTAAGTACCAGCAGAAGTCCGATAAGGATGGTGAAATCAATTCTAGCATCCCAAAACACTACACCATATCTAGGATTTCCTTATAGAAAAAAAGCATTACAAAAAAATAGAAGCTAATTTTTCTTACTTAAATAAATGGTTACCCATATGGTGTAATATAATGTGTGAGAATTTTGTCTAACTCTTTTAATCCATTAGGAACTAAAAAAGACTAACAGTGTAAGTTCATTACAATATTTATCCTAACTATTGGCATTTTACACTTCATATTTACTTTGTAATGCAAATACTATGTTACAACCATTGCTAACTCTTTCTATTACTATTAAAATGACCAATAGACAAATGACATATGTTTTTTGGTTCCAGAATTTGGTAACATTATTTCTGTTAGAAATTTTGTTAGGTATGATACCTAACAAATGGCACTTTTCCTAAACCTGACCGTTTCCTGGTCGCCGAATCGATGGAAATTTCCGGTGACCGAAATCGATGGCGCTTTCCGGTAGCCGGATTTGATGGCAGTTTCCGGTAGCCGGATCTGATGGCAGTTTCCGGTCGCCGTGTCTGATGGAAGTTTCCGGTTGCCGGGACTGACAATATTCAGTACCCACAAAATTACATTTTAAGCTACAATGAAAAGGATAGAACACTGGAAATACAAAAAATATATATATATATATATATATATATATATTATGAACCATAATACAAGGAGCAATAGTAACCCAAAAAACATCACAAAAAATTACAAAGCAGGATATGTTTCCACTGCACAAAAAGTAGTTATTGAAGCTTTCATTCATGGGCAGACTCCATAAACTGACTCCACTTCACAAAAAGTAGTTACTCGAGAAGTTTTCATTCATGGGTAGACTACACAAACTCCATACGAGACACAGGCCAAATTACTGATTCATTTGCAACATATTCTTCCAAATAACAGCGATCACCTTGAGGACTGTCAGGTACAGTACATTTACCATCCTCGATGGTTTCAAGACATACCTTTCTCTCTTCTGGATGCACTAAGAGTCCCTCACAATGTTCTCCATCTATGCCATACACAACATGACCTATGGCAACAATTTCCCTTTTTCTGTTGTAAAGGAGCACAAGTTGATTTCCATTGGGATCTTCAACACCACCACCAGTACCTGGGTTTGTGCTGGCAGAATGTTGGTTTTGTTGCGGTTTTTCCATAACTTGCAGCACAATCTATAACAACAGATAAAACAGTTAATTGTTTGTGTCACCTACAACAGATAAGAGACTAATGTAAATAAAGTTGTAATATAAATTTGCATCAATAGATAAATTTGCACATAAGAACACAAATTAGGTTTGCCACTTGATAATAATAACTACAATCCATATTCCTTTAAGCATTTATATCAAAAGGATGTCCCAAGGAAAAAAGAAAAAGGTACAACATCTTAAAAGCATCCACGAAAACATACAATTTGAAATGCTAGTGTTCTATATGTACCACTACCTACAATCTAGTATAAACATTCACGCATTTATATCAAAAGGATGTCCCACGGAAAAAGAAAGGTACATCACTATATGTATCTTCAAAGTATCCACGAAAACATACCATTTAAAATGCTAGTGTTTGATATGTACCATCCAAAAGTTATCATGCATCTATCCTTTGAAATATAATCTCAACTAACTAATGAACTATCCTAGTTGATTGATATTTCATGAGCATTAAGATATAATGATAAACAAAAACAGAACTTGTAAATGCTTACATTAGTGATTAATTCAGTATGCTTTGGCAGTAGAGCCTCAACCATATGATCAGTCCTTGGCGCATTACTGGTTGGGTTTGTGTTTGCAGACATAACCGCGGTTGCAACACTTGCATATAAGGCTTGCTTCTTCGAGACAAGTGGAGAATAACCCAACAAACCAGCTCTACATTTGTCAGGTCCAAATACTTCAGCAATCTCATCGTTCTCAAAGTCTAAAGCGGATACCAATCCTGCATCGATTAGCTCCTGCCTCCTAGCTCTAGCGGCCTTTACTTGCTCCTTTTAACATACATTGAACAACATGTATTAAATTCAGAAGTCAATAGGTAAACTACGAGCTTCATTCAACCTGACTATACTCACATATTTCTCAACAGCTGAAGGATTTACTTTTCCATCTTTCCCCACATGGACATCCATCCAAGCAAGCCCTCGTACAGCCTCAGCTACCAAACCTTCCTTTTCAGCCTGTACATACATTATATATGTATAAGTATAAACAATTAACATTAAACTAGTGTCTAAGTGCAATATGATGTACTTACGAGCTTGTGGATTTTATTTGCATATGACTCTCGACCACATGTGTGGTGTATGTTCCTCTTCTTTTGATTTTCTGAATATTTGGCATGTTTTTCCTTAATACCAGGTTTGCTCTCATTCTTGACAAAAAAATTCCAACAATCAGAGTCAAAATCAGTAGGACATGCATCTAACTTCTCTTGCATGGTGACCTTGCCTAGGAGAGGACCAGTTCTTAGATCATGTTTATATGTCCTGAACTTCTGTGGAAGAGACCCCATAACAATAATCTTGGGCAAATGATTTGGCACATTGAAGTCAAATTCTTGCTGAAATAAACAAGTTTCAATTCAGCAAATCAATAGGATTCATAAAGCCATTCATTCATAAAACCAAGATAGAAGAAAAAGAATGAAAACTATAGATTGCATACCAACAACTTATACCACACATCTTCTTTGAAGTTATTTGGAACCTGCCTCCAATCCACATATTTGACTGGACAATAAACGCGAACAAGTTTGCCAGCTCGAGTAGCTAGTTTGTCTGAATTGTCACCTACAGGTCTCCCATACAAATTAACTGTTACCATCAACTTTGGCATAGCAACAACATTAGTTTCAGTGGCTGAAGAAGCATAAGCAGGGTCATTAGTTTGTGGTGACGAAACAGTTGAATGTGCACTGTTAGAGGCTTCAATAGTTTCCATCTGCATTCAACACAGAAAAACTATAAGAACATTTAACCGTTGACTTTATCAGTACAAGAAAATATAAGTAAATGAAGGAGAATAAACAGAACATTGAAACCTAAACACAAGCATATCAATACCAAGAGACAATAAAAATAAAAGCATAAAAATAATGATCAGTGAACACAAATCATGTTGTTCAAAGCTGCAGAACAAGATAACTTTGATAAGTTTACAATGACTTACTGCAGAACAACAAATAATGAAGAGGTAAATCCAAAGATTCATGTAAACAAAAAAAATATCAATCAATGCTATACATATAGAAGGGGATTCAGATGTAAATCCAAAGATTCTTCCAAATGAATCTCCAAAAAACTGTAATAGAAATAGAGAAAAACCAGTAAAAAGATGAATATTGACAGAAAACAAACACAAATCCTAAAATCTTAATAACATAATCCAAAACGATTCATATAAACTTAAACCCTAACATCTTAATAACAAAACTCAAACAAACTGAAACCTAAAATCTTAGTACCAGAATTTTTAATATGAAACAGTGAAACATAAATTGAGAATCTTAGTAAACATAGAGATTAATATAAAATTGAAACTGAAATTGAGAATATGAAAAATCTAATTATCATGTAATTGATAAAACTAAACTGAAACCCCGAATATCAAATCTTCATATCAGAAATTGATTATGTGAAATAGAAACAAAAAGAAAGTTTTCATTATATCACCTTAGAGAGCAGCGATTGTGAGAATTGATTTGAAAGATATGCAGACTTGGGAACCCTAAGTTTATTGGAAAAACTAGAATCAAGTCTACAGACCGGATTATATAGAAAAGAGAAAAGAGATTGGGGGAACTAAAACTAAAATTTGAAATCATTCTAAAATTTCAGAGTGATTTGGCGGAAATCTTGGTGGGAAACGAAATTTTGGGGATTTTTGGAGCAGGAGAACAAGGGAAATTTGGGGATCTTTGGTGTTTCTCGAAATTTCTGTCTGCTAAATGAAAAGAAGAAAAGAGAAGGGGGAACTAAAACTAAAATTAGAAATCATTCTAAAATTTCAGAGTGATTTGGCGGAAATTCTTGGTGGGAAACAAAATTTTGGGGATTTTTGGAGCAGGATAAGAAAGAATGATGGAAATTTTGGGATCTTTGGTGTTTCTCAAACTTTCTGTCTGCTTAATGAAAAGAGATGTGGTAAAATAAAGAGCCACGTTATCAATTTTATTACCATTGATTTTACTTCCCTTAATCAATGGTCAATAATCATATTATTTCCTCATACGGATCGAATGGAATGGAGGGCTAAAAATGAAGCTTTTTTTCATACGGATTGCACGATCGACGGTTCAAATATCACTGGATTTGGACCCGAGCCTCTGATTACGGTGAACTGAAGACCAAATATATCAGATTTCAACATCTCGGGTTCAAAGATCACTGGATTTGGACCCGAGCTTCTGACTACGGTGAACTGGACACCAAATATATCAGATTTCAACATCTCGGGTTCAAAGATCACTCGATTTGGACCTGATCTTCTGACTACGGTGAACTGGAGACCAAATATATCGGATTTCAACATCTCGGGTTCAAAGATCACTGGATTTGGACCCGAGCTTATGATTACGGTGAACTGGAGACCAAATATATCGGATTCCAACATATCGGGTTCAAAGATCACTGGATTTGGACCCGATCTTCTGATTACGGTGAACTGGAGACCAAATATATCGGATTTCAACATCTCGGGTTCAAAGATCACTGGATTTGGACCCGAGCTTCTGATTACGGTGAACTGGAGACCAAATATATCGGATTTCAACATCTCGGGTTCAAAGATCACTGCATTTGGACCCGAGCTTCTGACTACGGTGAACTGGACACCAAATATATCAGATTTCAACATCTCGGGTTCAAAGATCACTCGATTTGGACCCGAGCTTCTGATTACGGTGAACTGGAGACCAAATATATCGGATTTCAACATCTCGGGTTCAAAGATCACTGGATTTGGACCCGAGCTTCTGATTACGGTGAACTGGAGACCAAATATATCGGATTTCAACATTTCGGGTTCAAAGATCACTGGATTTGGACCCGAGCTTCTGATTACGGTGAACTGGAGACCAAATATATCGGATTTCAACATCTCGGGTTCAAAGATCACTGGATTTGGACCCGAGCTTCTGATTACGGTGAACTGGAGACCAAATATATCGGATTTCAACATTTCAGGTTCAAAGATCACTGGATTTGGACCCGAGCTTCTGATTACGGTGAATATATGACAAGGTCAATCTAATTTCTATTTGGGAATCGATTTGTAAAACGAAATTTGAGGAAATTGAAGTAATTGCACAAAATCTGAAAAATATTAAGAACTATGTAATGTAAGTACATGTTAAGTAGTTGACTAAACAGACTTGCAGTTGTAGTCATACAAAGATTCATCATTCATGCATGTTAAAACTGTATACTCAAAAATGTGAAACATTGAGAAAATTCGGGAATTGAATTGTCTGTTTAATTTTTCTGAAGTTCATCTATTGTGAGGAAGAAAATAAGCGACGAGCATTTCTTATGATGTGAGAAATAAAATCTTCAATCTTTTCTTCTTGAGGTAAATGCCCACAGTTCTTTATCACTTCAAGGTGAGAGCCTGGGATGGCTCTTGAAAATCTCACAGCATTCCAAGATGGGACAGTGGTGGTTTTGATTCAGATTCAGAGTCTGTGATCATAGCTACTACAAATTCAAGCAAGGCCTTCTCCCTACAAATTCAGAGGTTGCAGTATGAGAATGTCACCTTTGTGTAGCCCTGTAAGATATTATCAGTAACTTGAGTTCCAGTAAAACCCAAGCCTGCTTCTGTCCCCTGCAAATCAAGAACAATGATGGAAATCAGATGGTTTTGGAGAAAGTGTTACCTATTTTTATAAACTTTATCGACTTAAGACTAGTTTTCTGTGAAGGATATGACCATCATGAAAGAACTCCATTTTCCATGTTTCTCAGACTTTGTTTTCATATACAAAACAATTTATTCATATGTTAAAAATACATACCTGTTAAGAATACATACACTGTGGCTATTCTCATCTTCTTGGCACCATTCTTGGCCTCTTGGAACCATAAACATTGAGAAAACAATCCAAATAGGGTTCATCAACAAGAACATTTTGAAAGCTGCCGGGATTAGGCTTCTCAAGATCGTCTACCTTTATCGTTAACCCCTTTGGTGAAGGAATAACAACCCACTGATCAGAGCTTTTCAAATCTTTGGAGTAGCAAACTTGGCTTTCCTCTTCAACTAGAATTGTTGGCTCGTCATATATTTTACTAGAACTTCTCACACTGTTCAACTTTACCAAGACCAGATTGAAATCTGGATAAATTTTGATTCCACTGCCTACCTTCACCCAGTCACAGTAGAACACAGTCTCGTGAAAAGTGGTATAGTCCAATTCTAGGATTTGGTTAATCACTCCATACCACTTTGATAGGTGAGTTTCAGGAGATGTATCACCTTTGTTCCTCCTAAACGTGGTGTATGCCTCTACGCAGACACCACTATCTTGGGTATCATGGTCTTCTTCATAAGATCTAGGAGAAAACACAAAACCATTTACGCGATATTTTACATACTCTGTCGCTCCAACAGGACCTTGTGCCAATCTCCACAAAACAGAATTTGTTTTTTTCTCTTGCAATAGCTATACAAAATGAAAATAACAATCAACCAAACATTATATTAAAACTAAGATTTCCATATCAACATAATCTAAACAATATACATAGAAGTCATACCTTTTCAACCAACCATGGAATGAACTTTGTTTGTGTTTCTACCTCATCGATCATGACCTCCTTACCAGTAGAATCTAGGATGGGTAATAGGGTGTCACTGAACTCCCTACAAATAGCATTAACCATATCGATATTCAAGCGCAACATTTTGTTTACTTCTCATTAATGAATTTGAAGAAACATATACAGAGCACCAAAAACATACCTATAATAGGCGTCAAGACCCGGAGGGTTTAATCGAAAGAGTACCCACCTACGTATTTGTACAAATTATACGTTTATTAGAATCACCTCCTTATCTTTAAGCATAGGACCCACATCACTGAACTCCGAATCTGGTCTTAAAAAGGCTTCCCAAGTAGCTTTGTGATTTCCATCACTTGCATTTGGCATGCACTCCATCGCACCCATAACAGACTCTTGTACAAGACGGGATATTGAAATAGACCCTTCAATGTATCTTTTGTTATTTGGTATGTTTTTGCAGTCCTTCATTGCCCTGTTTCAGTTGCACATGTATATATCAGCAAAATCAAAGATTAGGTATATACCTAATAATCAACACCACATAACTAAATGAAGAATTCACCTTTCAAAAGGATACATCCACCGAAACCTGACGGGTCCACAAATCAAAGCCTCATCTTCCAAATGAACCATATTATGGACACTTATATCAAAAAAGGAAGCTGGAAAGTACTTCTCAAGCATACACATTGCCTCTGCAACCATGAATCGAGCCTTTTCGAGATCACTTCTACACAATACTTTAGAACACAAAATTCTGAAATACAAGATGATTTGGTGAAGTGCTGTTCGCACCTCTTTGTGGCGAGGAAAAGCATGTTGAAGTAGAACTCGCAGCAAATACATCATAATAACATGATAATCGTGTGATTTTAAGCTACTAATAATCAGCGTTTTCATATTAACATTGTTGCTAATGTTCGACGAGAAACCAGTAGGAAGTTTTAGGTCTTTAAGAATCTTGCAGAAATCAGACTTTTCTTGCTTGCTCAGAACAAACACCGGTGTTGGTTTTACATCAGCTCCAGTAATACGATTTTTTGTAGTCCACTATCCACAATGGAGACCTAGCTTCTTTAACTCTTCCCGTGCATCCCATGAATTCATAGACTTATTATTATGGTCGAAGATTGTCTCCATTATGTGTTCCATAACATTTTTTTCGGTGTGCATTACATCAACACAATGCCGCAAATAGAGCATACGATAAACTTCAAGATCCCACCAAATACACTTCTTGTAGAATGCACCAGTGATTTGATTAACTTCAACGTTGTCATTAGCAGGATCGTATCTCTTTCTCTTTGCTGATTTTCTCTTTACAAACTTACCAGGTGTGTACTCCACAAGAGCTAATTTTTCTAGTGACTCCTCTCCAGTCAGTCTCTTTGGAGCAAAGTTAAACTCATCTGTACTTAGATCCAACTGCCCACCCTTTTTTCTAAATGGATGGCCAGCCTTAACGAATATCCTATAATTAGGATAAACCTCCTTATTACCATAAGGCAAATGGACACTTCTTGTCTTGTCGGCACAACAAACACAAGAAAAATAACCATGAGTTGTACATCCGGAAAATACACCTTGTGCTGGCAGGTCATGAATCCCCCACATTAGGCAAGCTCTAAGTAGAAAATATTCCTTTCTGTGGGCATCATAAACTTTCATTCCATTCTCCCAAAAGTCCTTCAGTTCATCTACTAGTGGTGGTAGAAACACATCTATGTCTTTTCCCGGCGACTTTCTCCCTGGGATCAACAACGACATTATTTGAAACTCAGATTTCATGCAAAATGAAGGAGGAAGATTATACATCACCAAGATCACAGGCCAACAACTCCAGCTTAAATTCTGCATACCATGCGGATTGAACCTTTCAGTTGCAATTCTAAACCACACATTTCTTCCCTCCTTTGCAAACTCTGGAAATTTCTTTTTCACTAAAGCCCACTGATGTGAATCTATCGGATGACGCATGTACTCACTAGAAACTTCAGCTCGATCATGCCATGTCATTTCTTCAGATATCCAAGGTGTACTATAATACCTCTTAAGTCTTTCTCCAACGGGAAAGTGTCTCAAAGACCAGTAAGCAGTTCCTTTGTCTGCTTTGGCCCAAATTTCCCTTGTTTGAACTTATATCTTGGTTCTTTACATTGCGGACAGCTTGTTGCATCTTCATGATCCTTATAATATAAAATACAATGATTTGGGAATGCATGAATATCCTTACATTTCATACCCAGACCCAACATAATCGACTTCATCTCCGTATATCTACTGGGCAGCGTGTTTTCTTTTGGTAACCACCCTTTTATCATTTCCAACAATTTGGTCACACAATTACCTGATATTCCAAACTTTTTCTTTATATTTTGCAGCTCCACGATCGCCGAGAGTGTACTGACCTTGCCTTCACAAGTAGGATACAATTTCTGTTCAGCCAATTCTTTGTACTTTCCGTGTCGCTTTTGTGCATCTGGTTCAAACTCAAATGGTTCCTCATTATCATCATGTGTCCCATTGGCATCATCGGTGAAAACACCACCACCATTCCTTCCATGAAATTCAAATGCATCATCAATAAAAGGAGTCAAATCCGGAATTACATCTTCTCTAACTTGCTCATTAGACACAATCTCTACTGGACGACTCATTACAGTATTAACCGGCTGCTTTTCACCATGAAAGACCCAAGTGATATACGACTTGTCGATACCATACTCGTACAAATGCTGTTGCACTTCCTTAATATCGAGACGACCCCCATTTAGACATCTAGAACATGGGCAAGGACAAAGGGTTTTCCAGGGACCATATGTAGATGCATATTGAATAAAAAAATTTACCCCATCTCTGTAAACTTTACCAAACCTATTAATCTCAAACATCCAAGACTTATCCACTTCTCCCGGCATTCTAAAAATTAAATTCCCCACATTATAGCATCTCATCTGCTGTGAAGGAAAGCAGTAAAGTCTACGATAGCTAATGGCATCTTTAGATACAGTCAGAATTATACAAATAGTTTTGTTCGAACTGCAATGTAATTAAATACAGTTTTAACAAAAAGCTACAAATAAGAATCAATCATGTCTAAAACAGAATGAAAACGAAACCAGAAATTGCCTATCCAAATAATATTAGTTGTCCTTCTCATCAACAAGATCATAGTGGGACCTAATTTCCTTTGCAACACCAATACTTTGAGTAAGAAATTGAAATTGGAATTATACAAAGAATGTTTCTGCATAGCTAAGACTAAGATGCCGGTTTTAAAAGTTTGAACATATCTAGCACTTCAACAGAATCAATAGCTAAGCAAAGTGCAAGCAGTAATAAGCTACACATTAACACATACAGTTCCATTAACCATAAAAACATTGTTCATCAGAAAGTCTAGGAGTTCTTCCCCTGTATATTCTAAGAACACAAACATTTGAAGAACTTCTAGGGATAAATGCATGAGACAATAGTTTGTTACATGATTTCGACACACACTTGAAGACGGTAAACTGCGATTTTCTTGTTCACATTTAAAATTTTATGACAAACTTGTTTGAGAACGCATATGAAGCGAAGCCTCAACGGTTCGCATCAATTTGATTTTAAATTTTGCTAATTGTGGTTACTGGTCGATTTAACATACGAAAGAAATACCTTGGCAGTGGTGGTGGCTCGTGGTTGTGATAATTCTTTTTTCACAAGAGAAGTATACCCCTGTTCCGTTTCAAAGCAAAGCTCTAGTTGTCTCAGATGTCACACCATGATCTTCCTCTGAAATCTTTGTGAGGATATCAAAGGTAGAGGAAAATCACAGTTAAATATAGAAAAGTTGAACCACAATAACAAAAAGAAGTTAAAGGAGGCGCTGAAAATAGCGCTGAAGTGAAAATGGATTTTGGATGACTAGGCATAGCCATATACCTATGGTAATAAACAAATACTTAGTGGCTATGGTGCATTAGTGAAAATGAAATGCTATGATGCAACAACACAGGTTCAGTAAGTATCGTATTGCAAACGGAATCAACGAATCACCATGGAATAAACAAAAGAATCTGCTATGAGTAATGAATCACGACATTTGAAGTCAAATATCACAGGACATTGGCAAAACATGGAATACAACAGTGACCCACTCTTGTTTCTCCATATTTTTCTTTTGCATTTTCTTCCCTTTAATTAAAAGGGGGGGGTACTCTTTTTGATGGATTTAGCAGGAGGAATACTAGAAGAAGCCTTGCAGTTTATGGTCCTAAACATGCTTATGAAAGCATACAATTACACTCCACACCCATCAGTCATACAATGGTGAATGGTTAGGATATAAACTTCAGGTTAGTAACAAAAACACTGAATCATTCTACACTGAAACTTCAGGTGACTAACAAAAACTTCAGTAAGTCGAACTCAAAAGCAGTCTACACTTGGAAAGATACAACACAAATAACCAACCACAGGGCTAAAAATGCTAAAACTAAGAAACAAAATTAACCCTCAATTAATCAATTTAACGGACAAAATCAGAAACCCCCAATTTAAACCCAATTTTAAAAATCTCGTTTAAGCCCTAAATTCATAATTGAAAAAAAATAATAAGATTAATCGAAGTAGAAGAAGAGAATCATACCAGAAACAATGTGAATGAGTCGAAGAAGAAGAAGAGAATCATTATACATTTGTAGAATCTAGATGAAACTCCATCTTTGTGTTATTTCTCTTCAGGTTCCTCTAAAATTAATGAAATTGAAGAAACAAAGAGAAATCAATCATACGATGACGATGACGATGACGATGGGTATTTTATTTAATCAATTAGAACGAAGATGGATTTGGGTTATTTGAGTTCAGTTTCAATTGAAAATAGAGAATTTTGTTCTCGGTTTTTTTTGTCGATGGAAGTGAGATAGAGAGCAGAAAAAAAGAAAATGAAGATATTTCTTCTGTTCTGTCGGCTGGACCTTGTGGGAAGAGTTGGGAATCTGGGTAAGTTAGAATTCGGTTCTTTTATCTTTTGGTTCCAGGTGTAGATTATTCCAAGGTTCTGCAACTTAAATTGGTTCCAAACAAAAGATATATAAAATCTTAAAAATCTATTTTTCATTTTCTAAATTTAAAAATAAATTATTGTGTTAGCTATGTCAAAGTGTGTTACTAACAAAAATGATAAAATGTTATAAACATGGGGTTCATTTTAGTATACACATAATTTTGGGTAGAAATAGTTGTAATTGTGATTTAGTTTAAAATGTGTTATACATGAATAACACAATTTGAATAGTTATTTAGGTTTTATAAATTAATTCCTAATTATGGTAACTATTACCTAATTTGATAACTCTTTAAATGGGTTACTAGAATCATAATGAATTTCTTGAGTTAGCAAAATAAAATTGGTTAGGAAACCTATTGTTAGGAAAACCTAGATATGGTGTAGTGAAACATGGTAACATCTGTGAAATAATGTTCTTTTTTTTTTTTCTTTTTTTTTAATATTTTCATTGTCTTAGCTTATCATATTATTGACATTCAAGTTTCTGTTTTTTCTATGCAGGGATGTACAGACTCTTAAGCTAGTGTCAGATCTAAGAGCTAATTCTGCTGGGGTTCGATAATTGAATGCTGCTGGGGTCGAAATCGTAGATCTGTAGAAAATTTAAGATCTTAATTATGTATTGGTAGTTACTGGATTAGTAATGTTTTAAGTTTGTTTTCTTTGTTTTCTTGAATTATCAATTCATACCCAATGTTTTAATGACTTCTAGAATGTAATTGGTTTTTAGTTGGAAAATATTTCAGGGTGTATTTAAATCAGATTTGGGAAATGTTAGTACTTGTTACTTTTTCTCATCTGAACCATATAGAAACATCAGTTCAGAGCTTACATTTCAATTTGAAAGAAATTTCCTTTGTAGACCTTAAGTTTTGATTTTACTTCATCTATAAACTTTACCAGTGTTTGGTGACAGTGCTTGTCAATTTAACCTACAAAGAAGACTTATCTCCTTGAAACTCAAAACACTCTTTATGCTCATAAATTGTTAAAAAGAGCAAATAGTTTGTATCAGAACCCGAAATCTAGGTTTTGAAGAAAAACTGTAAGGTTACTAGTCTTTAACCGTTCATTTCTTCCTTGGAAAGTGGCGTTTGAAGTCAAGTTACACCATCTAAACAGAACATTCAATCAGGAAAGTGGTATCAGTCAAAGGCGACAGCTAATTACAAAATGGAATGATGAGTGATCTATTTTGGCGTCAATTTTAAGCTACATATGTAGAAAGGATTTAAAACTTGTGTACCTTTTCAAGTGACAAAATAGAATTAAAGGTTTTCGGTAAAACTTGTAATTAAGGGGAGTGAAGGGGAAACAAGGAGACTCCATCCGTCTCAATTTGCATACAAGATTGAGATGGACCACAATAAAAAGGTAACGGTCCCTGGGGTCCAATAACGTGCAGATTAGCTTTTAATGGTGTTAGTAGGATAATGAAAGACACCATTATATTAGCAAAGGAGACATCTTACCACGATCTACAATAATGCTAGTATTAAGAAACTTAATAGACTATGAAGCTGCGGCATTATTTGCAATGTTTCAAACACAACATTTACTTATTCTGCGAATCTGTAACACTTTAGCCTTTAATTCTCATCCCTGTGTGTCATTCAGTTGTTTAAAGTTCTAAACACCAACCAAGTTGAGAAACTATATAAGTAACTGTTATATATTTTTTATAGTTCACATAAATTACATTGAACACGCATTGCAGAGTACTTTTTGTAGGACATTTCACTTCTGCTTACACCTCTGTAATCCACAGTGACCATTTGTTCAATTTTTCATTTGCTAAAAATTTGGACTCAATTCGTCAAGGCTGCTCATTCTTCCGGACTCGAAACTCTGTCATTACTGAAATAATTTGTTCCACTTTGATTAAGTTACAAATTAATTTGCTGGTTATGATCGGCCCTGAGATTTGGCTGCCCCGAAGCCACGAATAAAATGTCGCTCCATCCATCATGATATGCTTCGCGAGTTTTACCAGCGCAGAGGTAATGTTACGACAGATAAGTACTAAGCTTGTTGTAATGCATAATTCAAGAAGTTGGACAAATTGCTTCCCTCATTCATACCATTATCTAACAACACCATCGTTCTTTCATACGACTAAAGAAAAACAAAAAAAGTTAACTTAGACGAAATGAAATAAATAGAAGATAATATAAGAAGCACGAGTTCAAGCTAACAGCACGGAGGGAGAAGAAATTAAGAGTTTTATAGAGAAGCACGTTTAGCCAGGTCATCTCTTCTGCATGAAGAAGCAGACGATGCGAAAAAGCAGGGACTGTTGGAGTTATCTTCCTATGAAGACAAGGGGTCATCTGTAAAATAGTACATGGTTTACGTGGATGTCTATTTTAGAAAGAACAGGAAACCAAGATATGGGATTATCATTTTTGAACAATATGTAAACTTTGAATAACACCGTATCGGTGCTTATGTTGGTCTCGTCCAGAAGATCGTAGAATGCCAAGCAAAAATGTTTTTTTAATTCGAAACACGTTGTTCATTTATAGAGAGGAGCGTAGGTCTTTTTAACGAGATGCTCAAGTTTTGTTGCCCCTTTTATCATGATGCCCCGAAGTCAAACTTTGTTGACCTTCCCTCAGGGCCGGCCTGGTCTCCCCATTACAAAGTGATATGTTTATGTGACAAGTGGTTTTAACAACAAAATTGAGATTAATTTGCTCTCCGGAATCCCAGTTTTGGAAATGGAGATGAGTATATATTGCCTCATTTGGCTGGAAAGATCGACACATGGTGCTTCGTGGAACGTTAAGTTGAATCGGATTATCTTTTTGCCAACTATACGACATTCATCTTCATCGTAATTAGAGGAAATAATCAAGATGGACACCAAAGACGGGGATTAAAGGAAATAATGCTAGGGCGAAGATTTTGGAGAACAAAAATAAAACAGACTCGGAGAATTTGGCTAATATTAGTGGAGATATTAACATGGAGGTCGGTGAAATTCTGACGATAGATGGTGCTACTGTGGAACATGTTCTGCACACAAAAACAGGAGCAGAATTGATCCACAGTGCAGCAAAGTCAGTTGCTGTGTTATCTTCTCCAGCTGCAAATACTGGAGCTAAGGTTACTACTTCAAATGTCGAGATATCTCCACCGGTAAAGGGGACAACCAGCAGTTCTCAAGATGTTTTGACTAGAAGTTCAAAAAATACTTCGACTGGAGGTATCATGAAGCCACCGGATTCTGCTTCTCAAGTTTTAGAGGCCTTTGACCCTGGTGGTACAGTACCCAGGGAATCAAATATGAAAATGCAGGGAAGTATTGAAGTCCAAGTTGACGAGATTGCAGGGACCATTACACCCTCAATCTCTTGTAAGGTTTTGACTCAACCTAAAGCTAGGGAATGGAAGTATGCAAGAAAGAAGAAAAATTCAGGTAAAATTGAAAAACATCAGGTTTCTTGTATAAACAACAATCCATTTGAGTCTTTATCTATTAATGATGATGTTGTAATAAATGAGCCAAATAAGAATATTAACAAACCAACAGAAGAAGAACTGCAAGGCAAGGAAGTTTTATTTGGGGTAGATGAAGATGGTGGTAATGAGGGGGTTATTGGGGAAGAGGATAATAGTCTACATCAACGCATTAAGGATCAAGTGACAGTGGGGAATTGCTTAGATTCAGATGTACCTTGCCCTGAATCGACAATTGCAGTTCCTATGTCTTTGGAGGCAACCTTAGACTCGAGAGGAGGGGAACGCCTAAATTTAGTTTCTACCGAAACAAATGGGTTTTCAACTCCAAGTGTGACTTCTAATTCTAATGTGAAGGTGAACTCAGAGGCAAGCATTCCAGAAGATTTGAGTTGGATTACGGTTTGGAAAAAGAAGAAGAAAAAGTCTCCTTCTTCTAGGCGGTTGACTAAAGATCATCAAGTTAAGTCTGCTACTCTCTCTATTAATGATGCCGAAATAGATTCTCAAATCGCTTTTAACAAAATGATGGGTATCTCGGACCATCCTTTGATGAGATCTATGTGTAAGAATATTTTGGAGAATTTAAAGTCTCAATCAGAGATGGAAGCACCTCCCTTTGAGGATGATGATGGTTTGAGAGATTTCGGCCCCGACACCGATAATGATGAGCAAATTGATGCGGTAAAATGCTCGTTTCAAGATGAAAATGAAGATTTTGAAGATTGATTCGCTTTCAGCTCCCATTTGTTGGAGCTTAGTTTGGAAGTTTTTCTTTGAATTTGTTTGAGTTTGCTCCTTCGTGGGCATGTTGTTTTTTTCATTTTTAATTTTTCTTTTTGTAACTTTCGTGTCACTCTTGGTGACATCTTTGTTTTTTTAATTAAATTTGCCCTTTCCTCGTCAAAAAAAAAAAAAAAAATCTTCATCGTAATTGGTTTCACCAACAAAATGGTGCTATCTCGCCTAAGCCCCCTTTCCATTGAGACAACACAGCCTGTAAATAAAAACACTTCATCTGCACTATTAAAGTTTGTGAATGGTAGGAAGACACTAGAATCATACAGGTTGGCTCCGTGTGATATTCATGGAATTCGATTCCACTTTTCTCCTTTAAGTCCCAAACAGCGGCTCATCCACAAACCATGGCCGTATAGAATTTCTTTTTAGGTTCTCAGTTTTTGATTATATGTTAGCCTCTTACATTACTAATCTTAATCATCATTGAAACTCCATGTTTCCTTTTCCCATTCCAAACTCACTGATGTGAAGAAAACTTCCGGGAGTAGTACTCATTCAATTTAACGCTCTAATTTTCGTTGCTCAAGAAGAACCGCCGATGACAGAGGGAACTAGTGGTGGTGACACCATAATCTAGTCTCGCAAGTCACAAATTAGCATTGGAGCGGCTCCGGAAATTGTAACTGACAGGGGACCATCCAACATCTATTGGGATCAGTTCATGGGCATTTTAGTAAATCACACGTTTTCCTATAAATCTACTAAACCTTATCATTTCTTCGGCACATATTTTACCTGATTTAATTGGGGCCGCCCACATTAAATGGGGGCCATCAAATTTTATTTGCTCCCCAAAATTATCGGGGGCCTATTAATCCAACTATGAAAATACTATTTTATCCTTACCTAAAACTAAAAATTAAAAATCAGTTAACCTTAATTAGAAAAACCTTAATTAAGCTTGTCTTCTTCTTCATCTTCCTCTCTTCCCTGTTCTCTTCTCCACCACCACCATTAACGAGTATTTTGTAGAATTTTTTTTTTCTTCAACTAGAAAGCTATGGCTCCAATTAGAATGTATGTGAACTTAAACCCACCTTATATTCGCTTTTTTGTTGTGTTTTGATAATGAAATGAGTTTGGTAACTGAAAAGTAGCAGTTACAGAGTTAGGGTCGTTAGTCTGTAAATAAAAATCCCTAACGACTTTTGATATGCATGCAGATTCTATGAAAAATCGTTAGGGTATTAGGTTGAAGATGACGACCCTGTTTCGACGACCCTTTGTTATTGGTTAACGACTCTAAGGGAACATTATACAGAGAGTTTGGATTCGAGAGTCGTCTGGGTATTAAACGAATCAACTAACGACTCTAGGTGAACATTATAAACAGTCGTCATTGTTTAACACACCACCTTGATGAATTTTCATCACCATTAAAAGTTGCAGGTTAGAATCGTCGCCATGTGTGTCAACAGACTGACGACTCTTTAGGGTCGTTGGCGTATACAACACCCGGCTATAAGGACCCTCACTATGAGTAGTTCCATAGTGACCATGAATCGACCACTTGGAGCACCATTCAGACAATTTGAAGAGTATATCAAGTTAACCTGATTGTTTTGAGCTCCGGGTTCTTCATTTTGAGGATTGGTTAATTCATTTTGAGTAGTCGGATCTTCATTTTCACAAACCCTAGTTTTTCCTCTCAAAACTCAAAAAAAACCCAAAACTAAAATTTCCCCAAATTTTAATCCCAAAACCTGATTCTTATCTAAACAAAATTATCACACTAATCAACTTAATTAAATCTTAATACTAATCACTTAGGGGCATTTTAGCCATTTAGAAAGTTTTTTTTATAAAGGGTGACCCAAATTGCTATTGGGAGACCTATTTTATCTTCTAGTGTCTGGCCCCCATTTAATGTGGAAGGCCCCCAATTAAATCAGGATATTTTACCAAGAGTGTGAGAGTAGAGAGACCAGCAGTGTGAGTGCGTGAAGAGGCGGTGGTGTTGAGGTTAGGATGTGCCGTTTCCAGAATCTGACGGGGTGTTACGATGAAAGTAGTTTTGGTATCTTGTGGGAAGACATTGCTTGGAAATCAAAGTCTTTCAAAATTGTCATAATGATTTCTCCTCTCAAATTTCACTTCCTTGAAATCATAATATGGGTTCTATCACTCAGTCTATTATTATTTCCACGTAAGATCTGTAAAATAATGGTGTTGTTTAATATTTTCATTCTCTTTAGCCATTCTCTTTAGCCCATAATATTATTGATATTCATCTTTTGTTTTTTTAATCAGGGATGGTCCAATATCTGGATACGTGGGAAACCACTGGTCTTTCTTGATATAGAGCATCTTCAACAGGCGATACAGAAATAGATTGGCAGGAGTATGGAGTACTCAGTACTGACCTTAAAATAAAAGTTGGGTATATTTTGTTGCCTGCTACAACTACTGAAATGGTAGTAGATGTAGATCTGCAAAAATAATTAAGATCTTATATGGTGGTAATCATTGAATCGGAGATGTTTTAAGTTTTTGAATGTATCCAATTATTCTTACAAGCTTCCAACCCGGTGCATACGCACCAGTATGGCCTGATGTGATGAGATAAATCTCATTTTACTGTACAACTTAGGAAAAAAAACAGAAAATGAACAATGTTCGTATCTGGATACTCAATTGTGTTCGTCAGTTGGCATCTCTACATGTATAACTGGGATGTCTCTAACCCTTCCTTTTCATCAAAATATGAAAAATAGTAATATATGAAATCGGATTAGTTGCTATTGGATTGTCGACGACCCTTATTTTTGGCGAGAATATAAATTCTCTCCCTAGGGAGGATAAGCTAAAATATTGGTGCTGTCACTCACATAAATGCAAAGTTTTAATTGGTATGGGAAGCAAGTTTGATAACGAAGAGCGTATATAAACAAAAACCAATTGAATACATAGAAACACCAATATTATTATTGATCGACATCGAACTGTTAAGAAAATGGAACCTAATTTCCCTATAGTAAGTCTGATATTCCGCCAACAACGTGTTTTGCATGCATAGGGTACGTAACCTACCTATGAAGTTCATCTTATATTTTTAGATTATCATCAGTTACGTAAATTCTTCAAGTGCTTCAATGGATGTTGATGGCTTGGTGTTAACATATAAAGAGCAGATAATGTACGGTTTCACCAAAAAACTAATGAAATATCACAAAAAGTACTTTAATTAGATTCCTGGTTTGGTATATCTTGTATAACCCATTTTCTTCGGTACGATAATTATTGGGAACATTAATGAGTGCATCTGAATATCATCTCCACCACCTCATGGGCATTCTGTAGTCAGTATCACGACATTTAACGTATTGATTCTCTTTATTTATAATACACAATAACGTAGTTGATCACTAAAATCCTGTTTACGCACTTTCTTTCCTATCCTCATGACGGTTCATAACCCTTGATCCCCTGATATTAATGGAGTAGAAGTTATTAGTGACGAAAAGGATTTTTTATTTTCTTAAAAAAGTAAAATTACAGGAGGTTGTTTAGTGAAGAGATTGGTCTAATATTTTTCCGCGGTAGAAGCAGCAACCAGTGGTGCTAACTGGTTTCAATTATCACGAGACACACTGGTGTGCACAATGCGACGCTGCATCTCTGATACACATGATGTTCGTAAAGCTTGATAGGCCCCTGATTTCTATCTCAATCGTCAAGAGTTAGATGAAGCAAACTCCCGATCAAAACTCCCTTCCACATCAAGTAATTTTTAATATGAACCTTCCGGTTTTGGTAACTATGTGGAATTAGAACTTTACCATCTTCTATAAATTCATTTAATTTTGCTTCTGGATCCGCTGCAACTGTTACCACAATAGATAATAAATACACACATGCATACGCACATAAATAAATTTGACTAATACATAGATCTATCTAACCATTTTCTTTCGCTAATGCAGTTGCTGCACTTTCTAGCAGTTTTTAAGCATCGAAGGCTGATTCGTGGCTCTACCGGAGAAGCAATTCTGGACCACATGACAATTTTATAATTTCAAGAGCCTTCTGATTTTTTTCCCCATTAACTGTAGTGGGTGTCAGAATATTGAGTTTTAGGGACTTTGGACTCACTTCTCAGCAGGTAGAAACAATTCCCTTCTGCAAAATCTCTTACCGTGGTTTGGAAGAAATGAGACTATCCCACACTATGAGGATGATTATGAAAAGGTTTGTACACAAAATCAATTTGAATTAGTATTCGGCTTACATTATTTATAAAATTGAAGGGTCGTGTCTTTAAAGTTTAAAGGCGTGTACTGGAAGAATCTCTTCTCATAGATTCCAGTTATTTTAGGTAATGTCTTTTGGTGAAAAGACTCATCATCTAAAGTGAAGGGAAACCTAAAAGACATATTTCTCATATAGGGAACATACACCATTTTGTACATATCCTTTAATCATTGATTCATGTGGCTTCTTAGATTCGGAGAAAACATGATCAGGAATATTGTGGATCCGCCACATCAAAAATCAGTAATTTGGGTAATTAGGGAACATGAGGACTAATCACTTAAGTGCATCCCATTCAGGGATTTTTATTCTTGCATCCTGAAAAATCTTTTAAAAGTGACCCTTCAATTTTTCAACTGGACTGCGCCTCAATAGTGAGAGTGGTGGCCGATCAAATGCTGATGACATGGAAACTTAATGTTGACGTGGAAACTTAATAGCCAATCAGAAGCCGATGATATGGAAAGTTTATGCTGATGTGGCCTCACTATATCCAAGAACGATTGTGGGGATGACATGTGGCATTTTGGGGTCTCTTATTATAAAGAAAAATTTGGTGAAATCTGAGGGGATATTCATATCTGATTCGAGTAATCTCATACGTGTTAGACACAATTTTCTTCGTGGATCTTATTTACAAATATCAAGTTTTGATTTATCTATAAATGTTGTTAGGTTTTGATAACAGTAATATTGTACTGAATGCATATTTTGGGGCTGGATAGAATTCTGTATGTCAAAGCTATTTAGGCTTTAATCAATTAATATCACGCTGCAATTACAAACAATTGCAAAGCATCTAGGTTTTAAAATACTCCTGGTAAGGCTAGTCTTCTACCATTCCATATGTGGGATTAACAACAATTGACTATTTTAAGTAGGCACATCTTAGTCCAATGCTGCACCATCTAAAACATAACTTTGGTAAAACACTTGCACCTCGGTTGGGAGAATTGGAAAGCTAAGAATTCAATTATGGGGTAATCCTACGAGGTAATTCAACTATCTTTCTTTTTACCTCGAAATCCAATTCCATTGCACTGTTGGACCAATGCAATGGAGATCTATTATTTTGGAGGGAATTGAGTTTCTAGAAATTAAATTACATTGAGTTTATTTGCCCGGTTCAAGGAATTGGGCGCGTTCCCTAGGAATTGGATTCCAAAGAATGCATGAAATTCCTTGAAATGAACACGCTGTTATTTGTGTTTCTTTCATCTGTAAGTTTCTTTCATCTAATTGTTGTTCGTGTTTGAATTGATGCCTCCACGCACTATTGGTGCTCAATTGAATCTTTAGCTCAAAGATGTTTACGCGTGAATTCATATCTCCATGCATTTCTGTTGTTGAATCATATTTGAGAAAGTAATCTAGGTTTTGGAAAGAAATATTGTAGTGTTAGTCTTTCGTTGTTCATTTCTTACTTGGAAAGTGGGATTGCCAGCAGTTAACTCTTGAAATATCTTAATCCAATGCTCCATCATCTAAAACACATGAACCTTGACTGCTCCCAAAGAAATCACACGCCTAGGTTGTTACCGAAACAGACTGATAAGTCTATCATTTCCAAGCTCTTAGCGGTTGTTCCCACTGCCAACAATGTTGTCAAGCCTTTACGTCATTCATATCTGTGTACTGTTAACGAGATTTTGGAAGGTATTTGGAATTCTGTTAAGTTCTAATTATAGTGCACATTTTTATGTTCATAGATTCGAGTAAGCCGATGTATCAATTGATGGCTTGACTAGCTGGCCAAAATTTGCAACCAAAAGGGTTACCTGAAAATCACACCTTGGGCTGTCTCGCAACAATTTTTTTATATTTTGCTTAGATTCCATTGATCAATTTTTATCAAGGCCAAATAGAGTTTCAGATCTTGTGAAACCTGAGACTGGAAGAGATGCCACAACTTGAAGTTTGTTGAAATGGTATCCGTAGAAATGTCAAGAAAAATCTTGAGGAAGTGAGGACGGTTATAAGCAGTGGTTGCATCACTTGTAACCAGGCAAGAAACAGTCAATAAGCGTTAAAGCTTTTAGAAAGTCTTGCTCAACACTATTAGACTTTCGTGTCGCCCGTTTCTAAGAGCTCTATACGAGCAACACCAAAATGACTCCATTCTACAGTTTGTTGTTGAATCTGTTATGTTTGCAAGGGCATTACCAGTTTTCTTGGAAACATAGTCTGTATGGAGATATTAGGATCACTAGGATACTGTTTTTAGTGGTTTACGGATAAGTTGTAAAAGGCGCCCAGGTGGGCCTAGGAAAAAAAGGCGCCCAAGGCGCCAAAGTGAGAACATTTTTGCTGTTATGGAATTTTTGCTCCACGCCTAGGCGACTTAGGTTTACCGACACGATATGTCCTTCAATTGTTATTAGGAATGTGTTATTGATTGAAATTTGGTAATTTAGAGCTGCTAAATCGGAGATGCATCTGTAGAAGGAGTATATTTTATACTGCTGGAGCTCATCTTTAAGTACACCATGGTTCTTGCTGTTACTTTCTTGTCATTTCATTTAATTTATTTCTTATCAGCGTCATTTCATTTCATTTCATTTGATTTCATTTTTTATTTTGAAGTACTCCATGGTCATTTCATTGCATTTAGCAATCACTTCTTCTTTTAAGTACCTGTGTTTGGCAGGTAATGGTAGAGAGGGCATGTACTAGGCATAAAATTACACCAGTGAAAAAAATAGTAGTCATGGAAATAGAACTTTGTTTCAATTGCAATTTGTTGCATAATTAGCAAGAAAAGAATCAAATGATTTTCGAGAGTAGATTCAGATTTTCTTCTTAAGTAGGCATTATTTATTCACTTCTCTTTGAAGGAATTTTCATATGAAGAATCACTAGTCGAAGTGTCGAACTTTACAATATTTTCATAAGAATACAGGTAAAACAATTTGTGGTTTTTGTAAAAATGAATCTCATTGAGTAGATCTTAAGCAATGTTCTTAAACTTTTAGCGAACCATCTAAATACATTTTGTTGCAATTTAGGAAGCAATATAGCACAATTTTACAATGTTTCAAGTGTAATATATACTACTTGGCTTGAAATGGGTCAGGTAAGTTAACGGCATGGATAGAAATGAGTCAGGTATGAATCTCTCACGACACGCAGAACTTCGATATTCCAAAATTTTCAAGTTTTGACACTTTCCCCAATTCTTTTGTTTCGTGACATTTGAGAATCACATGAAATGTGGGGGAAATGACGGTGACTCTGACTCTCTTTTCTATGTTGAGTGTTGATACTAGTTTCTTTCATATCCATCTGTTTTCATGTTTGGTCGAGTTTGAAGCTCGACAACTCATGCCGGAAATTTAAGAGTGAAATCATTAGGTCCACACGTAGGCTGCATATATTGTCTGTGTAGTTTGCTGTCAGTTGCTCTGTAACACAAGGGTGGACCGTGGACATGGATCACATACAAAACATGAGCATAAGTATTAATTGCTTGACGAGTAATTAAGAGTTAGTCTATAAACAAACTAGTTGTTTAGGCACCTCTTTCAGTTATTCAAACTAAATTGAATTGGTGAAAGGTGCCAGGCATATTTGAATTTTGGACCTGCATATATGAAGAAGGATCCTAGCTAGATTATGGATACTTATTTATCTACTAGCATAGGATTGTATGGGTACAAGAAGTGTGGCCAAGACTTGGACTTGAGTGCTTTTCTCCTTTGGTCTCATTTGAGCTTATCAAATTCTCAGTGTACAGAGAAATCTGTTACCGTAATCCCAAGAACCATGTAACCCAACTTTTTGATTTCAGCAAGCAACTAATCATAACGGCAAGTTGTGAGTTCAATTGATATAAGACTAGGCTTCCCATGCTTCTGCTATAAAACAGGAAAACAACACATTCTTTATTTTTGTGGTGTTGGAAAAACTATGTGCGGCACTGTTACTAGATTTTATTCTGGACGGAGTGGCAGGCGCATCGCATGTATACTGGTTTTAAATAACTAATACCGTGGGTTATAATACCGACACGATCTCAGTCAAGCGAGAATCATGGATGGGTCGGCCCAAACACTTGCGATTGAATATTTATATGGATGACGTCAAAATATTTGAACGGAATACTTAATTATTAATTTATCCATTGGTGAGTCACGACTTACGGTGGCTAAAGATAATTCCCAGGATTATTTATGTAGGACAACTAATACCGGTTGAAAGATAAAAAAGATACTTGGAATAACGAATAGCATTGAATCCGGATCTGTATCAGTGAATTTCGACAAATTGCATATCCAATGGTCACAAGGTACGGGTTCACTTTTGTTGTCACGTGCACATCCGCGTCACAGCACGACTCCGCAATACTTAATCATTTTATTAATGCAAATGCCGCGGCAAGTGGCATTATTAATTTAGCCATTGGTGAGTCACGACTCACGGTGGCTAAAGATAATTCCCACCATTATTTATGTAGGACAACTAATTATCGATGGATAACCCAGCTGTACTTTTCTAAACCAAATTTGGTTTTAATACGGTAAATTGTATTTTTAGTTCTGTTTTCAAACTAAAAATTCCAACAAATTTAGCATGACAATGTGGTGATATAATTCAGAGAAATAGTGTACTAAGTTGCATTTGCTTTAGCCTTCCATTCATTTACATAGAACGCGTAATTGGGGGATATGAATTACTTTCCCCAACCCATGATGTGTGCTAAGGGGTGATCTTTGGGGGCGAAAATACTAAAACACCATTCCCTCAAAAAAAAAAATCAAAAAAAAAAAAACAAAATCGTATCCCAAATTTCCATCTCCACTTCTTATTAATCTTTTTAGGGATAAAACTTTGAAACCCAAATGTTCCTCATTATCTTTCAAATTCTAAATTTTCCCCACTTCCTTTCAAATTCGTTTCTCCTTCTCTGCCGGAAGTGATGAAGAACATGTCGGAAATGATAAATAACATGCCGGAAATGATGAAGATCATGCCGGAAGTGATGTAGAACATGTTGGAAATGATGATGGTCACGCCGGAAGTGATGAAGACCATACCGGAATTGATGTAATTCAATGCCGTAACTAAATTCCGGCATGCTCGATATAAATCTATTAATGCCGGTAGTCAAGTGAAAAAAAAAATGAATACTTTTCATCATGTGCCGGCATAGAAATTTAGGATGAAGACCACACCGGAAGTGAGTTCCGGCATGGTTATTTAGGATGAAGACCACGCCGGAAGTGATGAAGAACATGTCGGAAATGATGAAGACCATGCCGAAAATGATGAAATTCAATGCCAGAACTAAATGTCGGCATGCTCGATATGAATCTATCAATGACGGTAGTTAAGTGAAAATAAAAATCAATCTTCTGGATACTTTTCATCATATTCCGGCATAATTTAAGCAAAAAACCATGCCGGAAGTAGTTCCGGCATGCTCGAAAAACAAATAACTGTGCCGGAAGTAGACTGATTAAAACCAGAAAATTTCCAACAAATGCCGGCATGGTTTTTTGGCTGAATACCATGCCGGCACCAAGCTTTTTCAGCTGCAACAATGGTGGATTAAAAAAACAAAATCAAATTTGCAACCTCATAGCAGCAATTCTCTCATCACAATCACCTTCCGTTTTCAAAAAAAATTCCACTCAAAAATATTTTTCCCTCCTTCTACTCTCAACTAACCCACACAAATTCAAATAAAATAAATATACACTAATTTATCCCCCAAATATTTAACATTTTACTAATTATAATTAATCACTAATCCTGATTAGTGGGGGCTAGATTAGAAATTAAAAAAATAATTACATAGGGGATCACCCAGAATTACTATTGGGACATCGTTTTTGTCTTGTAGCTATATCCCCCAATTGATTCTCATATCCTCCAATTGCGCGTTCTTTATATACTGTATAGGCATTTCTTTCTATTTCAAGTGATATAAAACAACAAATTTTTCTTTCATAATCTTAATTAGTAATTCGTCGAATTATGAAGATTCGGATAGCCAAAAATGAGTATATTAATAGGCAAAGTGAAATGTAAATTTCACATCTAGGTTATTTAACATTTATTCAGTTCGGGATATACATATATAATTAACACTTTATTGATGAATTTCTATCCGCAAGCAAAATATTTTGTAGTTACATATCATTTTAATTACAGTTATAATAATTTTGCCCTAATGAACATACATAACATTTTAAACAAACTAGTAAATTTTGGCTTCAAAGTTTCAAAGCTGAAACATGTCACGAAAAGAACAAGCCAGTTTAATTCCATAACCAAGCAGCACTACACATGGAATTTGTATAAACTTTCCGGCTTCAAATTTTTTTATGGATATACCGGCTGATATTGATTGAAATAGAATTTTAATTCAAAGAGTTGGTTACCGGCTTCCCTATAAATACACAACAAACTTAGGGATATTTTTGTGCCAACTCGAAATCTGAGTACCTTACTTCTTCTTACTTATCTATCAGTTGATTAGCACTATTAATGTCGTGGCGTAAAATCGTGGAGTGTTGTTGATAGTCTTATTCATCTGCCGTCCCCGAGGATGGAGAGTGATTAGACAAGGCGAAACCAGCTTCTTGCCAATTGCCATCGTGGAATGTCGTGGAGTGTTGATACGCATTTATCAGAAAAAGCCATGAAAGAAGCATCACAAATCCAGCCTTTTCGACTAGAAAGCACTTCATCACGGTACCATAACTTTTTTGCATTTTCAGTAATTATTTTATTTTTGGATATTATAGCACTTTATTTTCAAAATGGATTTATGTTATAACATTGAATTTAATTACAGATCCAATGTTAATTTGGGCGTTCTGAAGCTTGCTGTGGACCTTGTCGTCTTCTTTGTTATTGTTTGCCGACTGCTTCCCAGAAGCACCACCACTGACGGAGGACATGAGCATATTCAGAGGGGAAATAGTTTTTCAATTGAGCAGCAAGAAGCTATGGAGGAGGATGAGGACGGCGAGGAGGTGGAGGTGGCGCTAGAAAAGTCAATGGAAGAGATGGAGGAGGATGAGGACGGCGATGAGGTGGAGGTGGCGCTGAAAAAGTCAACGGAAGAGATGGAGGAGGATGAGGACAGCGAGGAGGTGGAGGTGGGGTTGGGAAAGTCAACGGAAGAGAGGGAGGAGGAGGAGATAGTGGTGGAAAAGAAAAACGAACTGCCTCTCATAAGCGCGCAGCAAGAAGCAGTGGAGAAGGAGGAGAAAGCGGACGAGGACGGCGAGGAGCTGCGGGTGGTGCTGGAAAAGTCAAAGGAAGAGGAAGAGGTGGTGGAAAAGAAAAAAGAAGATCTGGAGGAGGATGAGGTGGAGGTGAACGAAAATAATGGACCTCACAGATCTGAGACAAAAAGAGAACTCCATCATCATCAATATCACCGTCTTTGCCGTCGTTATTGTCACATAACCATGAATCAAAAACATCCAACTGTTGGAAATGAAACAAGGGACAGTGGTTCATCCCTTGATCCAAGACAAGAATCGTTTCCGGCACCGGAAGAGAGAATATTCAACAGATATCAATATGCACCCCTTGATCGACCCGATCCATCAGCTCCACCGATACCGGAATCTTACTGCACCCAATATACCAGCAGTCCAAGAACTAAGCGTCGAGTCGATGCATTTACGTCACCAGCATCACCACCGCAACCAACAGTACAGCCTAAAAGAGATCCACTACCACAGCCACCACCGCGAAGAAGAAAAGAGAGGGAGGAGAGAAGAATAAGTACTGAATCAAAAAAAGCTAAGAAAGGGGAATCCGGCAGGTTTCGGTTCCAGTCTGGTTTACCACCCGCCACAAGACCAATACAGCCACCGCAACCGGAAATAGCTCCTTCAATACAACCGTCTCAGTTTTCTGTTCCTCAATCATCATCACCACTTCCTTCTGCTCCACCACCACCGGCACATCCGCTATCATTTCTAACAAAATTATTCAAACCAAACAATAACAATAACAAGAAGAAAGTCAATCTCAAGGCTGGCCTGCCACATCCATTAGCAGATCCACCTACTTCATCAGTTCTTCAGAAGTTTGTCAAGAAGAGTAGTCAGATTAAGAAATTCCTTTCTGACGCTGGTTTACCACCACCTCTGCCGCCACAACCACCGGCACCACCACCATCACCGGAACCACCGCCACCCAAAAAAAGATCGGAGCAGACACCTGTGCCACCACTTAGGTCACACAATTTGCATAAAAATGCGAGACCATGTTCCCGGATGCCTCAAAATAATTCAAATACTTTGCTGCGCAAGAGAAAGCAGAACACAGATAGTAACTTTAAAAAAGAAATTTATGTGGAAATAGGCAATCAATCTCCATTGAATGGGATCGCACAGCCTCCACCACCACTGCCATTTCCGAACCGTGGGATGAAATTTGTTTCTCACGGGGATCTTGTAAACATCCAAAGTAGTTCATCCGACTCTATAGATGATCTACCATCAACACCTTGTTACTATTCAAGTTCTGATATTAATAACAAGGCTAAGAATATGATTCCCGTAGTTAGAGCTGGATTTCATATCCGTGGTGATACCTCATCATCATCATCAACAATAAACCCAAATTACGTGAACTACGAAGCCAGTTTCTACCCACCACCTACTCCCGCCGAGTTTTACACCATCATGCATCCAATTTTTCCACCATCACGTATTGCCGTATAATTGGTTCTCTGACATTTGTAAAATTCCTGGGAAATGATAACAGATAGACCAATAGTAGAGGAAAAATTCCTCCAAAACCGTCTAAACCCACAATGAAGAAATGGTGAATCCTTCTTGGTAGATATACAGTGCCATTGTGAGTTTTATCTGAATACCACGAGACACCCACCAACGTATGCTTTAGTCTTTAGAGTTCTCGAAAATGATGCTAGTGTGATTCTCTATATTGTTTCCTAGGAATAAGGTGTCTACCTAGTATTTGCTTGTCTCTTTGTCCCTCCCTATATGAAGTGAACATTGTGTACCATTTTTCATATTACTCCAAAGAGATTATATTCACGAAAAAATTTCATCAGTTAGCCAAATAAAACCAATAAAACTGGGAAAAGTAAAAGAAAATAAATAAAATAAAGGAAAATAAATAAATAAAGATTTATTAATCATTTTGATACATATGTTCATCACCCTAGAAATTTCTAACTCGGACACAAACTTACACCAGGTCAATGGTTAAGCGGCCCGACATTATTCAAGAAAATGACACGAATATATTTTTTTTCGTAGTACACCAACCATTCTATAATCAATTTTATTTTTCCCAAATATTTTTCTTTCCATGTTAATGTATTTATTTATTTATTTACGTGTTTGATCCGTAATGTCCAGCTGGTATTGTATCTGTTCACCATCCATATGATTCAAATAAACTTTGAAACTTCCAATAACCGGTCAAAACATTAAAAGAAAAAAACAACTTAAATAACTTTTTTTTTTTTGATCGGCAAAGGTTAAAAATTTATAGAAAGCCTACCAGAGGTAGGCAGAAAGAGGCTCGAAAGAGCATACAGGACCCAAAAAACTAGCACTCAAAAGCGACTAGAAAAACCGAAAAAGACCAAAATTCCCAAAAACGGAAACACGGAAACTAAGTTACAAAGAAACTGTCCCAGCTTGTAAGAACGTAGTTGAGAGAAATTCCTTTCATCTCTTCACAGTTGGTGCACCACAAGTATAGTTGTATCTTGATATTTTTGATTACCGAAACAGTAGTTATGGTAGCATTGTCGAAAACCACCGCATTCCTCGACTTCCAAATACACCAGCATATCGCCGCCGGGATAAGAGGACAAAATTTCTTTCCTATCGTGTGAACTAGTTTGAAGTTCCAACTCTTCAAGATCGCGTCGATGCAATTTTGGGATGTCCAATACGCTCCAAAGAACCTGAATTAAACCCATATTTGGGAAGCAAACTTGTAGTGGAACAGTAAATGAGAAACTTATTCTCCCGATCTGCAGCACAGAAGGCAACCGTTGACGATAAGCTTCCCCTTTGTACGAAGAATCCATAGTAGCTAGGCTCTTATGGTAAACAACTTAAATAACTAATGTTGTTTTAGTTAGACTTTAATCAAGTAAGACGTTGTAAAATGGGGTAAAACTTTCTCATCTTTGTATTGATTTTGTTAAAACCTGGAAACTATCATGAGCTCATTTTGAGCGTACAAGATATCAAAACTCGAAACTTCTATTGGAACTTTAGCTAAAATCCATGATTGAAGAGGAAGGTGCGCAACGAGTGGGATATGGATTTAATGGGTTGTTGGGCTTAGTCCGGTGATGTACTATCGAGCTTATAACCGTGGTGAGTAGGGGTGGCAACGGATAGATATCCGGCGGATATTGGCAAATCCGATAAGGTTAAGGTTAAGGATTATCGGATATCCGGTATCCGATAATATCCGGCGGATACCAAAAATTCCAATCCGATAAGGTTAAGGTTAAGCTATCGGATATCGATTTTTATCCGTTAATATCCGTTAATATATGACCTTATCATTATGGACGTTTCTTCATTTTTGACCATAAACGTAACACCATTTTAACTTGAACCTTGCTACTACTCTAATGCTAAAGACAATGTGACGACTAAACATTGTTTATTGCCCGATAACCTTCCATTGCAACATTGTTTCAATTGTCACTACTAGTAAACCGTTAATGTATGACCTTATCCTATAGGATTTTTATCCGTTAACCCCTACCTTATCGGATATCGGATATTAACCAATCGGATAGAGCCCAATCCGATTCCGATAGGTTAAGAGGAAATATCCGATAAGTTATCGGATCCGGATATCCGGTATCCGATATAACGGATAAAATCCTATAGGATTTCGAATAATCGGAAATGGATACCGGATATCGGTTATCCATTGCCAGCCCTAGTGGTGAGAAATTATTTGCTCGTGACTAAGCAGAATTGAAAAGAGGCGTTGATACGTGATGAGCTGGGTTGCACAAAAGCGGATGCGTAGACGTGGACACGATGCGGACGCGAATGCTATAAAATTCTCACAAAATTAGGATGGGGACACCTATATACATATTTTATTTATATATATATATATATATACAATCATGTATTTATATAACAATGTTAAGTGTTTCAATCCTAAAAATTAGAAAATGTTGCAACATGTGTATAAATTTCAAAAAATAAATAAGAGATCGGTTGTTTATACTCACCGAAGGTCAAGCAATCAATCACTATTAATCGCATGGCACAATCAAAATGCATTCTTAAAATAACACATGCCCAACCATAGGTATATGTGATGTCATTTCCAATTACAAAACCTTAATAAAGAACGCGCAATTGGGGAATACTAAAACTAATTGGGGAATAAAGGAAAATGACAAAAATTGGATTTAAATATCAAATCAGGGTCACCCCTTATCTAAGTATTTTATCAAATTCCTAATCTACCGCTTATTAATCATGTTTGGTGATTAAATATAATTAGTTAAGTTAATAGATTAGTTTGATAATCGTCAGAACAAATCAAGATATTTATGATCATGAAGGTTTAGGTGAAGAACCAACCCAGGAATGTAAACTAGCGGAACATATAAGTGCTCCAATTACTCATATATAGGTATTAATGTATTGAAATTTGATTTTCTTTCATTGAATTCGCCATTGTTGCGCCTGAAAAACTCAATGCCGGCATGGTAAAAGTACCATGCCGGCAGTGACCAAATCGGCATGGTATTTATACTTTCACCATGCCGATACACAATATCCCCCAATTTTGAAATTGGAAGTACACTACAGACATAGAAATTTCATTATCGAGCATGCCGGTAGTATTGCCGGCATGGTCGATTCCAAATTGTACCGTGCCGGTTTGAGGACGAAAACATACAGAAAACTTGTCTGAAATAGCAAGTATCGGCATGGTATTCATCGTAAAAAAACATGCCGGAACTAGTATCGGCATGGTATTCATCCTAAAAAACCATGCCGACACTAGTACCGGCATGGTATTCATCCTAAAAACTACGCCGGAACAAAAAAACGGTAGGGTATTCATCATAAACACAAGCCGGGAGTGGATAGAAAGTTTATGATTCTAACCCAAACGAAGTTTTAAAACAAAAACAACACTTTAAATATATGATTGGGTATCATGTACCTTCTCAATAAAGCCATTTCTTCTTCTTCTTCTTCTTCTTCTTCTTTCTCAAGAACAATTCCATTTAACATATCGTTATGAACTTGTTAGGGTTTGATTTTTAGTTTTAGTTTTAAATTTTAATTTAGATGGAAGGGTATTTTAGTATTTCCGCCCCCAAAAAACACTCCTTACCGGACACTATTAGATGGGGTTAGTAATTAATATCCCCCAATTAGTTTTAGTATCTCCCAATTGCGCATTCTTAATAAAGACCTAAATGATTAATCTAAATTTTCTTATTTGTTTATTTAGTTAATAATACTAAAAATAATGGAAGAAGTTTAAATGAATATAAATAAATAAAAGGCTTCAAACCCGAGTTATCAGTGCGTCCAAACTAAACACGCACGGGACTCGCACATTGGTGCGTCAGACACGGCTCAAAAAATCCAGCGTCCGTGCAACCCAGATGATGAGAGATGGGGACGGATTATGGTAGAAAAGTATTAATGACGTCTTTTTTTTTAACTAAAAAATAAAAGCATAGTTGATAAGGGTTTAGGATGAAGAGATACGGAGATCTCAATATGTAGAGAAGAGACGAAAGGATAATGAAAATTAGATGAAAAGAATAAGAGGACCGTAAGCCGAAGCTCTAGATGCCACTTAACGGAAAACAGAAGCATGAATAAAAAATTGATGGTAAAAGTAGGTGAATAGTTGAGAAATCTTAATATTAATTGATTGTTACAGGGCCTATGGCCCATGGATGTGTGGTCCATCTAGTTATATAGAGTTTACCTTTACATATATATAAAGGATATTATATACATGTAAATTATTCTGATCAATAAATCTTTGTCTCTTTACTTTCTCCATATTTTCCACTGCAACACGTTTTCATGCACGACTCTACCAACTGGTGCATTTTTTTTTCTTCGTTCAAGACTAGTTATGGATTATTCCTTGCAGTGGCGAAGCTAGAATATGAACTAAGGGGGAGCAAAATTCCATAAGGGTTAGCAAGAAAGAAAAATTAGGCTTGTAAAAAATCTTTGGGCTTCGAAATTAAGCTTGGAAGACCAATGAGAAGGGGTCGCAACTACACACCCTTATTACACTCTGCATCCACCACTGATTCCTTGAATATTAGAGTGGTTCTGATCCTATTTTTTTATCATCATGGATGCGTTACCAGGTATATCTTTTGAACAAAGAAATTTCGTTTTCGTAGTATATATTAGGGTTCTACAAACGTATGATTATAAAAATAGATGTTGAACCGTTAGATGTTCATGAAATTTTAATATGTTCACCTCAATCAGTCGATACTTATTTTATTAACATTTCAATCAAATCGTAATATGATGCGACCTCCAAAATATACGTTTAAAGAAACTGTGTACGTTCAGAAAAACCCTAATTTTTAACAACATCGAAAAACCTAAGTTTTGAGAATGTTAACCGTTGGATTATGCTATAATTTTTGCATGGTTTGTATAATGTTTTTGGTGAGATACTTTAATAATTTCATAAAGATCCAACCAAGGAAATACTCAAAATTACGTGATATTTCCAACTGTGTCCATAGAAACGCTAATTAGAACATTCATACGGCATCATGGATAACTTATTATCTAGCCGTTGGATTTAATTGAAATATTATTATATTTGTTGAAACATTATTATGAAGGTACTGTAAAACTTTCATAATCATCGGAGATGTTTACAATTGTTTTAGGATCACTAAAGTTGGATGATGAAATTTCCAATTTTAGGGTTAACAATATGTTTTGGGCTCATATGCTAATAGTTTCAAGTTATTATCAATGGGCCTGGGCACTTCATATATAATGGAACATATATGTGGACTTTTATTAACCATGACATAGTCAACCCAATGGACCGGGCATTGACCAATCCATTGACTGGGTTCAGATTAAACTAACTCGAATAAAATTTTGACCTTTTGGACTCAGAAGTACTTGAGCGCCATTAAAAATCCTCTGATACAAAAGTCAATTGTGTCTACAAGGTATTTACTTTCATCATGAAAACCTTCAACTAATGACGATGCATTGTTCAAAAGATGAAGGCATAACTTCTACATTTTAAGGCGACATATTGATTTCATACGATGGAATGCTCTAAAGAAAGTTTTTGAAACATTCATGAAATTTTTCCCCCGAAAATTTGAATGTTCATTGGATATTTAAAACACTTGTAATATTGGCTCAAGTAGTAACAATACAAAGTAAATGTATTTACGAGCATGAGACAGGGACGTAATTCTAACTCATTGGAATGAGAGTTGGACATTTGGTATAACATTTACTGAGTATGGTACAAGCGATGAAATGCAGGTATCATATAGTAGAACCCAACTACAAGATATACAAAGAGTTTAAATGACAATAAACTCACTATAAGTTAAAAGAAGGTCGTACCCCCGCTTCTCAACTTCAGTGGCAATAAGAAACTTGCCTAATTAAAACACTTAAATTTTGATAAGTTCTTATTAATTATCTTTATTCAACTGAATTTTGTATGATTTGATCCTAAACTATTGGTTGTTTGGTAGTTTAGTAAACATTTTTTTTAAGTTCAAATAAAGAAAAAAAATTATGCGAAGAACTAAATTCATAGTTTGTACTTATAAAATGAAAAGTATATCATTTCCATGAGAATGAAATACTCTAAAAAAGTTGAGATATACTCATAAGTACTTGAGTTAAAAGGATCATTTGTACATTATGATGAAAATTATAACATCCTCATGAATTGTAACACTCTAAAGTAAATGAGATAAATTTTCTTTTGTTACATAATAAGGCCACACCACTTATTACACGAAGCTCTTAAGGAAATCTATTAAACTTCTTGTTGAATTATTTCCTTATGTAATACCATGCGATGATAGGATCATCTCAGATAATAGCCGAATGAAGAAATGCTCAATCATTGTTGCCTAATCAGTATAAATGAGCTCTATAAGAACCAAGATCTAGTCACACTTTGTTAAGTTTCTACGAAGTTTGTGCAAACGGTTATTGAACGAAAACTAACCGTGATAATGAGAATGCATCTACAAATTACCTTCAATGAATGTGAACGGAATCACATTTTAGATAAAATAATGAGTCAATTAGTCTAGTGAACTGTAAATCACTAATACTTGGATAATTGACAATGTAATGTTGGGAAGTGACTCACTCACGTTTTGACATAACCATAAAGACATTTTGGTTGTGATATGATGTTTTGTTTTGAAAGAACTAAAATGGACATCCTTTTATTTGAGTTAACAAGAAAATGGGAATAACAAAGATTGAAAGAATACAAAGTGACGGCATCTCTTACAATCAACTATTTCTAAAGTATCAGAAACACCACCTCCCCTCTCATTATGCTTTTAAAGTAATAAAGCATGTAACTTATTTTACAAGGTTTTCCCTATTTCCTAGCCCAATTTTTCCTATTTCCAATCCATCTTAATTCCCATCCCCAATTATCCTAAGTACCATCCAAATTAATTTTAAAAGATTCTAAATCCTATCTTTTTGTATTTTGACTTTGTTTTTACACCCTATATAGTTTTATCCACCCCACGGTAAAAACCCTAAGATCAAAACCAACCTTTTTTTTCTCCGCCACCACCGTCTTCTTTCCTAGCAGAGCCTTCTCCTTCCCAAACCGGACCACCACCTTGAATCCCATTTTTCATCTAATTCTTAATCTATTACAAACAAAATTTAATTATAAAAAGGGTAGAACTCAAATCTAATAATTGAATTTTGATAAATATATGTTATTGTATAATGAAACTGTTGGTTCAAACTCGATTTGATTTTTTTTAATGTGATGATGAAGAGCTAGTCGCTCACATTAGGTCAACTAAAATTCCATTTTTTTTTTGTGGATTGATATTCGATTTGAATTTTTATTCGGTCTAATAACGACTGCATTAACATTTGTGAAAGCACCCAAAATTTGATACCTGTAAAGTTATTGTTGATGAAAACATGTACAAACAGGTCATGTGTCGTCAATCATCCAATTACATAACGATTGAATTTTGCATACAAGATAGTGGTATATGCTATAGATAATAACACTCGGTAGACTAGTGGGAAGTGATGCACAAGCATTTGTTTGCTTAGCTAATTTTTTTATTAAAAAATGAAAAATGAACAAGTCGTTCATAGACAATGCTGAATTTTGGTAACATGAAGAACTAGTCGAATATCTGAACTAAGTCGCCCAGATTAGTTTTCAATAATGGTTAATGAAACTGAAAGATTAAGCTGGAAGAAGACAGGTAATATTCCTGGTCAAACTAAATTTGACTTTTGTAGGTGGTACTTAGGAAAATTTAAAAGTAAAAAGTAGATTGAGTTTAGAAATTGTGAAGGGGATGGGAAACAGGAAAACAGGGGATAGGAAATATGGAAAACCTTTTACAAATTCATTATTTAGTAAAAAGGATTGAGACCATCTTAAGATGCAAATGGTAAACAACCCATTTTTTCAAAAGAAACAAGGTTATATTTGTGGACATATCCATACAGAATGCGGTCCAGTCAAGTGATTTATGGCTCTGGTGGATAATTCAAAGTGTTGAATTAATTATTGTTCACAAGAAATTATGCGTTTTCGAAACAATTCTAGCACATATTATACAATTTAAGGTCTCACCAACCTTGTTATTTCTAGATATTTTATATCAAAAGGACTTGCATGTTTAATAGGTCATTGTAGAGCATCCAATACCCCATGGTCTCGCAGAGGCTACCATCATAGGTTATATATGGTGTCTAAGGATAGGTTATGCATAACAACCTTCCTACAAATGCTTGGGGGATATGCAATATTATACGCATATTCACTTATTCGCTTTAGAACCCACAATTAGTCAACCATTTTTGCGTACCAGTTGGTAACTGGTTACAAGCCTGACATTTGTGTTCTTACACATTTTTGGTTGCACTATATATGCGCCATTACGAGTCCACATATTACTATGATGGGTCACGAAAATGATTAAGTAATTTTGTTGGATATTTACTCTCAACAATTATCCGCATTTTAAAACCTTTGGCAGGAGATCTCTTACCGCTAGATTTGCGGGTTATCACTTTAATGAGATAGTCTTCACGTCATTAGGGGGAGATAAGAAATGTATTTTATAAGGGATCGACAGGAATTGTCGTGGTGTGTTCCCACTATGTCTCATATTGATTATTGTACTCCACAAATGTAAATGTGAAGTGAAAAAATAATCGATTTTCAGAATGTACATTGATGTCGCTAAAGTGATGAGATCACACATACTAGCTGCTAACCTACCTACAAGGTTACAAATCCTCAATAAGGGATATATACCATAGCCCAAGGTGTTTCAACTACACTTAGTGGAAGTGTGGTTGAGGCCGTGGCTCCATAAAGTAAGTTGGAGACACCACTTGGTTCGATCAATCCTCACCTAGAAAGGAAGTAGGTGAGGAAGGAACAACTTATTTATATCATCATAAATCATCCCATAAGATTGTCTTTGAATATTTCCATGAATCAAACTGGAGGACGCTCCAAAGTTTAATGATTCCAGACAACAATGACATCTCAAGTGGATTATGAGAATGCGAACGAGTCAATGGAAAGATCATGCGAACATATTGATGATTAATTCCATATACATTTTCTTAAGGAAATATAGCAAGATGAAATCGAACCAAGCTCCTTGTTGCTTAATTTCAATGAAGTGCATATTTGGCCTACACAATCCAGGTAGAACTCGGTTTTTTGACAAATATACAGGTATTTGGTGTGGTAGTGCTAACCAACCAAGTGTAAAGCCTATGGGACATACATAATTATTTGTCATCGAGCACAGTGGGAAAAATTAAGTCTCAAAGTATCAAGACTCGCCTTGTGGTGCGAGGTTTCTCACAAATCCCTAGAATTGTCCTCTTGTAATAAACGTTATAACGTTCCGCTACTTAGTTAGCTTGGTAATTTCAAAAGGACTTGAAATGGAACATATGTATGTGGTTATTACGTATTTCTGATAGAATAAAAGAGGTAAAAAATATTTACAAAAGTAATTGATAACCTTTTGTTTCCCAAATCAAGTGACTCTAAACCACAGAGTGCATTTACAGTTAGATAGAACGCTCACTTATAGATTAAAGCAATCATACGGATGTGGTATACCCGTCTAAGTGGCAATTGATTTGGAGGGGATAGACAAGTAAGGTATTTTTCCTTGCGTATTCACAAGAAAGTTCCTGATTTGGAATTATAGCTACCTATGTTGATGTTACAGACATGATGGGTGCTCTTGATGTAATAATAGATCCTACAGGCTACTCTAAATAGAAATTTGAGATGAGAAATCTGTGGAAAGCTCGACCGAAAATTGAGCTTCTGGTATATTATTCCACCAGTTTGCATATGTCTAAAGTTCTCAGGAAATTTAACAAGGACATGCATACTGCTAGCACTCCCATGGTTATCCTAGGTTCAGATGTAAGTAAGTGACCAATTCGTCTAAAGGAAAATGACGAAGATGTGTCGGGAGATGAATTTCCCTTATGTAAGTACAATAGATGCATTATTGTACTTAACATAATTTACTCGACCAAATGTTACATCCTTAGTGAACTAGTTAGCTAGATATAGCTCAGTGCCAACGCAACGGCATTGGAATGGGATAATGAATGTAATCATATACTTAAAAGTAACCATTGACATGATTTTTTTTAATCCCTCCAAATAAATAGAAAGGAATGCTAATGAAAGTGCAATTCAACAGTTGTTGATTATGAAAGAATAATAATCTCTTCTCCAACAAAAGTAATCAGGAGGAGATATGGTAGACTATTTTCTAGGTCATTACCGATATTAAGTGTCGAAAAGTACATGACTAAAGGAACTGTTTGGAACAACTCTGAAAGTAATCATGGGGAGATGCTGACATCAGGGGGAGGATCTAAGGATATGATATCGACATATTTTACTTCGAAATTGAAGCTGTGTTGTACTCTTTTTCCCTTCGATCGAGAATAGTTTTTCCCAAAGGGTTTTTTTACTCGACAAGGTTTTTAGCGAGACAACACTAAAAACATCAAGTATGTTGAACGTTCAAGACATAAAGATCGCGTTGATATTACTTAAAATATCTGAATCAAAGAAATGAAACGCCTTAGTCTGTTAAGAAATGTAACTTCCAGAATCAACAACAAGGTCTTATAAACATTCAAGTCACCAAAGTAAAGTGTGATAAACTCCTTTTGACTGCATTAGACTAATAAAAATTTTCTGACATTAGGGGTAGCATCTAATGGTTTGTTGAACTATTTTCCTTCACCGAGGTTGATTTTTCCCACAAGGTTTTGTTACTCGGCAAGGTTTTAAATGAGACAACAATAAACACCGAAATATAATTTCCCAGCTAAGGCTATCATTCCCATGAGTGTTTTCTGCCTTAGAAGTTATGAAGCAACTAGTTAACTTCAACCGAGAAAAGCGATCATCTGCAACAGATCACCTTTTCTTGCATCTGTCACGTTGTACTCTTTTCCCTTTATCAAGGTTTTATCCCACTGTGTTTTCCTTATCAAGGTTTTAATGAGGCAATGTATATGCATCCAACTATGTTCTAAGTTTACTTAATGTTTTACTCTTTTTCTTTAGTTCAGTTTTTGTCCCTCTGGGTTAGCCTAATGAAGTTTTAACGAGACAATTAACTTAGACTCGTTGATCTTTGAAGATCGTATTGCATGTGATGAACTACATGTAAAGTACGAGACAACGTGTGAAGAGTTGTACCAGGTTTTATCCCACTGGGTTTCTCCTTGTCAAATTTTTAATGAGGCAATTGATTTTGGCACAAGTCATCAAGAAGAGAACGACATTTGAAGAAAAACATTCAAAGCACTATACTATGTGTGAAGCACTATGTATAAAGTTTTGTTATTGAACCGCACAAGGGGGAGTGTTACAGGGCCTATGTCCTATGGATGTGCGGTCCATCTAGTTAGCTAGAGTTTACCTTTACATAAATATAAAGGATATTATATCCATGTAACCCTATTATTCTGATCAATAGGGTTACATGGAGTAATTAATAACTCAATTTTTGTCTTGAAATAGGTAAGTTTTATTAGAGTTACGAGTTTTCTTGGGGAAGTGATTTGTATTAATATCGTAAAATATTATTTCCATACTTACCCTTATCACCCAAAATGTAAAATAAATTCTCTACATGAAACCACGCCACCACGGTGGCCTGACGATGGATTATACAGTCCTTTCTTCTTCCGCTACTTTATAATTTTTTTTCTTTATTTAGTTCTCAATTTATTTGAACTGTAATGGAGGAGAAAGAATTGTTTTAGTGTTTCTGCTAAAAAAACTAAACTAAACCCATGTCCAGTTTTTCTTTTAAATCCTACCTTTGCAAGTATCATCTGACCCTATCATGAAAACTAAAAAAAATAAAAATTAAGCTCATAAGAATCCTCCCTTTCTGCCATTAATAGATCTGAAGAAATTAAAAACCAAAAAATGAAATCATTTTTTCATTTTTGTGATACTCTAATGGTTCGAACGCATATGAATAATATCTTTCATCGAATCTCAAAACATTACAACAACAAAACATATTGCAGATCATCATTGATCCCTTATTTTTGCGCAAGGTTAATGGATTTAATTTTTACAATTGATACGGGGGATCTATCGTAAAGTTAATTGAGATAAACCACTAAGTCAACAGAGGAATGAATGGGACATGGAGAAGAATTGCGATTGAAAACATGATTTTTTAATGAATAGAGATGAAGATGAATAGATGATTTTAGTGGGTTTTACAGTATGAGCACACGGAAGAGAGAAAGAAGATGGAGTTAAAAAAGATACTCCTCCTATCCGTACGTCTATTGGTTGGATGTCACGTAGGTTCCACGAAAAATAAGTTAGAATAAAAAAGTCATAAAGTTGAAAGGGTATTTGCTGAAAAAAACAGAATATTTATTAAAGTAAATTTTAGATTCAAAGCTTTGTGTTTTCTATGTAAAATGTTATAGGATCAATACAAGACATCAATGCTTAACTTGTATACGGAGATACAAGTTAAGAAGACCCATATATAAAGGATATTATATCTATGTAACCCTATTATTCTGATCAATAGAAATCTCTCTTTGTCTCTTTACTTTCTCCATATTTTCCACTGCAACATTGATAATAATATTGTGTGTTAATACATAGGACTTGTCTCCTATTTAAATGACTCTAAGACTCAAATTTGGAAAATAAGAAATCCCTAAAATAAATAACGTTCTATAATTAAATAACTTCTAAAAATAAGTAATGCTAAAAATAAGAAATACCGCTCTAAATTAATTAAGCTCTATCAATAATAATATAAATATAAATCTAATGGATGTCCTACATCACCTTTCTTTTATAAGTTTTTCCCAAAATCCCTTCCTCTCATGGAAGCATGCCATATGTCATTGGAACCCTCTTATTTACTATTATTGTCATCCTTCCTAATATATCCTCTAGTTTCTCATTAATCCCCTCCTTATTCTTGTTATTCCATAGACACACTCTATTGGACTTGGGCTTTAGTCCCCATTTCCCTAATGGGCTTTCCATCTCATTTGAGGACTCCTTAGTCCCATCAGATGGTAACTATTTTCATGTATCAACAATGTCAACTAAAATAAAACCTATTCTCAGGCATACTCAAAAATTTTTTAGGCATACAAGGTAATGACAAAATAGAGTCATTATGTGGTAAAATCAATAACCCCTTATCCATCATATTTTTATCACAACCAGAATTCCCTTACTTCATTAGTGTAAAATTAGAAGTTAATGATTAGTGGTTAATGCCAATGATTATATAGTCTCAGTTTCAAAGAAATTTTTTTTTCCTTTTTTCTTGAGATATAGTTAGGTTAGGGTTTGTGAAAGAAGAAGAATAAGAAATTAGGCTTTTGAGAACTAATAGATAATTAAAGTTTGTTAAGACAAAGGTAAACTTCCAAACAAAGTTTAATGTCTTTTCTATAAGTTGAATTTGTCACAAATTGAATTTTTACAACATAGATCTACTGACCAGATGAGCGACTCGGGTGATAACTTGTCAGTCGAACGTATGTTTCTGAAAATATACCTAACTTCGGTTGAAAAGTTATCAGCCGAACCTCTAAGTTATTAGCCGAACCTAGGTATATTTTCAAAAAGCATAGATTCGGCTGACAAGTTATCAACCGAACTTCACTCTGTAACTGACAAATTTAGGTTCGGCTGATTCGAATAAAAAACTAAACAGCTGAACTAAGTGTGTTTTTTTAACAAAATGATGTTCGGCTGTCATTTTCATGTTTAATTATCAGGCGAACTATTCTTCTGAAACATATAAAAATAAAAAAACTGGTTTCGAATATGCAAATCTGAAGCTAAATCTCTTTTCCTAATGCTTTATACGAACTTGTGGTTTTAATCAATGATCAAAGATTTATGAATTGCCAAATAATCAGCAACAAAATATAAAATCAAAACGATTTGATAATGATGAGATTAGGTTAGGAATGAAAATGATTTTTCATTTTGAATTTTGATTAGTTAAGGTTTATGTTTTAAATTTGGGTGAAGGATATTTAAGCATTTTAAAATAAGTAAGGGCTACTTGGTAATCTACCCAATGTTAAGATACCCCTTATAAACCCACCCTAGATGGAAAAATAATTTGGTATGCCTCGAAACATTTGAGTACACCTCAAAATAGGTTTCACTAAAATTGGGTAGTCCTAGTCATGTTATATTTTTCTTTGCTGTTGTGGGCTTACTCCCATCAGAATAGCTGGTGATGACAATGGGGCATGGGAGAACTATTGAGGGCTGTTTTTGGGCATACCAAAAAATTATCAGGCATACATTTTGTCTAGGTTCGGCTCACAAGTTGTGAGCCGAACCTTGAGTATGCCTGATAATTTTTTGGTATGCCCAAAAACATGTCTGGAACTATTGATGTGAAATGGGTTAAAGTTTTCTAAATCTATCAATGTGAACCAAAATCTTATTTCTGACATCTCCGACTACATATCTACTTGGTCGCTATTGAAACTTGAATAAAGATGGTGCTGTCTCGAATATTGTGATTTGTGCTTTATGCGAATATGTGTGGCCTCAAGGGGAAAGTCAAATAGTACACAAGTGCATTTGTCTCTATGACTCTGTAGTATTTAAACAGTTTGAAATGATGACATTAGTAATCGACTACCAGATTTTCGAACTTCTGCTTTAATGCGTAGTTCACATCCCAACTTGAATTTCTTACTTTTGTGTTGATAACCTCGGGCTGTGGTTCCCTCGTTTGCACCAAAATCCAATCTCAGTATCTCACACATACATAGCGGTATAGGGCCATAGGCTATAAAAATTGCAAATGCCGGGCTTGCACACGGGCTGTAATCGTAGGGTTGAGTTCAAGGGCATTTCAGTAAATCACCAAAAATTCTCATATAAATCAACAGCAAGCTCTAAAATTTCAGTTTCAGCAGAACACAGTGAGATAAGAGAGTCTAGACCCAGTATTGTGAGAGGAGGCAGTGTTGAGTGAAAAATCAGTAACCGGAGTTCTCTTGATGATGACAATTTAGGGTTTGATGTGGAGTTATGCTTCGATGTGGGAATCATTACTGCACATACCCTGGTGGAGATCAAAGAGAAACACGTCTATCATCGGTCATAATGACTTCTCCTCTCATATCTAACTTGTTCCTCATATGCTTTTGCCGGTAAGATCTGTAAAATAGTGTCATATCTCCTATATAGAGAAGCTCAATACATCTTTTGAAAGAAACTCAATACAGTAGTATCTACATAAACCAATTCACTTTGGAGTTCTAGCATCATAAACTGGTGGAATGGTAGATCATCCGAAAATTAGCATGCTATAACTGGTGGAATGTTAGATCTGCAAAAAATTGAAGATATGAGATGCATTAATTTGCATCAAAGGCAATAGTTTAAATAATTTAAACACCAGCTTAGGATTTCTAGTTAAGCAATTGAATTGGGACAAACTATGTAATTGGTTTAGGTTGGTAGAAATTTGAAGCTGTATCCATCATATCTGATCATAGAAAGATACAGTTTGGAGTTTACTGACTTTATTTACTGATACAAGTATGTAGTTTCATCTATTTAGTGTTTGATGATTATGCTTGTTACCTATATGGCAGGCTAATTTACATTTGCGAGGATATGCAACAGCAGCTAACTGACCAGGGATGACAACAGTTGGAATTTTCATCAGTTCTTCATTTTTTGCCTGATCACTGGCGAGATTTCTTATGAAAGCAGCAAAAGTCTGGAACTTATATATGATTAGCAGGACAGAGGGTAACATAGAAAAGATCATTCCAGGACTTATATTTACAATTGTTAGAGATAGCAGGAATAGACTTTTATGGACCATACTTGGGGTTACAAATGTTTACTCTGGTTTAGATTAAATGATAATGCTTGTCAGTGTGTTGGAGATTTTTTGTTGGTTGAGCATCTAAAATGCGAGTGAAATTTGGTAATGATTTTCTCATAACTATTATTTATATTATGTGTGCAGTTTTCCTACAGTTTTTCCACTTCCCCCTCTTTATTATATGAACTGTGGAGGTTAACTATAGAAGCAAAAATGAACAAAAATGAACCGGATAGTGAGTATTATACCATACTATTCAGATTCAAGCATGCCTTCCAGGATGTTATTCTCTGCAAATTGAATAGCTAGTGTTTATTTTTCCTTTCTTTGCATAAATTCATTCAAACGTTTTCTATGGCGTGACATAATGAACGTAAGCCGGCAGATGGGTCAAGTCAACACCGTCTGCTTAGTAGGTAAAAAATCGCCCTCAATCCAGTGAAATAATCATTTCAATTTGTTTATACGCATTTGTCAATTATACTTCAATTATTATAGTATGAACTCAAGAATTAGTTCAAAGGAGAAAAATAATTCAAACCAGAACCAACAATAAAATTAAGCATATTTTTATCAACTTTTGGAGGCATCTTCTACGATCACATTCCTTCACCATCCCAAAGTCAATGCCCAGCGTAACCGATTACTAGCCATTTCTCAGGAGAACCTTAGCTAAAAAACCATGAGAGGAGAGGGAGATCCACATACCATCTCATCCGCATCGACGAACTACCGTCATCGTCGTTCATCCATGTGGGATTTCTTTCTCGGATCATCTGCTAGTGATGACAGCGGTCAAGAGACTAATATTGGTAGTGAGACGGGTCATAGTTTTCCAATCCCGTATCCTCAAAAACAAGCAGCAGTGGAGGTGGAAGAGGTGGAGGAGGAGGAGAATTGGATGGAAGCGGAGGAAGAGTTGGCGGAGGAGGAAGCGAATGATGTGCCTCAGCCACAGTACCATATTCATATTCATCATCATCATCATTATCATCATTTTAGTGGCAGTAGTCATCGTCTTCGTCGTAGTCATAGGCCTACTATGGGTAACCAACAATTATCTGATGATCCGAGACCAAATTCACTTTCGGCACCTGAAGAAAATTATTATCGGCCAGAACCATCAGCTCCTCCAGTACCGGAATCTTACGACACCCAATATACTAGTAACCCGAGACCTTTGCTTCCAGTTGATGCGTCTGTATTACGGGAACACAAAATTCCATCTCCACAACAACCACCAGCACCACCGCAACCAGCAGAATCACCCGCACTATTGTCCCCAACAATCCCAGCAGAACCACCGGAATTAGTAACACCACCACGAAGAAAGAAAGAGCGAGAGGATAGAAGGATAACTCAATCGATAAAACAAAAGAAAGAGGAGCTGGAGAAGTTAAAATCCCAGGTGTCCGTTCCGCCTCAACCTCCACCGCTGCCACCCGCGAATTTCTTCCAGAAATATTTTAAATTAAATAATTATCAGAACGCAGATGCCTCAGCACAACCTCCATCATCAAGTTCATCTACTATCACAACTCAAAACCCATCGTCCCCATCGCCACCACCACCACCACCAAAATCCTTTCTTCAACAATTTTTCAATAGTGGTGGTAAAACAAAGGCTGATTTACCACCACCTGCACCACCAGCACAAGAAGTTGCTGAATCATCTTCCATGAATACGACACTTAACCAAGGAAAACCACCGTTACCGACATCCTCCAAGAGTTCAAGAAAGAAAGAATATTATTTAACCATCGGCAATCAATCTCCAGTTGCCGGAATACCACCGCCTCCACCACCGCCGCCATTTCCAACGGCAGGGATGAAATTTTCTGCACATGGGAATCTCGTAAAAATCCAGAGTAGTTCAACGCACACTAGTTCATCTGAATTCGTCGATGAACCACCATCAACACCATCCTATTTAAGTTCTGATGTGAATAGTAAGTTTAATAATTTCATATCTAAGGTTAGAGCTGGATTCGAAGAAGAGAAGAATAATCCGGTTGGTAGTGATGATGCCTCATCGTCCTCAACAACAAAAATCCCTTACTATCCTAGACAACCTGGTGTTTATGAGCGGCAACCACCTCTTTAAGCATTTTATTTTTTCAGACAGCTGGGACCACCTCTTTAAGTTCAATATACTAAACTACTGCATTTTGATTGAGATTGTATTTCTTTTCCTCGTATTCAAATAAAATAAAATTATTTGCACTAATTCCTTGTAAACATGTAAGTAAGTGGCAATTTCTTAAACTCAATTCCTATAGATGCATTTGTAGCTAGCTTGTTGATGTACTCCAATTTGTCACATCTCCTTCCATATTCCAGATAGATAAAAACTCAACTTATCAAAACACAACAACCATGTTCTTAGTCTTAGAGGATGCAGATTTCTCACATCATTCCAGATTAACCAACGTGAAAACAAAATACAGTATGACGCTCCATAAATGGTACAATGTATGGCTGCCTGTCGTGAAGGACGGTTTATTAAAACACCTAACTATCAAATCAGGTTATTAGTTGTACATGGGCGACTAATTAACAACAACTCTCAAGGAGAATAGTGTGTACCAAAACCAAACATCAAACATCTTTCACCTTTTAAGTGGTTCTGACCCCAAGCCTCAGGTCATTCAAGTTCAGCTATGGGCTGCAATTTTTTCATTTCGATTTTTATATGTGCCTCCGTTATTATAGTGCAGTTGAACCCAATACTTGTGAACCCCTGTGAATCAATGATGTATTTAAAAGCCGCAATACAATATTATTTTGTTTCAATATCAATCCATAAGGAAATCCACTGTCCGCAATAGCACTTACTTGTTCCGCCTGCTGGAGAATACTTGTAGGTTTCCACCACTCCCTCACAGGGGATTATTTTCAGGATTTTCTCCGGCTCTGGTCAATCTAGCATATTTGTTCTTTCAAATAATGACCGTAGTAGTAAAAACCTAACAAAGATAAAGTCGGGTAATAATAAGTTTCACATGGAAGTGGAATCATAACGAATAACACACCAAGAGGCACAGCAATTCTTAGTCGGAGGATCACTCTCTTTGTCCAAATTGCAATTTCATTCCATGGCATTGACATGGGTGCCTGAGTCAGCTCAGCTAGCTCCCATGCCTAAATTTTGCAAGGCAGGAATTTTATCCGCCCATTTTTACAAACATGGTGCAGGCTATACTCTAACAAGATTCTAACAAAATAGGTGCTAGTAAATAAAAGTAATTTAATTTACAGAATAATTACGATTTTATTTAACATGTCGTTCTAACAAAATAGGTGCCGGTAAATTAAAATAATTCAATTTACATAATAATTACGTGTTTATTTTACATGTCAATCTTAGTTCGGAGAAAATGCCCACTTATGATACCACACTGGACATGTTGACAAAAGCAGTTGGTCATTCAATTTCATTCTGGACACACCCGCCTATTTAGAATTATCATCAAGATGAGGTAAACCGTGAAACCCTAGGAAAATTACTTTGTGATTAGATACTGGAGATGTTTATTCTACCAGTTCTTGTTGTTGACCTTACTTTTTGTTATTCGGTATATATATCCAATCTCCTCAAAAAAGAATTAAACCTTATGTTGCTCTAAATCTTTTAGACTAGGCTAGCAAAATGATTGTCAGTTTTACTATCTGAGTACTGGTCATGCAATACTTTTCTTCTGTTTTACCTTCTCCGCTTGATCCAAGATTTATTGGAACTTCAACAAAGATGGTTTTATCCATGCAACTATGCGTGAGGTGTACTAATTGGAACGTGTTTTCCATATCATATATATGCACATATATATTGCTTGGAGACATAACGGTATTTATCATATACTTTGAAGTAATGAAGTAGTAGTCATTACTTGGCTATTTCTGATTTTACCTCAGTTACCCTGTATATTTCACATCTAAATCGAAGTTTTATAGTATGTAATGTCTTTTTGTTTTGAAACCCATGGAATGAGGTTCATTATCCTCATGTATACCATAATCCAGTATCCTTATATCACGGGAAGCGCAGCACAGTATATGCAGTATAATACATGGAAACGGTAGACATCGGGCCTACACATTGGGCGCTGCAACATTATGATTACTTTAAGAGTATTTTAGTAAATTGCACAAAATTTTCCTATAAAATCAAACAAACCCTAAAATATCAGTAGAAACGTTATTCAAAGGGTGAGAGTGCGGTGTTGAGAGGAGAAAATCCAGCACTACAAGAAAAACTGGTTTGAGCAACATAGCAGTTTTGGTTGCAAAAAGCCCATATTATGTCGCTCTAACCCTTATAGCTACCTAATTTGGCTCTCGCTCGTTAGTGGCAAAAGGTGCGATTTGTACAAGTCTAGAGCAGCTACGCAATCGCTTTAGTAATCAACCAACTATCATGTAGCGTGTATTTTCTTAATTGCTTCATAGCTAGACCGACCTTACGGGAGCAAGCAAAATAATGATCGCTTTAGAGATAGACCGACCTCCCTGGAGCAAGCAAATTAACCATCGCTTGATAGATATACCAACCATAATAGAGCGAGTGAAACGCTGATCGCTTGATAGATAGACCAACCATAATAGAGCGAGTGAAACGCTGATCGCTTGATAGATAGACCAACCATAATAGAGCAAGTGAAATGCCGAACGCTTCATAGATAGACCAACCATACTAGAGCAAGTGAAATACCAATCGCTTCATAGCTAGACCAAGTACCCTATGAGCAATTGAAATGCCTAGTTAATAGATACATGGAACGACTTGGCCTGAAGTTGGTAGCTGAAGTTTTTAAGCTACCAAATGTTTGTGCTCGCTCAATGCCGATTTTGATTCAAATAATCCCAAAACGTAATTATAATTTAAAATTAATACTGAACAATTATAATTTAAAATTAAAATTAAAATTAATACTGAAAAATTATGAAGCACATTAAAAAGAGAATTAAATTTTATTATATCATAGAACTCAATTTACATCATATCTTTTAATAAAAATTACATTCTTTACATGAAAGGTGTCTGCTGTTACAGGAAACAAAAAAAAAGCAATCTAATCATTTCTTTAAAACTAAAACTAAAACAAAAACACTAATTCAACTTTGAAGCACCATAAAAACTAAAAAGAACAGACACACCTCAAAGGGTAGCTAAGCTCGAGCTCAATCAACAATTATTCTTGCACCAACCAGATATAACATGATTTTAATGAGGACTTGTTTGTCTTTCCACTTAAGAAACATTGATGATGGCCCAATAGAAAATAGAAGGACCAAAGGACTTGAGCCAATTCAGTTGAAAAAATTCGAAGAGTCTTTGTGAATTGGAAATCCCACACTCAGTGAGATGTCTGTAATATGTGAGGCGAGTGATCCAAATTCGATATCTGCTAGCTTGTACATTTAATGTAGGAAGAATCTTAGCCAAAAGGTAAGTTGTCAACTTGCATGTAGAAACGAAATGCCAACTCCATATCATGTTTCAACTCAACATTCTTATGGAGGCATATCTGGTTATCGCAACCATTGTAGTTCTTTACCTGTCGGCTGTTCACATTTGAGGTTTGGATTTCATAAACAGCAAAAAAAAAAAAAGATATGTAACGAAATGAGAATAATGAAGTGAATTGAAACTACCATTAGCAGTGGTGAGAACAAAATATTGAATTTATCCATACAAACTCCAGTGTGATATCTGAACTGTAAGAATTAGACTTGCCTGCAAACTTCCTTTTCTTGCATCCTTCCTGCGCTTCCGTCTAGATTTATCAAATGCTCAATAACTATTCATCTCATATGATGGATTAGAGGTCTGGCTAGTTAAACCACCATCACGGCAACCATCTATTAATGCAATGCAAAATGAATAAGCGCTACCGAACGAAGAAAGAAGAGTACTTTTTCAAGTAAAAGTATTGCTTCCACCTGCAAAAAGAAAACCTTTATACCATTATTAATGTTCATGGTATCGTAAAACAAACAGCAAGAAATGAAGATTTCCCAATACATCTAGTCCAGGCATTTGTTTGATACACAATTTGTGTACATAGATGTAACTTGATTCCCCATCCAACCATCTTGTAGTTGTGTTCTGTTGTCTGGTCATTGAACAATTGTCTGTAGGAATCATAAATTACACTAAAGAATTAGCTAAAACTCCAACCCACATCATAAAACCTTGAGATAAATTTAGAGTAATTGTTGCTGAAACGAAATGATGAATACAAATTATTAAAGAAAGATAAAACAATAATATTCTAGTTAGGATTTTTATTTTTAATACCTTGGGCAACCGGACACATTTCCGTATGGGAAGTACAAAGTTGACATTTCAATCAAAAGACATAAGGACACAGTCACACATACAACCAATTGAATCCAGAAATGGTCATAGTAATAGCTATAGTAGAGTTCAAAGCATATAAACGACTATAGGCTAACAAAGGGATCTTAATTAAACCCCAACTGTCAACCTTTTTACAGAGATTAACTTAATGGTTATGTAGCCACGACTACGGTTTTTAATGAGAACTAAACATTTTTCATGTACTTGAGACCAAACCAAGGTTTAATACTAACACCATTATCTAAGACTACTCCATGCACCAAATTTATAGGCAAACTCAAGTACCAACGTAGTGGACACACATTTAAAGAAAGGCAATTTGGACGTAGGTGTATGACCAACTAAATAAACCTCCACAATCTAATTATTAAATATGCCAGCACCCTCATCATCTTATTTTCTCTCATGGGAAGAGTCATATATGACAAGATTCAAGAAAATGAATTTTAACACTTACCCATTCACCCTTAGCAAGTAAAACATGCAATTCATTCATGCCAGGGATATAGAATTCCGACAAGAGTTTAAATATTATGCCTTTACAAGTATATAATGAGGTTTGAGAAAAGTGTACCGAAATATCACCAGACCGTTAGTTAATTCTCGGTATCATGGATGCGCGCAACAGCAACACCAGCGTCTATGCCTTACTAGCAAATCAAAAGACCATAATTGCAGACATTAATCTTATCACTTGGATCGGAAAGATTATCCATCAAAACAACCACAAATGAAATTAATCTTATCACTTTTGTTTACCAATTTCTGACTATCGCTCTATACGAGTAGTGTACTTGGAAATGGTTCTTGAATCCACCGAAGGCAGTTCCCTTCCAACAAACACGTTCAATGACCAGCTAAAACGGGCTATTTATATCTTGACCTGATGTTGCAATGCTGCAACATTCATTAACTAATTAGCACAGTGAGCAAATACGAATATTCAGTTTACAGCCAAGTGTGGGTTGCAGTTTACAGCTGAGTATAAGAATGTATACCAATTTTCAAAAAAATGGCTAATGATATTGAATTGTCACAGGCGGATACGATCCCCATAGAGCAGAAACTCCCTTCTGACTCCTATGGTACAAATTAAGGAAATTGCGATTGATATCTGTTGACCTGATGATGTGATGCTGCAACACCCATTAATTAATTAGCATAGTAAGCAAATACGAATTTATATTATAAAATTTAAGAAAAATGGTATCGACATTGTATTGGCACCTGCAGATGCAACAACAACACGATAACCAGAAAGAAGAACGCACAAGTACTTTGCCGAGTCCCCTGGTACCAAATCAATAAAGTATACATTCAAAAATGCTATAATATGCAGAGATATGTACAACAATTGCCATATTTTGGTTGATTTATCTTAAGACTCTAAGAGTCTATATAAATAAAGCAATTATTATGAGGAAGCAATACTCCAAAACCATGTATGAACAAAACCCGGTTATCAAAAGATTCAAAACCTCTTCAAAGTATTCAAACTCTAATCAATCTCAACATTTGGCAATTCTTTAAGCCATTTTATCAAACAGTGACAGAGCAGTGTCAAAAATTATTAGTGCTTTAAATTTTATCAGCAGTAGTAGCAGTATCAAGCACAACCTTTGATCATCACCAAATCCTGTTATATCAAGCACATCCTCCATCTCCAAATCATGAAAATTTTGTCCCTTTTGAGTAAAATTCAAACAATCTTATCATTAGGCATTTAGTATAAACAATTGTGCTACTACTACCAACAATCAAACCTAAATATCATCTGTTGTGCCAAAAAACAACGAATCTGGAATTAGAGACTATGAAATTAAATCGGTAATGAAATAAAACCGAATCGAATCTGGAATCTCGATTATGAAATTAAATCGGTAATCTGGAATCGAATCTGGAATCTCGATTCACAATATCAGATCCAAATTTTTTTAAAAAAAAATCGTTAATGAAAAATCTGTATAAGAAGACTATGAAATTAGAGAAATGGGTTTTGTTCTCGATCTTGATATCGAGATTGACTTGACGAGATTTGATGAAAATAGGAAGATGCTTATCTAAAACCTTAAAATTAAAAATCTCAACAGAGAAGGTCGATTATCTCAGTAAGTATTTGTAAAGCGAAAGTGAGAGTGAAGCCATTCGGTGGTGGTGACTACTTATTAGAGAATGGGAGAATTGAATTAAGGAAGGGGAATGAAGTTTTTGTGACTTAGGGTTTTCTTGTGAGGGAGGGAGGCGGAGAAGATTAGAGAAAGATGAGAGGAAAGTGAGGTGGTGTGAAGAAAGAGCCGAGCAAAAAAAAAATGAAGAAGTAAAGAAAGAGATTTTTTTGTTTCTTTTTTCTTTTACCTTTCAACATATTTGAACGGCAGAGATTTGATTAAGAAATGTCAAGCGGATCATGGATGTCTTTAAACGGTAGAGATTTGATTAAGGAAGGTCATACGGATCAACCCCAATATGTGAGAAATTTGTGTTTCTTTGCTAAACTAAATTCGGTTTTATTATAAACTTTCGATATGAAAAAAATCCAAAAAAAATATTAATAAATTTAGGACATTGTTATCGACATTCTAATACAACAAAATCCAAAAAATGTATAAGAATATAGCTCAAAAATAAGAAATGAATTCGATAATTGGTGTGTTTCTTTGTGCTTTTCTGATTTCTCTTTGTGCTTCCGGTTTGAATTTCGACTAGTTACATAGGTCATGAAGTAATTTTGACTAGTCATACATGTCATGAAGTAGCTTTAGTTCACATTGTTAAACTCAGGTTATAAGATTACTAAAGATGGACCACGAAGATTACTAAAGATGGATCACATTGTTAGACCTCAAACAAACCCTCTTCTGGATACTTCGAGGCATAACATGGCTCCCAGATCGAAACATGGTCGGGAGTGGACCATCATAAGCCGGAAACTTGGTAAGAACGATGAATTCATCCATTTACAAGTAAGATTCCATAGGAATATTCCCTAAACCTTAATTAAACACACCCATTTTTGTCAACTTCGATACCGAACCTGGATTCGAGCTCGAAACCTAGCCGCGAGTAGACTATTATAAGTCGAAAACTTCATAAGAACGATGAATCCTACCATATACAAGAAAGATTCCTTTGGAATATTTCCCCAAACCTTAAACATATCTTTTTTTGTCAACTTCGAGGCATGAACCTGGCTCTAAGATCGAAACCTGGTGGTTAGTGGACTACTATAAGTCAGAAACTTCGTAAAAACGATGCATCCAACCATGTATAGGAGAGATTACTTTGAAATATTCCCCCAAACCTTAAACATATTCGTTTTCGTCAACTTCGAGGCATGAACCTATTTCCGAGATTGAAACCTGGCGATAAGTGGACTACTCTAAGTCGGAAACTTCGTAAGAACGATGAATCCAACCATATACAGGAAAGATTCCTTTGGAATATTCCCCAAACCTTAAACATATCCGTGTTCGTCAACTTCGAGGCATGAACCTGTCTCTGAGATCAAAACCTGGCAGTAAGTGAACTATTTTTAGTCGGAAACTTCGTAAGAACGATGTATCCAACCATCCCCAAACCTTAAAAATATGCGTTTTCATCAACTTCAAGGCATGAACATGGTTCTGAGATCGAAACCTGGAGATAAGTGAACTATTATAAGTCGAAAACTTCGTAAGAATGATGAATCCAACAATATACAGGAAAGATTCCTTTAGAATATTTCTCCAAACCTTAAACATATCCGTTTTCCTCAACTTCGAGGCATGAACCTGGATTTGAGATCGAAACCTGGCAGAAGTGGACTACTATAAGTCAGAAACTTTATAAGAACGATTAATCCAACCATATACAATAAAGATTCCTTTGGAATATTCCCCTAAACCTTAAACATATTCGTTTTCATCAACTTTGAGGCATGAACCTGGCTCTGATCTCGAAACCTGGCGGTAAGTGGACTAATATAAGTCAGAAACTTAGTTTGACCGATGAATCCATCCTTTTAAATGTAAGATTCCTTCGTAATATTCTCTGAAACCTTAAACAAACCATATTTTGGCATATTATATGCTCTGAAATCGAAACCTGGATGTGAGTGGACTACTAGAAGTCGGAAACTTGGTAAGAACGATGAATCCATCCATTTACAGGTAAGATTCCTTTGGAATATTCTCTAAAACCTTAAACAAACCATATTTTGGCATATTATACGCTCTGAAATCGAAACCTGGATGTGAGTGGACTACTAGAAGTCGGAAACTTGGTAAGAACGATGAATCCATCCGAGATCGAAACCTTGCAGTGAGTGGACTACTATCAGTCGAAAACTTGGTAAGAACGGATAATCCATCCATTTACAGGTAAGATTCTTTTTAAACATTCTCTGAAACCTTAAACAAACCCTATTCTGGCATATTGTATGCATAACCTGGATCTGGGATTGAATCCTGACTATGAGTTGACTACTAGAATTCGGAAACTTGGTAAAAAAAAACGAATCCATCCATTTACAGGTAAGATTCCTTCGGTATATTCTACGAAACATTAAACAAACCTTATTCCTGAATATTATATGCATACCATGCTCCGAGATCGAAACTTGGCCGTGATTTGACTACTCTAAGTCATAAACTTGGTAAGAACGACGAATCTATCCATTTACAGGTAAGATTCCTTAGAAATATTCTACGAAACCTTAAAAAAAAACTATTTCTTCTTATTGTATGCATACCAGGCTCAGAGATCGAAACCTGGAAATGAGTGGACCACTGTAAGCCGAAAACTTGGTAAGAAAGATGAATCCATCCATTTATGGGTAAGATTCCTTCGGAATATTCCCCAAAACTTTAAACAAACCCTATTCTGACATATTGCATGCATACCCTGACTTTAAATTTGGTTCAAGGGAATACGAACCATGAACCTTCAGTGTACAAAGTGGTTCTGACTCCAAATTTTGCAGGATATATCATAGAAACTCGTAAAGATGAACCATGACAATAATATTTCATTAGAATATTCTCTGAAGCCTTAAACAAACCCTCATTTGGATATTTCTACCCAATCTCAAAATGCCTAAATTTCTAGAATTTAGTGGGGGGTGTTAGACAATCAACTACCCTTATCGGAAAATAAGTAACGACGCTAGTAGTGGTTTTGGTAGATTTATTTTTCATAGACTAGGTATTGTCATTCAAAGGGGTTTTGGTGCCCAGCTTGTTGCTAGGTTGCCAACCAAAAGCTTTGTTTGAATTCTATCTAAAATAATTAAAACAGAAGATAATTACTTGAAAAAAAAAGTAAACTAAATATTATAAATTGTTAAAATCACCATATTACCCTTACTAGAAATAAAGGTAATAAATATTATGGAGACTGTGAAAATTACCATATTACCCTTACTAGAAATAAGGGTAAAGTTCAATTACATATAGGAAGAAATTTTTTTATTATTACAAATATTAACGAAATAATCACGAATTGTTTAGATTTAATTACATACTGGATGGATTAAAATAAACAAATATCTGCTTTAAAGATAACAATCATAATCCGTAACCAACCGGAAATAATTCAGTTCGACAACGGTTCAACTCTCATGTTATAGATTAGATGTTCAAATCCCACGCCGGTCCTATAAAAAAAACAAAAAAAAAATCACAATCCGTATGACATTAATCTAACTAAATTTTTAATCGAACGAATATATTTACGGAAAAGTAAAACTCATGCGGATTGTCATTTTATCCGACGACCACAAATTATGATCCTAATGACATTAATCTGGCCAATAGAGAATTAAGATATATAATCCAACGGATATTAACACAAGAATAAAACTCATACGGATTGCCACTTTATTCAACGATCCATCATTCGTTTTAAATTGGAACAACATTTTAAATTCCCACCACTTTTTAAGATGTTAAAATAAGAGCCACTTTTATGTCGGTCCAATAAGGAGCTGGTGGTTGTTGACTCTTATCCTTCACGTGTTTGTTGGGAACTCTGTTTAATGAAGTGATTCAAGTGAAACCATGGAAGATATTCCGCCACGTGTTGGATGCTTGAAACTAGGGGTGTCAATGGGTCCGGTTCCTCCCGGGTACCATACTACCCGGACCCTATTATTTTTACCGGTTCCGGTTCCTAACGGTTCCGGGTCCGGTTCCAAAATTAGTGGACCCAGAACCGGACCCGTTAAAACAACTAGATACCCACCGGTTCCGGGTAAATAACGGGTAATTCAAGCTCAATTTTTTAACACAATACACTACTTAAATCTCGGATAGTAACCATTGTAGACGAACTAACTAAGTTCGAAAAACAAGATTAATCCCCTGAATAAAAGAACAAGAATTTCGAAAGTAAGTCTTTTATTAAAGATAATAAAATAACAGTATCATATGCTAAGCTTTATTAACCATGGAAATAAGAGTAAAATTGAATCATCTGATACCCGTGCTTGAAATATGAAAAGCCTAAACGAGGTAAAATTGCTCCTTATTTTTCAACGTCAAAGAAAGATGCCACTGGTGGTTTAGCTTCTACTAATTTAAAATTAAGAGTTGTTTGTTTGATCAAGATAGTGGACCACTAATTAATCACGTGGCATCAAAGAGTGAGAGAGATTTAAAAATATAGATCACCGAGAATGATAGATCATGTATTATGTACATATTTAATTATTTGAGCTATGGAAAGATGAAAACATCAGTGAGATGCAGCTCAAAGCATAATGATGAGTGAGATGTGATAGAAATTGAAATGTTTCGGGGCTCTAATACCATGATAGAAAATTGAGATGAAACTTCGGAGCTCTGATAGCATCTTAGATTTGTGGTAAGAGTAAGGATCAAATGTAAATAAAGAAGACACAAGAGATTAAAGTGGTTCGGCACGGACGCCTACGTCCACTGATGAAACCCCGTAGGGTGAATGATATATTGATCATCAGTAATCACTGAGATGATTTACAAACCCCACACACATAAACTCACATAAGGAGAGAGCTCTCAACTCTCACTTACTAAGGACCCAATCTCACTAACTTTGGATGACTACAAATGATACTACAAATGCCTATTTATACTAGTTAGCTAAGCCTCCAAGTGACCAACTCCAAATTGAGTTTTACTTCCTTAGCCTACAAACTAGACTAACATATTTATCACATGTTTTACATTATGGTATTTGACCAACCTCTCTTGATCATTCTAGATACTTTGAACTCTACCTAACTCTAGACTTCTTTAAACCTTGTTCACATTTGTTCATATTAGACATTACAAATTAGGTAATTCCAACACTTATCTAGAATATCTTTGACTATATCTTCATGGTTGCATTTTATTTGGAGGATATATTCTAACACCCCCCCTCAAGTTGAGAACGGAAATGTTTTGAAGTGATCGACTTGAACTGTTATTGAGAAAGATGGTTTATCTTGGGAGGAGAACGTGATGGCATGATTACAGGTGGAAGAGCTCGAGCTGGAAGGCAGTAAAGAAAACATGGCAGTAATGATGATGTTGTTTAGATGGAAGTTGTTGTGATGGGAGGATGACGAACTCGGTCTACTGTCTGTGGAGTACGATGACGTTCACGGGAGGGAAGAGCTCGAGATGCTGGTGGGTGAACTACAGATGCATCTATTGGTGGTACTACCGGTTCAACTGGTGGCTCAACTATGGGTGAAATTGCTGGTGAAGATGTTGGTGTACCTATTGCTTCAACTGGTGGCGCACCTATTGGTGCATCTGTTGGTGGAAATATTGGCGCTCCTCTTGGCGGGACTACTGGTTCGGATGTTGGTGAAACTATAGGTGGAAGTACTGGTGCAACGGAGAACTTGTTGTATGATAAGTTGAGATGATTGAGAGTTGAAGCCAAACGATTTGAAATATTACAAACAATTATTGCAAGTGGACTGACACCCCCCTCAAACTCGAGAGGGTCGAGTTTGAATACATCCTGACTGAAGCATGGCGGAGTGGATTGTAACACACGGATTAGGCCCGCCAACTGTGGTTGCACGCGGATTGTGGCCTATGGATTTCTTCCCATGCAGAAAGGGTTACACTGAATGAGTGGCACAGAAGCCACGGATGCACACTTGCGGATCTGAGTGGTACGGAAACCACGGACATACTGATGGAGGATACTGAGTGGTACGGAAACCACGGATACACTGATGGCGGATACTAAGTGGTACGGAAACCACGAATACACTGACACTGAGTGGTATGGAAACCACCGACACATGGATGGACACGGATAGCTCTGAGTGGAGTCTGGCTCTGATAGGAGTGGAAACTTAAACTTCATCTTGTAGCGGAAACTTAAACGCCCATTTGGATCGAACTTGGCTCTGATACCATGATAGAAATTGAAATGTTTCGGGGCTCTGATACCATGATAGAAAATTGAGATGAAACTTCGGAGCTCTGATAGCATCTTAGATTTGTGGTAAGAGTAAGGATCAAATGTAAATAAAGAAGACACAAGAGATTAAAGTGGTTCGGCATGGACGCCTACGTCCACTGATGAAACCCCGTAGGGTGAATGATATATTGATCATCAGTAATCACTGAGATGATTTACAAACCCCACACACATAAACTCACATAAGGAGAGAGCTCTCAACTCTCACTTACTAAGGACCCAATCTCACTAACTTTGGATGACTACAAATGATACTACAAATGCCTATTTATACTAGTTAGCTAAGCCTCCAAGTGACCAACTCCAAATTGAGTTTTACTTCCTTAGCCTACAAACTAGACTAACATATTTATCACATGTTTTACATTATGGTATTTGACCAACCTCTCTTGATCATTCTAGATACTTTGAACTCTACCTAACTCTAGACTTCTTTAAACCTTGTTCACATTTGTTCATATTAGACATTACAAATTAGGTAATTCCAACACTTATCTAGAATATCTTTGACTATATCTTCATGGTTGCATTTTATTTGGAGGATATATTTTAACACCCCCCCTCAAGTTGAGAACGGAAATGTTTTGAAGTGATCGACTTGAACTGTATTATGAAAGATGGTTTATCTTAGCGGAGAACGTGATGGCATGATTACGAATTGGAAGAGCTCGAGCTGGAAGTCGGTAAAGAAAACATGGAAGTAATGATGATGTTGTTTAGATGGAAGTTGTTGTGATGGGAGGATGACAGACTCGGTCTTGTCAGTGAGTACGATGACGTTCACGGGAGGGAAGAGCTCGAGATGCTGGTGGGTGAACTAAAATGCGAGCTATTGGTGGTACTACCGGTTCAACTGGTGGATCAACTATGGGTGAAATTGCTGGTGCATATGTTGGTGTACCTATTGCTTCAACTGGTGGCGCACATATGGGTGCATCTGTTGGTGGAAATATTGGCGCGCCTCTTGGAGGGACTACTGGTTCGGATGTTGGTGAAACTATAGGTGGAAGTACTGGTGCAACGGAGAACTTGTTGTATGATAAGTTGAGATGATTGAGAGTTGAAGCCAAATGATTTGAAATATTACAAACAATTATTGCAAGTGGACTGACACCCCCCTCAAACTCGAGAGGGTCCAGTTTGAATACATCCTGGACCTGAAGCATGGCAGGCGGATTGTAACACACGGATTGCGGCCCGCCAACTGTGGTTGCACGCGGATTGTGGCCTATGGATTTCTTTCCATGTAGAAAGGATTGATAGAAATTGAAATGTTTCGGGGCTCTAATACCATGATAGAAAATTGAGATGAAACTTGAGTCTCGATAGCATCTTAGATTTGTGGTAAGAGTAAGGATCAAATGTAAATAAAGAAGACACAAGAGATTAAAGTGGTTCGGCACGGACGCCTACGTCCACTGATGAAACCCCGTAGGGTGAATGATATATTGATCATCAGTAATCACTTAGATGATTTACAAACCCCACACACATAAACTCACATAAGGAGAGAGCTCTCAACTCTCACTTACTAAGGACCCAATCTCACTAACTTTGGATGACTACAAATGATACTACAAATGCCTATTTATACTAGTTAGCTAAGCCTCCAAGTGACCAACTCCAAATTGAGTTTTACTTCCTTAGCCTACAAACTAGACTAACATATTTATCACATGTTTTACATTATGGTATTTGACCAACCTCTCTTGATCATTCTAGATACTTTGAACTCTACCTAACTCTAGACTTCTTTAAACCTTGTTCACATTTGTTCATATTAGACATTACAAATTAGGTAATTCCAACACTTATCTAGAATATCTTTGACTATATCTTCATGGTTGCATTTTATTTGGAGGATATATTCTAACACCCCCCCTCAAGTTGAGAACGGAAATGTTTTGAAGTGATCGACTTGAACTGTTATTGAGAAAGATGGTTTATCTTGGCAGGAGAACGTGATGGCATGATTACAGGTGGAAGAGCTCGAGCTGGAAGTCAGTAAAGAAAACATGGCAGTAATGATGATGTTGTTTAGATGGAAGTTGTTGTGATGGGAGGATGACGAACTCGGTCTACTGTCTGTGGAGTACGATGACGTTCACGGGAGGGAAGAGCTCGAGATGCTGGTGGGTGAACTACAGATGCAGCTATTGGTGGTACTACCGGTTCAACTGGTGGCTCAACTATGGGTGAAATTGCTGGTGCAGATGTTGGTGTACCTATTTCTTCAACTGGTGGCGCACCTATGGGTGCATCTGTTGGTGGAAATATTGGCGCGCCTCTTGGCGGGACTACTGGTTCGGATGTTGGTGAAACTATAGGTGGAAGTACTGGTGCAACGGAGAACTTGTTGTATGATAAGTTGAGATGATTGAGAGTTGAAGCCAAACGATTTGAAATATTACAAACAATTATTGCAAGTGAACTGACACCCCCCTCAAACTCGAGAGGGTCGAGTTTGAATACATCCTGGACCTGAAGCATGGCAGGCGGATTGTAACACACGGATTGCGGCCCGCCAACTGTGGTTGCACGCGGATTGTGGCCTATGGATTTCTTCCCATGTAGAAAGGGTTACACTGAATGAGTGGCACAGAAGCCACGGATGCACACTTGCGGATCTGAGTGGTACGGAAACCACGGACATACTGATGGAGGATACTGAGTGGTACGGAAACCACGGATACACTGATGGCGGATACTAAGTGGTACGGAAACCACGAATACACTGACACTGAGTGGTACGGAAACCACCGACACATGGATGGACACGGATAGCTCTGAGTGGAGTCTGGCTCTGATAGGAGTGGAAACTTAAACTTCATCTTGTAGCGGAAACTTAAACGCCCATTTGGATCGAACTTGGCTCTAATACCATGATAGAAATTGAAATGTTTCGGGGCTCTGATACCATGATAGAAAATTGAGATGAAACTTCGGAGCTCTGATAGCATCTTAGATTTGTGGTAAGAGTAAGGATCAAATGTAAATAAAGAAGACACAAGAGATTAAAGTGGTTCGGCATGGACGCCTACGTCCACTGATGAAACCCCGTAGGGTGAATGATATATTGATCATCAGTAATCACTGAGATGATTTACAAACCCCACACACATAAACTCACATAAGGAGAGAGCTCTCAACTCTCACTTACTAAGGACCCAATCTCACTAACTTTGGATGACTACAAATGATACTACAAATGCCTATTTATACTAGTTAGCTAAGCCTCCAAGTGACCAACTCCAAATTGAGTTTTACTTCCTTAGCCTACAAACTAGACTAACATATTTATCACATGTTTTACATTATGGTATTTGACCAACCTCTCTTGATCATTCTAGATACTTTGAACTCTACCTAACTCTAGACTTATTTAAACCTTGTTCACATTTGTTCATATTAGACATTACAAATTAGGTAATTCCAACACTTATCTAGAATATCTTTGACTATATCTTCATGGTTGCATTTTATTTGGAGGATATATTCTAACAAGATGCAGCTTAAAGTACGGAAAGATGAAAATAAGTATAGTGATCACTGAGATGCGGCTCAAAGTTGAGACCTATGTAAAACGATCACAGTTAACCATCTTGTGTGGCTAAATTGACCTTGGAAGACATAATACTTGTAATTATGCCGGGTACCCGATACCCGCGGGTACAGCCGGGTATACCCGGATAGGACCCGTTAGTAGCCGGTTCTTAATCGGGTCTACCCGCCGGGTATGAAAAACACTAATGAGTCCAATATTAGGACCCGGAACCGGACCCATAACACCCGATTCCGGTTTCGGTTCCGGGTAATGGGTACCCATTGACAGCCCTACTTGAAACCACTCAATAAAAATTAAAATCCCAGATTCTCTCTAATGGTCGGGCGGTGGCTAAACTTAATCGCTCAAACAGGTTCGACCAAGCAAACACATTTTGAGTCGCTGGTCATCATATCTTAAAGTAAGTAGCTACTTACCCTGAAAAAGTGGTTGATATATATTTAGCTGGAAAAATATTTTACCGACAACACAACTATTGGGGTCGCTAAAATTAGTGGATATATATTAAGAGCGACCTAGTAATCTGGTAGTCGCAGCTTTAGTTGCTTGAAAATCTCATATAATCTCTCTAATGAACGGGTCGTCGCTAAATTTAGTCGCTCAGATAGGTTTGACCAACCAAATACTAATTGAATCGCTGGTCATCCTAACTCGAAGTAGGTAGCTACCAAACCAAAACGGCGGTTGCTATATTCTTACCGGGAAAAGCATTTTACCGACTAAACCACTCTATGTGGTCGCTCAAGTTAGTGGATATATATGAATACCGAGCGGCTAGTTTGATGGTCGCAAGTTTAGTAGCTTGATTCTTAAAGAGACCAAAATTTTGGGTGCTTGCTAAGATTTTATTTGGTTAAGTCATGTTTTCTTGTAGTGCAGTAACATGAGTTCTGCATCTGATCTGAAGTTTTCGTTTCCAAATCATATGGATAGGAGTCTTGTTTTTATGTTGGAGCCTTTAAACATACCCTGGAGGAGATCCAAGAGAATAGAGACACATATCTTTGAAATTGTATGTCATAATGACTTCTCCTCTCAAATCCAACTTGTATGTGTTCAACGCAGCCTTATGAGTGAATTCTTTCTACCACTTACAAGTCTCACAATGTAAGATCCGAAAAATAATGGTTTTGCTTGCAATTTTCATTTTCTTAACCCACAACATTGACACTCATCTTTTTGGTTATGATTCCTAATATAACACCTGCTAATGGAAGGAAGACAAGTAACGCAATCAGATTTGTCTTCCATTCCAGAAACCAAAATCCGGTGGAAATTTGCTCCCCCAACTGCTGCGAAGTAGATCTTAATTTATTCTTAAATCGGTATCATTGGATTAGTAATCATTGTTTTAAGTAATTCAGTTTATTCAATTGGATTTAGTCGGAGGAATTTTAGAGTGTATTAATATATCTTATTCGGGTAGTGTTGTATGTATTTGTAACAACTACTAGTATCTGTGGCTTTATCTGAACATAAATAGATCAGCTTGGAGCTTAGTTTTCAATTGTTAGAGGACAGTTTCTTTGGTTATCTTTTTTTCCTATTACAAAATTTTATTTAAGATTTTGATTCATCGAAGTGAAGCAAATCCCCATAATGAATACTACTGAATTACATCGATGAAGATAGTGTTTGTAAAGTCTTTTATATCTTCAAAGCTATTTATTCTTGAATTAATATCTACTCGTATATATCTTGTTGAGTCAGTTTTGTTTCCCAAGTCACTCTTATCAAAGTGTTCATTGTTCATTGTCATGTTCATTGTTCGTTACAGGGGAATTAGTTGATATCAAAGAGCATCCGACTCTGTGCACCCCTCTAAAACCGGGGTGCACATTCCTCCCCTCCCTATTGGAGCAACGGTTGGCCACAAAACCACTATTTACTTAATACCTTTTTTATTATAATTTGTAATTTCCTATTTTCACTCAATAAAAAATAAAAATCTCTGTCCACTTCTCGCTCCACCCTCTTGCTCTTCTTCTAATGTCTCCAAGTTCGTCGTTCTGATCAACTTTCGTTCCAAAAGAGATACACACTGCAAAAATTGGCTTCAAGAAAATCTCAAGAATATTTGGGGACTATTATCAAAGACGGGTATGTATGTATGATTAACTTGTTTATAACGCTGATGATCATATTTATATCTCATCATGTCGTATGTCGTATTTGACTATCTAAAATCCTAATTACTCCCTCCGTTTCACTTTAGATAATGTTTTTGGAGTTTTCATGCAGATTAAGAAATTGAGAGAGATAAGAAGGTTTTCCATCTATACCATTGAGAAAAGTCTTTATACATTAATTGTTATTAGTGCATTAAAAAAAAAAATTATAGTTCCAAGACAAAATATAAGGATGTAATTGGTAGTTTTGTGCAAAAATATGAAAACTTTCAAGTATTATGGAACAAAAATATAACCCTAAAACATCATCTAAAATGGAACGGAGGGAGTAGCTTTTAACAAAAAAATAAATAATCCTAATTAGCCTTACACTTTCTGTACGTGGATCCGTGTATTCTCCGGTGATTAAATTCCATGCTAATTGAAAATTCAAAATCAAATCACCCTTACACAAAATCTTTGTCATCTTAGGAATCCTTTTCCACAAAATTAAAATCCTAAAAATTTCTTCGTATATCCCAGAGAAAGAAGAAAAACACATGATAGATATCTATTTCAGGTTTGAAGTTTTCCAACCTAATATTAAGATAACAAGAAAATTTCTTTGATAATTCCAAATCGATGGGTATAGATAGAAGAGAAAAAACAAAATGAATTCAACCAAATTCTATGATGAATATTTTTTATTGAAAGGGCGATGAAGATCAGCCAACTCTGATTATTAAGAACGACAGAAATAGCTTTCATATTTTGTATTATCCATTAATAAAATTAAAATTAAAATAAAAAATATATAAGGAAGCTACGTATTTAGTGGAACATGGGAGAAACCTGTAGGAGCAGAATCTCGCAACAATAACTCTCTTGCGAAAACTTCCACCACATATGGCAAATGTGGCAAATTAATTACAGAAATGACGTAATAGACAACGACAGCATAAAACACGAGAAAGATGTGAATATTTTAAGGTTGTTATAAAGAAATCTCCTAGAATAAGGCGGGAGCTTGCTAGAACAAGGCGTGAGCTCGAGATAATGTAGCTGGAACTCGAGAGAATAAGGAGAAAGCTTGCAAGAGTGTGGAAAAGGATCCTAAAATAGGGGAAGTATGAGTTGTATGTGAGATGTCATCCACTATGTAAACACCTATATAAAGAGGAGAGCGGGAGAGAGAAGGAGGGAGACAATTTTTGTAAGAGAGAGAGAGAGAGATATTTTTAGAGAGAATGTATTTTTCTTTATCATCTTTTTCCCAAAAACTAGATCTAGAACTTTACACATTAATGGAGATTATCAATGTGAATCAAATGTAAATTTAAACAATCATAGTGAATAATCATGGATGTAGATCAAATTAATCGAACCATGTAAAAATCTGTGTGTCCATTTACAATTTTAGTATTTTAATCATAATTTTCATATCAAATGAGTTTAGATCAATAAATTATTATCAAGATATTACAAGGGGTGTGTTGTGGAAATTCCTGCAACTACAAAACCAGAGTCAAAGTGGTTGTGTGGCCAACCGTTACTCCAATAGGGAGGGGAGGAATGTGCACCCCGGTTTTAGAGGGGTGTAATTTAGGTTTGGAAAGAAATATTATAAGGCTAGACTTTAACCTTTTTTTTTTTTATAAGGAAAGGCCTAAAACAAGGATAAAGGTCAGCTTCAACTACTGGAGCTGGCCAAGCATGAGGCATAGACCAAAACATAGAGGTTTTTTAAAGTTTTGCCCAATTGGCCAACTCATGAGCCATCGAGTTACAAGTTCTAGGTTGAAAGGAAAAAATACAAGAGATTAAAGAGGAAGCAAAAAACTGAGTGTCTTTGAAGATGGCATCAGTTCTGGAATCCCCCTCGAAAATTCCTGAAGATAAATTGTTCCACCAGATGTTGAGCATCACTTTCAATAATGAGGTATGTAATCTTATGTTCCAAAGCTTTCTTGAGAGCTCCCCATATTTCTCTAGCTTCAGCTTCTTCTGCGGATAAAACTTCAAAGACCATAGTAGCACAGAGAGAAGCTTTACTAGTGTGATATCTCATCACGAAACCTGCACCATTGTCTCTAGATATATCATCATAGGCACCATCAGTATTACATTTGATCCAACCAGTCATATGGGGCATCCATTTATGGTCCAGGTTGATAGGGGTAGGACAAGGAGCTACAACAATGTTCTTCCTAGTTAAAACCATAGCTTTGGCTCTTTCTAAGACAAAATTATGAGATTCAGACAAGTTTTGAAAGACCAAATTATTTCTACTAGTCCAAATAGACCATAAAATAGCAACAAATACCTGTTGATCATCTTCAGATAACCTAGAGTTAGAGTCCAACAACCAGAAAACAAGCCATTGTTGAAAAACAAATTGAGTAAAAAAAGAAGTATTTATGCAGAACTTAGATAGAAAACAAACTTTAGAGGCAAAAGGACAAAGAACCAAAGCATGCATAATGGTTTCCATGGGGTCACAACACCTGGTAAAAGAAAAAGAATGCATGGGCATTCTGGTATGAAGAACAGTTCTAGCTAGTAGAGCATTTTTAGCTCCCTTCCAAAGGAAAAGTTGAATTCTGTGAGGAACTCTAATTTTCCAAATGTGTAACCGAAGAGTCTTATAGGGAGAGGGATAGGAGCCTCTGAGTCCCAAATAAGCATATTTTGAAGAAAATATCCCATTCTTTGAAAGGTCCCAAGCCCTACTGTCAGGAGTGCAAAGCTGGCTTTAGGGAATAGTGACAATCTTCTTAACAGAAGCATCGTCAAAATGAGTAACAAGTCTAGAAACAATCCAAGTTCTAGAAGTATTGTCAATGAAATAATCAACAGTCAAGATAGGGTTAAGATGGGTACCAGGGTTAGGAGAAGCAGACCCTAATGAAGGTATCCATTTATCACACCAAGGATTGATAAATTTCCCATCTCCAACAATCCAAGAAACAAAAGGTTTTATCAACTCTTTTATAGCATGAAGGCATTTCCAGGTCCAAGAACAATTGGAGGGACACTTAGCATTAAGAAAATTAGTTCTAGGAAAATATCTGATTCTTAAATTTTTTGCTAACATACAGTCAGGTTTTCAATAATTTTCCTAGCATTTCTAGCAAGCATAGCCAAATTTTTTAACTCAGATTTTCTGAACCCCAAGCCACCTTCATATTTTGGTGAGCAAAGCGTATCCCACCCCAAAAGATGTAGTTTTCTATCTCTGGTATCTAAGGATTCTCCCCACCAAAACTTGCATAGATGGGCATCCATCAATCTGCAAAGGTGTTTGGGGATAAGAAAAGCACCCATTTGATAGAGAGGGATAGCCTAGCCAATATGTTTAACCAGAGTGGTTCTAGCAGCCTGAGAAAGAAGTTTATGTAACCAAACAGTAATCCTAGCATCCACTGCTTGTAAAATACTCATGTGAGTTTGAATTTTATAAGACTGAAAAACAGTTGGGGTACCCAGATATTTATCTCCCAAGAGCAAGACAGTATTTTTGAAGATAGTTTTTTATAACACTGAAATTTTCAGGAGTGGTAGAAGAAAAAAGAAGGGAATCATCAGCAAAAAGAAGATGAGTCATTTCAGGGGCATTTTTACAAATTTTTATCCCTTTAAGGGAGCCATTTCTCTGGAGACTGTCTATATAAGAAGAAAGAGCCTTAGCACAGATAATGTATAGGTAAGGGGATAAAGGATCCCCTTGCCTAAGACCTCTCTCAGGTTGGAAAAAACCAGTGGGACTACCATTAAGCAAAACAGAGTAAGAGACAGTAGACACACACTGGTTTATAAGTTTTATCCAATTTTCGGCTAAGCCCATTTTTCTCAAAAATTTTTCTATAAAATTCCATTCCAATTTATCATAAGCTTTGGACATATCAAGTTTTAAGGCAGCATTACCCTCCACTTTATCATTATGATTGACAGAATATATGGCTTCATTTGCTAGAAGAATATTATCAGAAATACTCCTCTTATGAATGAAGGCACTTTGGTTTTGGGAGATTACTTTATCCATAAAGGGTTTAAGTCTGTTAGGTAGAGTTTTGGAAAGAATTTTGTAAATGAAATTGCATAAACCAATGGGTCTGTAGTGGTTGACTAACTCAGCTAAAGGGACTTTAGGAATAAGGGCTACATTAGTGTGATTGAAAACATTTAACATATGTCCAGTTCTAAAACAGGTTTGGGTCATATCAACCACAACATCAACCACAATGTCCCAATGTTTTTGGTAAAATAAACCAGTGAAACCATCAGGTCCATGAGATTTTTTTCCTCCCATTTGAAAAAAAAACATTTTTATCTCCTCAGCTATGAGAGGGACATTTAGAAAATCATTTTCCTCAGCAGAAAATTTGACAGGGAGATCCCTTATAATTTCCTCCTAAAAGTGCTGAGGTTGAGAAGAATAAAGACTTTTGAAATAATCTAAGAAATATTTCCCAATGCTATCTCTATCGGTTAGAGTAGAATTGTTAGAATCCTTGATCCAGTTGATAGCATTCCTTTTCCTTCTAAAAAGGGTGACTTTGTGGAAGTAAGGTGTATTTCTATCTCCTTCAATGAGCCAAACTTCTCTAGATTTATCTTTCCAGTAGAGTTCCTCAAGAGTGTAAAGATACTATAGCTTAGCTTTAAGTCTAGAAGTAGTGATGGAATTAGTAGGGTTAGAAATTTGTAGATTTAACAGGTCCTTCTTGATGGTAGATATATCAGTTTGAATATTACCAAAGGAAGATTTGTTCCAATTTCTAAGACCCTTCTTGGTATTAAAAAGTTTGTCTTTGAGTTTATAGGCTGGGGAGCCTATGACATTTACAGACCAAGAGTTATCAATAACATCCCTACAAGTAGGATCCTCTATCCACATAGCCATAAAATGAAAATTTCTAGGCATACAATTTTCCTCATAGTTGAAACCAACATGCATAGGACAGTGATAAGAAGAATCTCTAGGTAGGTTATTAACACAGAATTTAGGACAAAGTTCCTCAGCTAGTTGGTTAAGAAAACATCTATCAAGTCTTTCAAGAATCAGATCAAGGCCTTGTTGCATATTAGACCAGGTAAACCTAGGACCAGAGAAGCCAGAATCATGCATATTATGAATTAAACAGAAGTTTTTTAGAAATTCACAGTTAGAGTCTTTTATCTCTAGGCCACCATTCTTATCTTCATATCCGAGAAGAGTGTTAAAATCAACAATGACAAAAACTGGTTCATTTATAGGGGCTATAGTTTGGTGTGATAATTGCTCCCAAAAGGAGGCTCTAAGAGACCTATTAGGTTCACCATACAAAAAATGAATCTAACAATTTTTTGAGTGGATTATATCAGTAGTAGTCACATGGATTCCCCTTAAGCTAGAGGATATAACAGACAAATGAATTTCCTTTTTCCAAGCCAGCACCAAACCACCACTTCTACTAATACTAGGAACATTGAAAGTAGGGATATTTAACGTTTGGTACCCAACAAATGTCCAACACCTAGCTTTGGTACCCAATATTTCAAATATTAAGGGTTGGTACCTAGACTGCCGTTGACTGTTTAAGACACCGTTTGAACAATTTATATTTTGTTTTTAATTAATTTTTTATTTCAAAAATAGTTAATTTTACAAATCTACCCCTAAATAAAAATCCAATCATCATTTCATTTTTTCTGGCTTTTTGCTCTCACTCCCTAATAGAGAATTCAAGTGGATCAACAAGCATACTATGCACCAATCAATTATCCGAGCCTTCTAGCTATACATCACAAATTAATTCTTTCCAAATCACAAACTATAACTACAACTCTTCTTCTTACTTTTCTTAACAACAATATCACCAACAAACTCTGTTTACTTCTTGACGTAGGGAAGAGCTGTTGGTTCAAGCAAGTGCACAAACACTTTGTGTGCTTTTTGATGGTCATACAAGCATTAGCTCTCTATTGATTTCTTAGCCTACTGTATCTCCTTCCCTGTAGAAATTTCAAATCTAAAACAACCCATTCTCTTAAACCAACTGATACTCTTAAATACCAATCAATTCATAACATTCATCAAAAAATAGTAATGGCAGCATAAACTTCCTTTCAACGGTTTTCTCGGTGTGAAGAACCTTGCCAAATCAAACTCAACCACGCAAGTGTTATGCCACTGTTTTCTTTAATGTTAATCTCTTCCCTCCATCTACAATTTGGACGCCAGCAATGTGACAGTATCGCAATAAATTACACAAAAAGAGAGGATGGTATATCAATTAATTCAAAGAGGGATGGATTTAATTAGTACCTCTAATAAAAGCAGGACCATGATCTTGCTTCATTATGCTTAATACCACATGCTAATAATGATGCCCATCGTTGATTACAAGGGTTCCTGTAATTACCTTCTACTACTGCCACCACCATTCATCTGAATCATCTCACACAACCAAATAAAACCCCTAGGCCTAGATAGATAGTTTCACTATTTGAAGATCTCTCTGGTCCACTTGAATCACAATTTGTATCCAAATACAAATCCAAATTCGATTGAGTGTCTTAATTGGGTATTTCGATTCGACTTTCAGATGATTTTCACTTTCACGAAATTGAGCTCAGGGTATCATCAGCAGATAAAAATGAAGTAGATTTGTGTTAGGGTGCTCGTATCCCAATAATTTGACAGGATGTGAACCTTATTCGGTCTGGAATGTTACCGGAAAGAAACTGAAAAATGAAAGATTAATGTATGAAATGAGTAGGAGAAGTTAAGCCGCCGGCTGTTTCGGACTAAGTAGTAGATGAAGAACAAGGTAATTGATTTTCATTAGGGATGGAGGAAGACATACTATGCTTTTATTAGGGATAAATAGATAACTTTAACATTTTTTTAAAATTCAATTTAAAAACTAAAATAGAAAACAGTCAAACCGAGTCTTTTAACGGTCAACGTAGGGTCAAGGTACCAACCCTTAATATTTGAAATATTGGGTACCGAAGCTAGGTGTTGGACATTTGCTGGGTACCAAACGTTAAATATCCCTTGAAAGTACATGGAAAACCCATGTTTTTTAGTTTCCTGGAAGCCATATCTTTCCCCATTTTTTTCTCAGATAGGAAAATAATATCAGGATTCACATTTCAACAGAGCATACCAAGTTCTTTATTAGCAGATTTTTTACCTAGACCTCAAATATTCCATGCTATAAGATTGATATTATTGACAGGGAATTGATTTAGAGTAGGATTGATATTATCAAGAATTGGGTTACTGGGAATGGGATTTACCTGAGGAGGGGAGCCAAAATCACTTCCAAGAGGAGAGAAAGAAGTATCACCATTCTGAGTAGAACTTTGGGGAGAAACCAGATTGGGATCAGCAGCATTGAGAGGGGAATTATTGCAGACATCATTGCTTGTAGAGGAATTACCAGCAGGAACAGTGAAGTTACCCACAGAGTTAAACATGGCTTGGGTATTGAGAGAACAGTTGGATAGATTAATATCAGGTAGATCATCCAATTTGGTGATGGGAGAACATAGTTTAGCATAATCCGGTTCATTGGAAATTTGAGCTTCAGAAGTGGTACCTAAAGAATCTATAATAGGGGTGGCTCTGGTGTGTTTCCTTAGATCCGCTCATGGATTAATCTTTCTTTTGAGATTAGCAATGACACCTTTTTCAGCAGAGGTAGCAGCTCCTCTAGTGAAAATGGGACTGACATTAGAAACAGTGGCTATTTTGAATCTTCTTGAAGAATTGTTAGTCTGAGTCAGACCACTCGGAGTTGATACGAAACCAGTAATAGTAACAGAATTAGTCTGGATGATATTTTGCTTGCCAATTACTGGTAACCCTCTTTCCATTTAAGTAGTATGATGTTGTAGTGGGCCAACATCCAAAATCTTCAGAGCTGGAGATCTATTAATGAAAGGACCCATCTGGAAAGTATTAGATAGAAAAAACTTGGTTGGATCAGCTATATTGTTTTCAGTTGCAGCAGTCTTTCCCAAAGACTTTCCTTGTAATGTTGGGCTCATGGGAGTATCTTGGATATCCTCGAGAGTTTGAATATTTGTATCAGCGGTACCAGAGGAAGAATTGCACTTTTACTTTGCAGGTGAAGGCATCATGAGTTTTGAAACACTTGGCAGATTGTAGTTGTTGCGGCTGGAATCTATTTCTTTGAGCTTCTTCTGTTTAAGATTCCAAGCAGGGCAATTATGATCCTTTTGGTCAAGTATGCGATAAGAAGTGCAGAAGTATCTTGGTACTATGATGTGTCTGCATTCAATAAGGAATGGTTCATTTTTGCCATTAGTAAAGAGAGGTATACCAGTTGGTAAAGCTTTCTGGACTAGAATTTTGATGCAGACTTTAACATTCTTCTTGTGAGGGTGCTTGCCAAAAGTATTTTGAGCTTCAATGAGATCACCCATACTTGTAGTGAGTAAATTTAGATCTTCAAAATCAGTACATTCATTTGGTATATTGCACAATATAAACAACATGATTTCTTCTTCAAAGACGAGTTGATGATTTGGAGGCCAGCCTTCCTTTGGTAATACTTTCAGAATGGATAAGTAACCACAAATGAACCAAGGTTTTTGGGAATTAATTCTGTTAAAATCCTCTTCCGAGAGAAAACGGATGAGAACCTTATTTCTTTGACCATTGAACATAGTGACCGTAGGATTTTGAGCCAGGGGCCAGTTATTGCAGATGTAGTATCTGATAGAAGAAGTTGGGATGAGAGTTTCACAGCAAATGTAACCAGCCATACACCAATTACAGTTAGTATCAGCTTCATCTAGTATAACTTTCTTATCTATGAAGATAGGTTTTGTAAGGGTTGCAGGGAGATTTAGCTTATCTGACATTTGGGTAGAGAGAGATTGGATCTCAAGGTTCAGAGTATTAAAATCTCTCGAGGAAGATGGTTTTTCCATAGAGAAGGTAATGAGCATATATATTTCAAGGATTTTAGTACTCTTGGGATACTCAGAAGCTATTATAAAAAAAATGGTTAAAAAAGGAAGTTTTGCTGAGTATTATGCTGAAAGGTAATGGAAGCAGTGTACCATATGCAAAGTTTGTAGTCTTTTGTGTTTGAACCTTAAAAATAGAATGAGAATCTGGTGACCAAATCCTAAGCATATTTTAGTGAGATTTTGATGCAAGGTAACAAGATGGGGACTAAGGGTAGTACTTTGGGTGAGAGTTTTAGCATATGTAGCATCATTATCAGTAATAGACATTTTAGTATGATTTTTCTGTAGAGTGTTCACGTGAGTGCTATAAGGAGAGTAGCACCTCAGGGTGAAATTAGTGATATTGTAATAATATTTTTGGTACGGTATGAAAGGTTAGTGGATACTTATAGATTGGATTGTTGAGAATTTATTGCGCTTGTCATTGCTTGAGATGACGTTAAGATGATGATATAAACTTCCAAAGGTAATAATGGTAGAAAAGTGATGGGGGTATTCCTTTGTGGAAAGATGGGTGGGTGAAGAAATTTGAGTAGCGTTTTAGCGGTTATTCCTGGTAAGTAGACTAGACACTTTCCTGGATGGTATACCCCTAACTACAATGGTGCCTCCCAACTGATGCTTCCTTATCCAAATCTTCATGCCAATAAAATATAAATTAGTCCCCAAAGATAATAATCAAGGGCTAGTAACCTACCAAATCTCCTCTTAAAAGCACAAGGATAAGGTGTAGTGGTTAAAATTGAATTTAGGTGTTGGAAATAAGGAACGGTGGTGTAATTATGAAAGTAAAGGGTAGAAACAGATACAAGGCTTTTACTCAGCGTAGGATAATAATGGTTCTTAGGGTGAAAGGTGCACGCATGAGTTTGCATGGGAGAAGAGAACGAAGCGATTTGACGATTAACCAACCGCCATAAATGACAGTTAATGATAGAAATTACGCCTTCAAAAGATGGGTTTTGAAAGTGATTAAGAAACTCATTAGTTTTTTTACTGGAAAGGGAAAGGTTTGGGTAGAGATTGAAAGATGGAAAAATCAAATAGTTCTGCTTCCATAAACTCCTCCATATCAGATCATTATGACCAGGTAACAACACTGTTGAGTAAATTAAGTGTTGATGAATTGCAACAGTTAAAGATTTATGTTCAGGCCGATTTGGATCGTCATGAAGCGGTTCAACAACGCCATAGGGAAGAGGAATATCGCAGGCAAAGAGATGCACAACGGAAGGAAAGGATGTATGCTGAATGGGTACCTCAATATTTGAAAACACGAGAAAGGAAGGATAATGGATGGGAAGCAAAGAAGGAGGAGGAGGCTGAACAGAAGGCCAAGGTACCTCGATATGGGAGCGATACTGATAGAGATACCGACTCATCTGATGGGTTTGATGCTGATGGAGAGGGTGGGGAAGAAATGGGGACCAGCGACCTGGATATTGATTATGAGGATAGCAGTGAGCAGATGGCTGTAGAGCGACTTGAGTATGACGATGATCATCTAAGGTCTCGATTTGAAATAGAGATTTCCAGTCCCAAAAAGTACTCTCGGACCATGAATGAAGGGGAGAAGTTTCCATTAAGTGTGAGTGCCCGAGTTCTTTATTCAGATGAAGAGTCAGATTCTAGTGGTACATCTCCAGCACCATCAAGCAGCGAAGATAGTGAACGGTAAATGGAGGGAGGGTAGCAAGATGTGTGGTAGATGCCACAAAGTTACCAGGAGGAGCCAACTTTTTTGGTTGTTTGAAAATCTTGGAAATGATTAGCAAATTTTTTGTGAAAAGACTCCTATGGTGATTTCCTTGAATACCCGACTTCTTGAAGCTAAGATTGCAGGTGATGGACAGTTTCTTCCTATTTGTTTTCCTCTTTTCACAGTTGGATATTTTGTTATGGTGTTTAGGTTTCAGGTCTTGTGAAAGATTTGAAGCATACTTGGAATAGGTAGTGGTAATGGGGTATGTGTTGAAAGATTGTTGTTTTACAGTTTTAGTGGTGTTTATGTAAATGGGTTGTTGTTGATGAATTGTTTGTTGGGTCTTAGGTTCTTGATTTGTAATGGTGCTGAACAAGATGTTATTGTATCTGGGAATGTTGGTACTTAGAACACGATCTTTAGAGATGTTGCTGGAAACTTTGTTTTTGCTATTTGCGATGCCCTGATAGAAATTGTTCTTAGTTTTGATGTAAATTGAAGTAACTTGTTGTTCCTCTCTGGTAATGGACTTGATTAGATAACACAATAGACTGCAGAGAATGTAGTTGGTAATGATCAGAGCAAGATAAATGGTGTACAAATTTGGCTCTTATGTAAACATTAAAGCAAGAACACAGACTAGAGAGAAGCTGAGTTAAGAGGCCGATTTGCAGAGAATAACTGGAGGAGAGAGTATGTTGCTTCCCGTGCATATATTCTACAAAAGATTGCTAGACTTTATCAGAGCTAGACTTTAACCATTCATTCTCCCTTGGGAGGTGGCAATGACAGCAATTAACTTTTTTAATTATGCTCATCTTATACCGAATCTTGACTACTCCCACACACTAGCAGTCAACGTCTATGCTCTTATAATATTTGGTATCGTTTCCATCAGAAAAAATATAATTGATTTTTTTTCACTTGGACGAGTACTATTTTATTTTCAATAAATTAACGGGAAAAAAAAAACAAGGATTCATCTAAAAAATTTAATTTGTTTGCATGATAAAAAGAAAAATTTCATTGAATATTCTGATTAATTGCGGTTTCTTTCAAGCACTGATTGATTACAGTGATTATACTCGTAATACATTAATTTAGATCTCTGATTACAAACTTTGTAAACAAATGACAAACAACAAAAATTGATCTTCAAACAAAGTCCTTCATGGGGTGAAATTAGCTCCTGCAAAAGAAACAATGGGCCAAATTAATTATCTAACATTGAATGGAAATCCATTAACGGTCTTTACAAACATCTAAAAACCTATTTAATCTTGAATTAATATCTCCTTGCTTTTTTGTTTCTGATTTTCATTTCTAGACTTTTCTTCTTAGACAGTTAGACTTGTTATAGAGCACCTGATTCGTAGCAAAGCCTGTAATCTAGGTTTTGAAAGAAATATTATAAGGTTAGTCTTCAACCATTTAATTCTCACTTGGAATCTGGCAATAACAACAGTTAACTCTTGCAAGTTCCTCAATCTTAATCCGAGGCTCCCACATGTTACCTTGCAGCTTAGTTAGGTTTAATATCAACAATTCTAAAATCGTTGAAACTTTTTTATGGCGTCACATAATGAACGTCAGCAGATAGATGGTTCAAGTCAACACCCTCACCGCTTGGCCAGAGAGGCCAAAATCCTCTCTCGTGTTCTGGTCTTTCTGTAGGTAACAAATCACATTCAAACCAGCCAAACTTTTTTATTCTGGCAAGAATTGATAATCTTATTATTATTATTGTATTTGATTAATTTTGATTTGATTTGTCAAGTATGCTTCAATTATTATACAGTAGTATGAACTCAAAAACTAGTTCAAATGAGAACAATAATTCAAATTGAAAACATCAATAAGTTAAGCATATAATGATGAATATTTGATGTATTATGGATATTCAATAATGATAATTATATTTATAAACCTCTATTCCAAAGTCGATAATAAAACATATAACCTATTTCTAATCATTTTTTGGAAGAACATATCAAAACTTATTCTTGGAAAACCTTAGCTAAAAACCATGAATGCACAACGATTTAGTATGCAAAGCAACTCATCTACATCGACGAACTACCGTCATCATCCATCTGCGGGGGACTTCTTTCTAGATTCGAGGTTTTTGATTGTATTTTTGCCTGGTACAACATTAATCTTAATCTTGATTGTGATTCCATCAATTATTTCTTATATTACCTATATTTTCAGACCTTTAAGACCTTATGCTGATGTGAAGAAAAATTGGGATACTCTTAATATTGTGGTAGTTTTCTTTGCTATTATTTGTTGCCTTCTTGCTAGAAACGCTAGTGATGACAGCGGTCAAGCTACTAATATTGGCGGTGAGAGGAGTCAGGGCCGTCATGAAACCATTGGTGGTGAGAGGGATCATGGAAATCATGGAAGGACTATTGGTGGTGATAGGGGTCATGGCAGTCATGGGACTATTGGTGGTGAGAGGGGTGATGGCGGTCAAGGGACTAATATTGGCGGTGAGACCGGTCATGGTGGTGGTCGTGGGACTATTGGTGGTTACAGGGGTCATGGAAGTCCTGGGACTATTGGTGGTGAGAGGGGTCATGGAGGTCAAGGGACTAATATTGGCGGTGAGACCGGTCATGGTGGTGGTCGTGGAACTATTGGTGGTGAGAGGGGTCATGGAAGTGGTGGGACTATTGGCGGTGAGAGGGGTCATGGAAGTCATGTGACCATTGGTGGTGAGAGGGGTCATGGCGGTCAAGGGACTAATATTGGCGGTGAGATCGGTCATGGTGGTGGTCGTGGAACTATTGGTGGTGAGAGGGGTCATGGCAGTCGTGGGACTATTGGTGGTGAGAGGGGTCATGGCAGTCATGGCACTACGGGAAAAATCATCATTGACAACACTTTATTAGCGTTGTCGTATACCTACGACAACGCTTTTTTATGCATTGTGTAGGTGGGGTATTGTATAAAGTCCAAGCTTTTCTACAATACCTGAATAAGAGTTGTAAAGTGTGATGTGATTCATGGTTCGGCAATATTTTCCCAAAGTTGTGATTTTGTTTCTATTTTTTTCTGAAAGCCTAACACAACTCTTGTTTGTGTTGTAGGACTATTTTACACAACAAAAGATGTGTATCGTAGAAATATGTAACACAACACTTGTATAAGTTGAAGGACTATCTTAGACAACCTAGGATGTGTATTGTAGAAATATGTAACAACTCTTATTACTATTATGAATAAGGTTTGCACGACACTTGTTAGAATTGTGGAAAAATGTTGGACAACACCTATTTATGTTGTAAAGACATTCTTTCACAACCTCTGGTTTGTGTAGTTGAAATATGGAACACAACCCTTATAAGATGTTGTGTGCATACAACTATTTTGAAAAAAATTTGTAGCGGAAACCGAATTGCCGAAATATTTCACATTCACATAAACCTGCCAGTACACATTTACATTCATTCAGGACCTTCCACTCCAATTGCATTACCTAGCTAACTTCAAATTACATTGTATGATAGATTCTTTGAACATGACTAAAAATATCATATAAATTGTAAAACGCAGATATGGGCCTCCCCTACAAATGTGGCAGTAGCATACACGTTTCAGTATGGTAGTCTGGATTACATTGCTAAATGGAAGTGATCCGCTTTTTGCTACACACTCTCTTCTTGGTAAACCGAACGACGATTATGGGAAACATAGAGGTAGATGATACCGTATAGAATTGTCTTAGAAGTTAAGTGCCATAGTTTTCAATGAACTTCATATCAGTTGGCCTAGCTTTAGCACCTGCAAATCGCTGGTACTCTTCAACTACAGCAGGAAAACACCAGTTCTGCATTTTTATGAAACAGCCAATAACACAACCCGTCCTATGCTGTTGTTCATGCAAAAGAAAATTTATCAGAAAATTAATACTGCTTAATCATTTTTATATGGCCAGAAACAAAAAATATAGAAAGGCTTGTAGACTTGCTACTCATATGGAGGTCCAAAACTCCCATATTTTAGTTCTACGTGTGTACAGAGAAGTGAAATTATCTTTCTGTTGGTGCATATGTATCTTTGCATGTGTGTGAAAGAGAAAGAGGGATGTAGCCTACCTATTATGATGCACCATCTTTGGAATACGCCTTTAAGTCCTAATGGTTGTTACGAATAAGCATCCCTTGGAGTGATAGGTAATGATCTTTGTTGTCTCATGTCTATTCCAAATAATTCTTCCGCCTTCCTTAACGTTTCCTGGATAACAGGGAAAAGGACAAACCAATTTTCTTAGTTACGTTGGTTCAATGACCAAAAGATTTTACCTAGAGTTTCAAAAATCACAAAGCAGTAAGTAATGACCTCCTGATTTTGATTTTGAGAATTCAGCTCCTTGATGGAAAGAAATGCATTGAACTGCTCGTAAGACAACCTACTCCTGCAGTTCCAAATATCCACAATGGGTATTACATATCAACAAACTGAAAAAGTTCTAACTAGAAACACATTCCAACATAAAAAATACTATCACTACTGACGAGTAATGTGACTAGAATACTTGCATTATATGGAAACTAGTTACACATTCCAACAACATTCTGTTGCTCGGAACACAACGAGATTTCGATCGTACATTCAAAACTACAATAAATACATCACACATAATTTCTAAAGAAAAGTGACGGTCATATGTCATGTTACAACTAATTTTATGTTCTCAAATGAGACTGAATTTTCTACAGGGATAACTACACAAAGTCTTCTAGTTGGGGTAATTCCTATTATCCATTTATTTCAAAACATTTACAGCTGAATCATAAACAAAATGGGTCTCACATATCCAAAAATCAGACAAATCCATGTAGTTTAAGTGCCTCATTTTAATTTTAAGAACTCTGCGACGCTGTACAAATTCTTTAGATACAAGTCTCTATACTACCAAAGTTTCAGCCACTTTCCCTTATTTGATTAACCTGAAATTTTAACCGAGTGTTCCTGACACATCTAAGTACAACATATTCAAATTTCATTTAATTATAACGGTTATATCTAAGCTCATGGATCCAACAGTATATATATATATTCTAGATGTCAGAAAAACATATACACAGTTCGTGTTAAAGTCTCATCATTTAGACTAAGTTTCCAGGTAGTTCTAACATTGAAACTCAAGTACCAACAATATTAAATTATAAAGAAAGAATATCTCGTCTTCTATGATGCTTCACCCTTCCATAGATCATAATACAATAGCTACTTATACATGAGTAAAGTAACACATTGCCAATTATCAAAGGACATGTATAGCCATCTTAATACCCAAGCAAGGAATACATGAGCTATGGAAAAGCATTATCAAGGAGGCATAACGAAGATAATCATATAGGTATACTCAACACATATATGTCATCCGAGAAGATTGGCACTTAAGAAGTAATTAACTATTTTACTATTGGTTCAAGCCAAAGCTATGTATAAGCAATTTAGAGCTACCGATTAGTCAAAATGAGGTAACTAACAAGGTGATATTAGCCATCATATTTAAGCATATGCATGTTTTTGTAGAGAAACTCTTGAAAATGGTCAAGATTTCTGAACCTTGATTCACTCCAATCTGAAACCAAATAGCTTTTCTCTATCATAATCATACATGTAATTCCTTTATCCCATAGAAACTCAGAAAAAAAAAATGCTAGCATAAACATTCCAACATGCAAAGCATCAATTAAATTAAAGATTAAAAAAACAAAAACAAAAAAAAGCAACAAATTATATTCCCCTAAACTAATGAAAAAAATTTTCTAAAGAAAGTCCATAAATATGACTCTTAGGAATTACCTCCCGAGTATCCCAGCTACTGGTCACAGGCTTGTTGTCATTGTTTTCAAGTATGATATGTCACAATTGGACATTGGGAACATCTTTAACTATGTGGCATTGGACTGAAAAGACAGCCATTCCACTTGTCTTGCTACCAAAAGTCCATATCCTTCTTGAAATCAACTTGTTCAGTCATTTCATCTCGGCCAACAAACTGCCCGCTCCCATTTACCTGAAATTACCATAAAAAGTTGACTTATCTGATTGATAATGATAAACCGATTTGTTGTTGTTTTTGTTAAAGGAAATGACGGTACCTTTTCAGTGTGATTCCAAAAATCAAAGTATGCTCCAGAGACATCATCAAAGTGCATCTACTCAAACAAATTAGGAAATGTGGCAATTCAAATACCAAAACCAGATAGGATTCTTTCTTGGATGGCATAAACAGGTTTCCACCTTCAAGTTGTTGAATACTGTATTACATGATCCCAATGAAATGAACACAAAATAGGGGTTAAATGTACCTTGTTTAGGAATTCAAAATCCGAGAGAAGTTTAACCGTTGCCTCGTATTCCTGCATAAACAGATGGATTGCACCCAACACCTAAAGCAATAGTAGCAGATCACCAACCACATCATCTAGACAGCAACACATTCAAACCCATCTTTAACAAAAGCTTCAACAGATCCCAAATTCTCATCAGTTCTTCCATCAGCATCACACCACCAACAACATTTTTTCAACTTTCTGTAAACCCAAATCCCTCTATCACCGTAATCAATTGAGAGTGACCACCGGAACCAAGTTCTCTGATCTGTTCATCATAATCACCAATTCTTCTAGATTCATTCTCATCTTCTGATATCTCGAATCCAATCTCAATAAATCACTTGAACCAAAATCTCAGGATTTCACAGAATTCTGTACTGAAATTCAACAAAAAAAAATAGTAAGTGGAAATTCAATGAAGGTTTTGTTTCTTAACATGGAGAAAAACAAAAAATTTAAAAGAATTGATGCCAAAATTAAACTAGGGCTTGTAAAAAAAATTGAGGAATACTAAACCTGTATCAACAGAAAATTGAGGAATGCCAAAATTTTAAAGGTCGCCTGTTTGTTTGGAACCGAAAATGCGGTTTTATGCTGATGAAACTGCAAAATCAAAAACCCAAATTAAATCAATTTCCGATCCTCAAAATGCAATAAAAACCTACAAATCCTGTAGAATTCGATGTAAAGGAAAAGGGATTCAGAATATTACCTTTCTAATATTGGATGTTGCCTTAACTGATATCCACCATTAACAAACCTTAGATTTTCTGTTCTTGGCTACATCAACAATCAAATCGAGAGAAACCCCCAATTTTAATCTCAAACCCTAACTCATGAGAATCTCAAATTCTTCTCCTATGATTCTTCCCCATATTTAATCTCGAGCTCACCTTGTTACTGATTTTCAAATCAGACACCACAGATCCAGTTCCTCCTCTTACTCACCAGCTTCACAACATCAACCTAATTTTCAAAATAAAACATACCCATCTCTAATCCTTCCCCTAAAACTTCAATTTCAATTTCAGTCACTTGATTCAATTACATCAAGAACCCTAATATCTATTTCGGGGAAAGAACAGAAACCCTATCATCTTAATCTTCACTAAAATTCACACAGAAACACCAACTCCTTTTTATTGTATACATCCTCACGAATTAATTTTCCTCAATTTCACCTCTCGATTTTCAACAGAAGAACACCAGAGAAAAAGAACGAAAAATAAGAAAGAAGAAGAGAGAATAAGAAAAAGAGAAAATGAGTTTAAAAGAGCCATTGCAATTTCATCGGACTACTTGTTAAAGATCTAACCAATCTACAACGAGAAAGGATTTTGTGGAGGTAGTTAGGTTTTTTGTGAGTTAGGGAGTAGAAAATCAGAGAAAGAGCATGGGAGGCACAAGATGAGAGAAGAGAGCGAGAGGAGGAGAATGAGTAAATAATTAGTTTTCTCGATTCCCAAATGATGGACGGACCATATTTATTTTGATCCACTCATACGGATTGAGGAAAGAATCTGACGGTTGAGATTGTATATGTGATGCTCATACGGATTGAAGCATTTGTGTTTTCCTTTGTGCTAATACAAACTCATGTATTCTGTTTATTATCAACCTTCGGCGTGAAACAAAAATACAAAAAAAATATCAATAAATTTAGGACATTGTTATCGATATTTTGATATAAAAAAATCCAAAAACTGTATAAGAATGAAGCCGAAAAATATGAAGTGAATTCAATAATTGGTGCTTTCTCTTTGTGCTTCGGGTTTTAATTTCGACTAGTCACATAGGTCATGAAGTAATTTTGACTAGTCACACATGTCATGAGGTAGATTTAGTTCACACTGGTAGACTCATGTTATAAGATTACTAGACTAGAGATGGACCAAGAAGCTCTGGGTGGGTTCTGACTTCAAAATTAGTAGGATACAACATCGAAATTGATAAATATGAAGCTTTGTGTTGATTCAAACTTCAAATGTGGTATAAGACATACAAAATATGAACCAAGAAGCTCCGAGAGGGTTATGACTTCAAACTTAGCATGATACATCATCGAAATCGATAAATATGAAGCTCAATGTCGATTTGAGCTTCAAATTCGGTATAACGACAAACAAACTATGAACCAAGAAGCTCCGGGAGGGTTCTGACTTCAAACTTAGCATGATACATCATCGAAATCGATAAATATGAATCTCAGTGTCAATTCGAACTTCAAATTATGTATATTCGAAATCGATAAATATGAATCCACCCATCTATAGGTAAGATTCCATCGGAATATTCCCCCAAAACCTTAAACACACCCTTTTTCATCAACTTCGATAATGAACTTAGCTCCGAGCTCGAAACCTGGCCGCGAGTGGTATACTATAAGTTGGAAACTTCGTAAGAACGATGAATCCATCCATTTATAGGTAAGATTTCTTCGGAATAATCCCCAAAAACTTAAACAAACCATATTCTGGCATATTGTATGCATACCCTGGATCCGAGGCGAAACCTGGCTGGGAATGGACTACTATAAGTCGGAAACTTGGTAAGAACGATAAATCCATTCATCCAGTTACAAGAAAGATTCCTTTGAAATATTCTACGTAACCTTAAACAAACCATATTTCTGCATATTGTATGCAAACCAGAGTTAGCCCTGAGTTTCTCGTTCGGATGAACTGAAGACGCAATATATCAGAATTAAACATCACATGTTCAAAGATTACTAGAGTTAGACCAGATTTTCCCATTCGGATGAACTGATGACAAAATATATCAGAATTGACTATTTGGTATAACGACATACAAACTGTTGATTGAAACTTCAAATTTGATATATAACGGCATACAAACTTGGTAAGAACGATGAATCCATCCTTTTACAAGTAAGATTCCTTTGGAATTTTCTCTGAAACCTTAAACAAACCATATTCTGGCATATTATATGCGTACCCTGGCTCCTCGATCGAATCCTGACTGTGAATGGACTACTAGAAGTCGGAAACTTGGTAAGAACGATGAATCCATCCAATTACAGGTAAGATTCCTTCGGAATATTCTCCAAAACCTTAAACAAACTCTATTCTGGCATGTTGTATGCATACCATGGCTCTGAGGTCGAAACCTGGCCGTGAGTGGACCACTATAAGCCGAAAACTTGGTAAGAACGATAAATTCATCCATTTACATGTAAGATTCCTTCGGAATATTCCTCGAAACTTTAAACAAACCCTATTTTGGTATACTGTATGCATAACCTGAATCCAAGATTGAAACCTGGCCCTGAGTGGATCATTATAAGCCAGAAAGTTGGTAAGAACGATGAATTCATCCATTTACAGGTAAGTTTCCTACAAAATATTTCCTGAAACCTTAAACAAGCCCTATTCTGGCATGTTGTATGCATACCATGTCTCCGAGGTCGAAATCTGTCCAGGAGTGGACTACTATAAGTCGGAAATCTTGGTAAGAACAATGAATCCATCCATTTACATGTAAGATTTCTTCGGAATATTCCCCAAAACTTTTAACAAATCCTATTCTGGCATACTATATGCATAACCTGACTCCGAGATTGAAACCTGGCCCTGAGTGGACCATTATAAGCCGGAAGTAAGTTCGAAGCTCCAAGAGGGTTTCAGAGTTCAAACTTAGTATGATACATCATCGAAATTGATTAATATGAATCCCAGTGTTGATTCGAACTTCAAATGCGGTATAATGGCATACAAACTATGGAGTACGAAGCTCCGAGAGTTAACTACTTTAAGCCGAAAACTTCAAAAGAACGATGAATCCATTGATTCATATGTAAGATTCAATCGGAATATTCCACAGAACCTTGAACACATCCTTTTTTGGCAACTTCGAGACTTAACCTGGCTCCGAGCTCGAAACCTGGCTCTGACTGGACTACTATAAGTCGGAAACTTAAAAGCGACGAATCCATCCATTTACAGGTAAGATTTCTTCGAGATATTCTATGAAAATGACCAGAATACCCTTATTGGAAATAGGTAAAATAAATATTACAAAATGTGAAAATGACCATATTACCCTTAATGGAAATAAGTGCAATATATAAATATTATCGAGACTGTGAAAAATGACCAGACTACCCTTATCCGAAATAAGTAAAGTAAATATTACAGAATTTGAAAATGATGATATTACCCTTAATGGAAATAAGTGCAATAATATTATGGAGACTGTGAAAATGGCCAGACTACCCTTATTGGAAATAGGTAAAGTAAATATTATAAAATGTGAAAATGACCATATTACCCTTAATGGAAATAAGTGCAATAAATAGTATGGAGACTGTGAAAAATGACCAGACTACCCTTATCGGAAATAGGTAAAGTAAATATTACAGAATGTGAAAATAACGATATTACCCTTAATGGAAATAAGTGCAATAATATTATGGAGACTGTGAAAATGACCAGACTACCCTTATCGAAAATAAGTAAAGAAAATATTATAGAATATGAAAATGACCATATTACCCTTAGTGAAAATAAGTGCAATAAATATTATCGAAACTTTAATAATGACCAGACTACCCTTATCGAAAATAAGCAATATAAATATTACACTTTGAAAATGACCATATTACCCTTGATGGAAATAAGTGCAATAAATATTATGGAGCCTGCGAAAATGACCAGACTACCCTTATTGGAAATAGGTAAAGTAAATATTATAAAATGTGAAAATGACCATATTACCCTTAATGGAAATAAGTGCAATAAATAGTATGGAGACTGTGAAAAATGACAAGACTACCCTTATCAGAAATAAGTAGGATGGTTAGTGGTGTAGATTTCCATGCCCAAGGCTCATGATCGAATCCCCCCAACCTCATTTTTTCCAACATTATATACTTTTACTTCAACAACACTTATAAGTGTTTTGATAGGTTTCTCTCATTTTTTCCAACATTATATATTTTTACTTCAACAACACTTATAAGTGTTGTTATAGGTTTCTATTTAAAAAAATGAAAAATACCACAACTTGTGAACTGAAAGGGTGGTTGATGAGCTAGACTTCCTTGCAGTAGGTTCATGTTCGAATCTCCCCTCTAACATATTTTCCATTATCATATTTTTGTGTTCTTCAACAACACTTGTCAGAGTTGTGATAGGCTAAGTGACTACACTTATAAAACAGAGTTGTTATAGCTAAATGTCGTCACAACTCTTTTGCTTCAGGAGTTGTCGTTTGTTTTCTTAGCGCAACCCCTTGTTCCTAAGGGTTGACAGTGATAATATACGACAACTCTTTCTTTGAAACCAGTTGTAAAACATAGGACTTTCTACGATGTTTAGAAAAGTGTTGTAAAACCCCAGTTGTAGATGTATATTTTTCCCGTAGTGTGGGACTAATATGGGTGGTGAGAGGGGTTCTAGTTTTGCAAACGTGTATCCTCCACAAGTAGCAGCAGAGCTGGCACAGGTGGTGGAGGAGATAAGGATTGAGCAACGGGTGGAGGAAGATGTTGTGGCGGAAGAGAATCATGTGCCTCACCGACATTACCATCACCATCTTTACCATATACATATTCACCATCATCGTTCTTGTCAGCAAGAACCAGCAGCAACGCCAACAACGGAATCTTACGACACCCAGTATGCTAGTAATTCGAGGACCATACCGCCGGTTGATGCTTCTGTATCTAGTGAACAAGAAATTTCATCCCCACAACAAGCACCAACACCCCTAGAACCAACAGAATTACCCACACTATTGTCTTTCACTCTAAATACTTCATTGCCGCCGCCACCGCCACCGCCACCACGGAGAAGAAGAAGAAAAGAGAGGGAGGAGAGAATGATAACTCAGTCGATAAAACGAAAGAAAGCAGAGCTTGAGATATTAAAATCCCAGGTCACGACAATAACAACAGCACCGCCGGTGCCCCTTCCACGTCCACCTCAACCTCCACCGTCGCCACAAAAAAAACTTCCTTCAGAAATTTTTAAGAAAAAATAATAATCAGAACCCAGAGGCCGCTGCGCCTTCTCCATCATCAACCTCTACTAGTACAACCCAAAACACAACATCTCCACCTCTACCGCGACCAGAAGCTGGAGAATCATCTCGCTCGAACAAGACGCTTAATCAAGGAAAACCACCATTACCGACAACTTCCAAGGGTAAAAGAAAGATAGAATATTATTTCAATCTCCAGTAGAAGGGCTACCACCGCCTCCACCACAACCGGATGATCCAACTCCAGGGATGAGATTTGTTACTCGTGGGAATCTCGTAAGAATTCAAAGCAGTTCAATGCTAAGTAGTTCATCTGAGTTTATGGAAGAACAACCAACAACACCATCTTATGTAAGTTCTGATTTTAATAACAGAGCTAGTAATTACATCAATACAACTAGAGATGGATTTCAACGGGAGAATAACAATCCGGCTAGTAGTGATGGCGCCTCATCGTCATCAGCACCGATCCCAGATTTTCAGCTTTTTAAGTTTAACGAATGGAAGCCACCTCCTAGAAGTTGACTTTATGTTCAATATGGATATCTTTGGTATTGCATTTTGATTTATATGTTAACAGTAATATTTTTTTCACTATGTACTCAAAATAAAAAAGAAATAAAATTTGAGAAAATTTGGGGATTATATATGGTAACAATGGCTGACGGACACCAATTTGAGGGAAATTTTGAAGTAAAATTTGATAAGAAGCGTTTTTTGTCGTGCCAGATTGTGTTAGTTGACCTTATTGACAGATTTTGACTATTTGATGACGACACATGATTTGTTTTGGCACATCTTCATGCCTAACAGAGAACTTATCAAAACACAACCATGTGGAAGGTCAGTGGATCCAGATTTCCAGCGCTGTTCCAGATTTGCGAGCAGGAAACAAATAAAACTTTTGCGGGCCAAATTCAGGGTCCAGCACAGACCACCAATTTGAGGGAAAAAAAATCTCTAAAGACAAATTTCACTACGGATGACCAGCAACGTCCAGGCAGGAGTGACAAACAACTGCCGCACAAGCAAGGTTAATAATCACTAGCTAGTTGCAAGGACTTGAAGTCTTTGGCTTAAAACAAAAAAAGCTCTACAAAAAAAGCTCTACTATTCCTGGGGACAGAATAAGTTCTTCATTTCCTTAGAAAACGTATAAAGAATGCCATACATGATTTCAAAGTCAATGACTTAACACCCAATTACAGATTACTGAAGTTTAAATTCAGCTGATTGGACTCATTCCACCAGACATTTAATATACGTAGGGTTATAGTGGATTTGACTACGATATTTTTTTTTATTTCTATTTTTTTTTTCTGCTTACAGCTATGACAATAATCATACATGGAGCACCACCAGGCAGGCAGCAGCACCCACACTAATAAATCAAATTATGTATTGAGAGATTTGCAAATGGGTCCTTACCTCAGTTGTAAATGCACCCCTCCTCCAAGTTTTTAGGATGTAATCTTGTTCCCTTCAGTAAAGATACAGTACTGATCTATTAGCATGGTGCATGTGAAACCAAGACCGGTATTAATGAGGCCAATGTGCCTGATACAAATCAACCTGGAGGGAAAGTCAGAAAACAATATAATATTCATATCTGTCACATTCTGTGTCAAAGTCGATAACGGAACCCATTATTATTTCATAATTCAGTTTTCAGAGATAAAAGTATCACTACTTCATAGCTCATACAAAATCAAATATAACACCAAATACGAGCATTTTTAACTGAACATATCAAAAGGCAAATTCGTCTTGCAATAGCAAGTTATCCATAACTCAAGAGCAAAATCCCTGAAGAATGGAAGAAACCAGTGACACAGGAGTGTGCCACAAAATTCGTTCAGAAGCTATTCATCTACTATCTTAGGACATCCATCTCCGTCAGCTTTAATTTCGTTTTTATGTTATTCTTCGTCAAGTTTATCTAAAAGCAGTGCATTCTTTAATTCGGCTAAACAAAAATAGAGTTGTAACTTTTTATTCTGCTACTAATGTAATTCTAATCTTAATTAATGTATTGTAGTTCTTTTTTCCCGAAATCAAATTACATATATATAAATTAAGCATTATAATTACTTCCGGTAAGAAATTGTCATTTAATTTACATAACTCAATTAATCAATCAAAAGACTTATAATTGAACATCTTCAGTGAGATGCACTAGGTGTGACAACTTTTAACAAGAAGCGGTTGAACGTCTTCAACTACCTAAGGAATTCTAAACAATCTTGGAAAAGGAAATCATATTTTTCCATCTTCGTCATTCATCCAAAGATCTTCAAACTATTTCAACATCAGTTTTATCCCTCAGTCTATATCTATTGGCTTGCACGGTTAAAGAGACAAACTCATTTACTTCTTTCTTAATTGTCTGAAAACCATTTTCAATGGCGCATATAGCACAACGCCTCGGGTTGCGAGTGCCGCTGCAGAACTTCTCGTAAATATAGTTCCAGAAATTCAAACCCGGATAGTGTACTTCAGCAAGGTGAGTTTGTAGCAACTTGTAGTTTCTAAAAATAGCTAAATCTTCTTCTCAAGTATACTGAGCTGGTTGAACTAGCAAGGGTCGAGACATCTTTCGACAAGTAATAGTGAATGCGGAGAAAAAATTGGTGTGGATTTTCAGTTGAAATGAGCTGAATATATAGGGAAAAGAATTAGAATTGCTGGATGATGAAAATCATATCTATCTATTGGCGGTTGCGCGGAGTAAGTAAAACCGCCAGCGCCTTTTGGTGACCCTCGCGGTCATAGACGAGACGTGTGTCTTCTCAAGAAGCGCAAAGGGTAAACCATTAAATTTGCTCGTTTGTCCTCCCATTTATTTATTTTGTTAAGTCCATTGTGCGATCAAAATGAACAAATCCTTTATTTTATAAGTATAGAGAAACTGCCCTAATTGTGGTCAAGTCCACGTGTAGATAATGTCAGATGTTAGATATCGGACGACAATAAAGCTGCCAATTGATGTTATTCCCTCGTTGTGGGATCGGTTTTTTTTTCTTCCAATGTGATATCTAGGGGAAAGAGCTAGAATTCAGGCTTGTAAATGGAACAGTCAAACAGATTAGCTCATTGAGTTCTACCAAATCATATAGCATAATAATAAAAAAATAAAACACCATATTTAGTAAGTAAGTTGATTTATTTCAATTGATTGATCAAAATAGTGGAAGCACCATTACAAAAATATAAAAAACGTGCCTATAAATCTTATTCTTTTTCACGACTACATTTGTCATCTATCCGACTCTGGGAACAGTAGCAACGGTTTGTTGGGGGTCGTTTTTAACGTTTACCCAAACACGGTTGCAACAAAAATTGAGATCCCTAATGTTTCCCGTAGGTATGATAACCGCAGTCACTCCTGGCAGGTCTCTCTCAATAGTTGCTTTTGCTACTGCACCCGGCTTTCCAACAAGTTGTGGCCAACTCTTCCTTGCGGCTCCAGAACCTAATGCATGAGCAAAGCAAAGTATTTCTTCGCAATTGCTCAACTCATTTTGAAGAAACGAAAGAATCGCATGCTTACCGGTACAACTAATGCATGGAGGCCAAGGCATCTTGAAATCTTTCTTTGTTGGTGTTTCTTATTTTTCTTTTAGCAAGATGAAATCGTTTTGGAAACGAGCTAGAAGTGCACCTGATATCTGTTTCTTTTTAAGCATCATCCTTCCCCTCTTGCAGGTACTTCTTTTCATTTGAATCCGAATTCAGGTACAAGTTGTGCCGTCTGATATAATCAATCACTTCATCTACCGTCAGATACTTTATTGATAATCCTCTTGAAATACATTCCCTCATTCTCGAAGAACTAATCTGGTTCGGTATCAGTTCATCCACAACTCTAATGTTGTTCTTATATGCATTCAAAATCTCATCCCCGGAAATAATCTTCTCAACGTCAGCGCCTTCTCTGCGAATACAAACAATTCCATAATCTCTACATAAGGCCCTAATCTGCTCAGGGATCCATACTCCCGGCACACAAAAAGATTCCACTAAATCAGAACCACATAGCAGCATAACCTTAAGCGACTCTCTCCGTACCAATCCTGTTAGGGTACGGACCCTAAACTCGTCAAAAGTCCATGGGTAGAACTCAACTCGAAAAACGGTTGACTAGATGAGGGAACCCATTGACTTATAAACTAACAATTAAGCCCCATCTAATCAATGTGGGATGTTTGTACCCCTAATATTCTACACAAGGAAATGGGCAAGTTTTGGCCTTCAAAACCCCCATGTCGAAGCGCATGGGAAACAAACTAAGCTAGGCCTAGCTAACAAACACTCAATTCACAAGCCCAAGAGCAAAAACTCCAACTTGGGCTAGAAGGTTCCGCACAAGGACCACCACTTCACAAATTTCCAGTCCGGCAACCAAGTCCGCCACGATAACGGCCAAAGCCGGCGGCAAACCCCGGCGGACAAGTCCGGCAGCAAACCCCGACGGCCACGGCCGGCGGCAACCCCGGCGGCAAAGGTCCGGCGACAACTACCAGCGGTAATCGGCGGCGATTAATCTCCACTACTCGGCGAGGTGTTAAAACTCGCTCTAACATCGGCGATTAATCCCCGATTAATCGGGCAGCATAGATCCGATGGTGCCCGGTGTATTTTAATCCTGTAGCCCCGTATAACGCCGTTAATGACGACGTCAGCATATACCTGGCATATTCCGTCAACTATGAATGGCGTCAGCATCTTTGGTTAACTTTAACGCCGTTAGTAACGGCGTTGGGATATACGGGAATATTCCGTAAATGTGACGGACTTACAACGGCAGGTATCGCCGGCGGCCAACCCCGGCGGCCTATGCGAGCGGCAATCGCCGAGTATTGCGATCGGCGATGAATCGGGAACGATTTTAGGGGTTTGGTTATTTGGTGTATTGCGATCCATCTTAAATCCTGTAGTCCCGGCTGTTTACGCCCTAGTCCAATTACCCTGCGGATGTTTGCGGCCCTTCTGCTTACACCCACTTCTCTTACACTATGGGTTATCCACACCCAATGTGATTAATTAACCATAATGATGGTAGTTTCTGGAATTGATACCTGCATGGGCAGTTACTGCAGGGAGGCATGCAGGGACTATTATTTCAGGGACTGTTACTGAATGGAGGCATGCGGGGGACAGTTAATGGCAATTGATATCTGCCATAAAGTTGAAAAAGTAAAACGAAAATGAGCCATGTATAAATGGACAGTTTTATAACAAAAGAGGTATGCAATCTTTCCCATTAAAAAACTCATGCGAAATTATTCTCTTGCTAACTTAGGCATCGGAGGGTTTTTTGCGCAATACCCCCACTTTTCTCCAGTAACCAAGTCAATTGAGGATTGAAGCCGTGATCGATTCCCAGAAGCAACATCGTTCAAATTTCTGTGTTTGGGGTAGAAGAGATTTTACCTTACAAACAGTGGCGCCGACTATCGGTTTCAAGAAAAGAAATTCGTATTTTTACTAGATCGAGCTATGGCAATAATCAGACAGACTGCTCGAAGGTCTAATTCTACTAGCAATTCCCAACCGCGCAGGAGACGCGAAATTGAAAGGAACAATTTTGAGGTTCAATCTGCACCTGTTATACCCACTGGAAATAGACAGGGTCAAGATCATACTAATAACATATCGTTGGATCGTAGACGGGATCGAGATCGTATTAGTGAAAGAGCTCCAGATGGAAATCGTAGAAATAAAAAACAACTTCTGATCGATAACGAGGTTATTGATGTTGATAGGGAAAACCCAGATGTTCGTGAAAATAGAGGGTATGCGTTCGGCATCCCATCTAGAAGGAATGGAAATCGATAGGATATGCGTGATGGCCGCACCGCGACTCCCAGTACAGAGGAGGAACAGCTAATGAATCGGCTAGACGAGCTAGAGAAGGAGAACGCTATCCTGAGACTAGAATGTGAAAATCAACCGCGACCTGGATCTGGTGTTTTGAATAATCAGAGGGATCGATCTGTATGGCAGCGCCTTGGAGATAGAATTGAACCACAAGTCGCAGATTCTAATAGAGAAGTGATCGATAATGATCGCAGAGACAGGAATATATTGGTCACAGGAGATTTGCTGAAACGACCCAAGCGAGCAGGGGATAGGACAGCTGCAACTCAGCAGAGCGCGGCCAGAACTACATCTCATTCAATACGCAACATAAATGATGAGGAAGAGTTTAGAGATTGGAACGATGATGAAGATTTTTCTCATGATTACAGTGCTCGTTCGGACCAAGGAAGACCTGGAAAGCCACCTACTGAACCCCAGAGGAAAAAAAGGAGATCGGATAATCATATTCCATAGGACCGAGATTATGAACGGGAAGACAGTTCCTCGGATAGCGACCTAAATGCAATAACAGACGCTCGTCTTACCAAGATGATCGAGCGAGTGATGATGAAAAAACAATCCCGAGAAGAAAAGATGGAAAGGCTACATCGAGCAGCAGGAGCTCCGTTCAAGAAGAATATAAGAGAATTCAGACCACCAATGAATTTTCTAGTTCCAAAATTACTGGAATTCGATGAGAAAACTGACGATCCAGATCATCACGTTTTACACTATGAGACTGCCATGTCCTTATGGAAGTACAACGATGAATTGATGTGTAAAATGTTCCCGCAATCCATTACTGGGGGAGCTATAACATGGTTCAACCAGCTTCCAGCATAGTCGATCGGGACTTACCATAAGTTGATTGATGATTTTTTCTCTAACTACAAGTACAACAAACGTGATCGGAAAGGATGTCATTCACTGTTCCTTCTAGGAATCCGGAAGGAGGAAAGCATCAGACAATTCACTAGGCGTTTCAAGCAAGAGTTAGCGGATGTGGATGGAGCCAACGACCAAGTTATAATTGCGGCATACAAACAGGCTTACCAGCATGATCAAAGAGGAGTGTACGGTTCTTTGGTCAAGAGACCACCAAAAACTTTGGAGGAACTATATGATCGAGTTGAAGAGTACGCCCGAGTGGAAGACGATTCTAAAGCCCGAGAAGAAGTTAACAGGTCATCCAATCATCCAAATGATGGGAAGAAGGAAAAAATCCAAGAACCGTTCAAACGGACCGCATACTGATCGTGGCGATGCTCGAGAGAAAAATCAAGGTGAACGCACCGAAACTGGGTACCAAAAGTTTCACGATATGAAGCTGACCCCGCTGAACGTAAGTCTTACAGAGCTGTACGAAAAAATACAAAAGGATTTGAGCCCCCCACTTCCTTTGGAAGCAGAAACAAGAGATAAACGTGATAGAAGCAAATACTGCAAGTTCCATAAAGATCATGGTCACAAAACTGAGAACTGCCGCTCTTTACAGATCGAGATCCAGCGAATGATCGACGTTGGAAAGCTGCAATAGTATGTGAAAAGGGACTTTGGGAAAGGTCCTGGTAATTTTGGTACTACACATGTGATTAACGCTCGCGTGATTAACGTCAGTCACGCCAGGATTCATTCAATGACCAGGCGAGCACCGGAAGAAGAAACCAGAAGAAAGATCAGACAGTTGAAAGAATGGTACTTGACAAATCACATTGATTTTGTTAGCGGTAATGGAGCAGAAACTAAGGAGATTGGGTGCAAAAAGATCGAGTTATCTGATGCAGACATGGTAGGTGTATATGCTCCACATAACGATGATGTCGTTATAACTGCTTGGATTGGCATGTTTCGTGTGCACCGGATTTTAGTGGACACGGGAAGTTCGATGAGTGTGTTGTTTTCAGGAGATTATACCTCTATGAATCTCCCACATGACCTGATCGAGGAGGATGAAAACCCAATTATCGGTTTCAGCGGTGAAGTTACAAAGGCAATTGGAAAAGTGAAGATACCGATAACAGTGGCTGACAAGTCCGTCTTGGGAACTTTCTTGTTTCTGGATTGCAGAGCACCCTACAACGCGATCGTATGACGAGATTGGATGCATGAGATCGATGCAGTCACATCATCTAATAATCAGTGTCTGAAGTTTATTACCCTAGACAGAGTTGTGAAAGTTAGAGGAGATCAGATGGCCGCCCATAAGTGTCATGAGAATGCAATGGATGAGTACAAGAAGTCAGAAGTCAGTGAAAACCAGATCATGCGGGTCGAGCAGAAATAACAATTACAGAACCCTCTCCCTCCAGAGTCATATAGGGGAGAGGACGCAGCTGAACCCCCGACAGTCGAGAAACTGGTCGAGGTCCAGATTGGAGATGAGGAGCATAAGACAACGTTCGTAGGGGCAGATCTGCCGGAACATGAATGCGATGATTTGATTACATTGCTAAGGCCAAACGCCGACGTTTTTTCATGGAGTTTTGCTGAGATGCCAGGAATAGACCCGAATGTAGCTTGCCACAGGCTAAATATCGATGAGAATTTCCGTCCCGTTCGACAGAAAATCAGGAATATGGCGCAAAGCAAAAAATATGGAGTGACTGAAGAGGTCGAAAAACTGTTGGATGCAGGATTTATTCGACCGGTGCAATATCCTCGATGGTTGTCCAATGTGGTAGCCGTTCCAAAGAAGAATGGTAAAATTCGTGTCTGTATCGATTTTACCGATTTGAATAAAGCGTATCCAAGTGGTCCGTACCCGCTACCAATGATAAGAGATTTGGTGGATAAAACCGCAGGGTTTCAAAGACTGTCATTCATGGACGGTTTTCCTGGGTATATATCAAATACCTTTGTTCGAGGACGATCAAGAGCATACTGCGTCCGTGACTGACAGGGGAGTTTACTGCTATACGGTAATGCCGTTCGGGCTAAAGAACGCAGGGGCAACCTACCAGCACTTGGTGGACCATATGTTCAAGGATATTATCGGTAAGTCGATGGAGGTATACATCGATGATATGGTAGTGAAGTCTCAGCAAAAAGAATCGCATTTTCTTGATCTGCAAAAGACGTTCGATATCTTAAGGCAGTATCGTATGATGCTCAATCCAGTAAAATGTTCATTCGGGCTGTCATCAGGAAAATTCCTTGGATACCTGATGACACACAGAGGAATCGAGGCAAATCCATATCAAATCAGAGCCATCAGAGAAATTCCATCCCCAAGAACGAAAAAGGAAGTCCATAAGCTAGCAGGACGATTGGCAGCCTTGAACCGTTTTATTTCACGCTCGTCGGATCGATTCAAGCTATTCTTTGATGTTTTGAAGAAAGCAGTGAATTTTGGTTGGACGGCTGAGTGCGAAAGGGCTTTTGATGAGATAAAGAAGTATTTGTCAACCCCACCGGTTTTGGTGAGTCCAAAAGCCGGGCAACCTATTGGAGTTTATCTGGCTGCAACGGAGAACGCTGTGAGTGCAGTGTTGTTCGTAACGGATCCATATGAGAAGCCTGTTTACTTTGTCAGTAAATCCTTGACGGGGGCGGAAACACGGTATAATAAAATTGAGAAGATAGAACTTGCACTATTCCATGCATCTCGTCGCCTAAAGACTTATTTCCAAGGAAGGCAGATCGTGGTATACTCGGAATACCCACTGAAGCGAATCCTGGAATGTGCTGATGATTCCAGTCGACTAGCCATATGGTCAAATTTTCTGGGGGCGTATGACATCAAGTACGAAACCAGAACTGCTGAAAAAGGACACGCACTGGCTGCACTGCTAGCAGATTTTCCGGTGGACGATATAGAAAACGGTTCTTTGGAGAAGAAGAGGAGTTGTTCAAAACCACTGAGCCAGTCATTGATCAGACTGGGGGCGAGACTGCAATGGAGATCGATACACTAGAACCATTGTGGACCGTATTTACTGATGGGTCTTCAAACGTCAGTGGTGCTGGAGTGGGATGCGTAATCCTTACTCCCGAAGGTTCGAGGATCGAGAAAGCAACCAGGATGGGTTTCCAAGCATCAAACAATGAAGCTGCGATTATCGGTTTAAAAGCTATCAAGCAGTTAGATGCGAAGAACGTGAAGCTGGTGACTGACTCCATGCTAGACGTTAACCAATTTCTGGGGACCTACAGAGCAAAGGAGGAGAGAATGGAATTGTATTTGGACCATATGAAAGAACTGGCAAAAGAGTTCGACCAATTCTCTATTGGGCAGCGACCACGATTGGAGAACATGCATGCAGATGCTTTAGCATACCTGTCTTCCGCAGTACCAACAGATACCGCCAGATTCGTTGTAGTAGATTTCCAAGAGTTACCTAGCATCTCCGACAGCCATTTTGTTTTGTCTTTCGAACACGCTAGTGGGGGCGAGAGGGCAGCTATATCATCACAGGTAGAAACGGAGAACATCGACAGCAATATGGATATTGACAGTCCGGTGATAGACAAATCAGGAGATCGTGTTGAAAACACTGCAGACTGGCGTCGACCTTACATCCAATACCTGACAACTGGCGAACTCCCTGAGGATGAGAAACTTTCTGCAAAGGTGAAAATGGAATCATGGAGGTACTCAATGATCGAAGGGTTGTTATACTGAAAACCTGTATCTTTGGAGCCATTTTTGCGATGTGTATCAGCCGAGGAAGGACAACTGATTCTGGCAGAGGCTAATGAGGGAATCTGTGGAAGCCATTCTGGAGGGCTCAGTCTCGCGCACAGGATACTTACCCAGGGATATTTCTGGCCATACATGCAGAGATATGCTAAAGAATATGCACAGAAATGTGTGCCATTCCAAGAGCACGCTCCAATTCCGAAAAGGCCAGCCAACGAGTTGCATCCAGTTTTCAGTCCCTCACCATTCTCTATGTGGGGATTGGACATCGTTGGACCACTTCCAAAAGCTCCTGGAGGTGTCAGATTCGTATTATCCGCTACCGACTATTTCACCAAATGGGTCGAAGCAGTGGCACTGGTACACGTTACCAGACATGATGTGAAAAGATTCATATGGGAGAATATCGTCTGCAGATTTGGATCCCCAGACGCGATAATATCGGACAATGGGAAACAGTTTGATTCCGGAGTGATCAAAGATTTCTGCAAGGGCCTGAATATTCGCCATAATTTCTCCTCTCCATTCTATGCTCAGAGCAATGGGCAGGCAGAAGCGACCAACCGCGTTATTATGGACAATCTCAAGAAATGACTGGAGAAGGCGAAGGGAAAGTGGACCGAAGAATTCCCAGGATTCTTATGGTCCTACCGAACAACTCCAAAAAGATCCACTGGTTTTTCGCCATTTACATTGGTATATGGGATGGAGGCAATCATACCCACCGAGGTGCAGCTGAAGACTACCAAAACCAGTGCTGTCAAATCTGGAAAAAACGACAGCATATTGGCTCTAGATAAAGAGTTGCTGGAATAACAGAGAGAAACAACCTTGCAGAATATAGTTCGATACCAGCAGGCAATCAAGCTGGGATATGATCGCAAAGTCATAGAACGGTCATTCAAGCTAGGGGAATATGTTTTGAAGAAAACCCGAGCAGCCACGATGGAGCCAAACTGTGGGAAGCTCGGAACAAACTGGGAAGGTCCGTACATAGTGGATAGGCCAACATCTCGGGGATCATATTACTTGAGGAACCTCGATGGAAAGGAGGATTCAAAGCCATGGAAGCCGTGGAATTCGTTCCACTTGAAGAAGTTTTATTATTAGATTCGAATCCTGCTGTGCTGCACTCTTTTTCCTTTTTGATGGTTTTGTCCCACTGGGTTTTCCACTCAAAGGTTTTAATGAGGCAGCAATTGTCAAAACAGTACGTATTTATCTTGTTATTTCAATTTAGAAATTCAATTCAACATTATTTTGGTATTCCATGCTTTAATCACTATTATTCAAGTTAATTATAAGCTTTTGCGGATGATCGAATTTGCAGTCATCCCTAAATGACAAAATAAGATACGATTCGAGTTCATTGTCAGCAATGTCTCTGACAACCCTCGAGATAGGTTGAATGCACAGTTCGAGCATTTATGACCTATCTCGATTTTTATCCCCATCATACGGGGCAACAACCAATGTAGCAAACATTTTTATCCGTCCTGGCACGTGAGAATGTACACAACTCAGACTCTGCGCATATCTTGAATAGCAGGATTGGCCCCCTGTGCAAATTCAAGATAAGCAGAAAAACTCAACTTTTCATTCCATGCGCAAACAAAATGCAGCAGGGAGGTGCACCCATGCGCGAGCATCGAGCATCATGATACAAAACACACTGGGGGCGATTTATATGTCACGCCAACCATTTGGGGACATGATGTATGCCACCCCAGCTAAGTCATTACACTTCTGGGGGCAAGTCGTGTAACACCACATAAAAATACAAATTCGTAGGGAAACCCGAACTTGTTAACCCATAACAGGTTATGGATTAAGAGGGGGCGATGTTTGTACCCCTAATATTCCACACAAGGAAATGGGAAAGTTTTGGCCTTCAAAACCCCCATGTCAAAGCGCATGGGCAACAAACTAAGCTAGGCCTAGCTAACAAACACTCAATTCACAAGCCCAAGAGCAAAAACTCCAACTTGGGCTAGAAGGTTCCGCACAAGGACCACCACTTCACAAATTTCCAGTTCGGTAACCAAGTCCGCCACGATAATGGCCAAAGCCGGTGGCAAACCCCGGCGGACAAGTCCTGTACCAAACCCCGGCGGCCACGGCCGGCGGCAACTACCAGCGGTAATCGGCGGCGATTAATCGCCACTACTCGGCGAGGTGTTAAAACTCGCTCTAACATCGGCGATTAATCCCCGATTAATCGGGCAGCATAGATCCGATGGTGCCCGGTGTATTTTAATCATGTAGCCCCGTATAACGCCGTTAATGATGACGTCAGCATATACCTGGCATATTCCGTCAACTATGAACGGCGTCAGCATCTTTGGTTAACTTTAACGCCGTTAGTAACGGCGTTGGGATATACGGGAATATTCCGTAAATGTGACGGACTTACAGCAGCAGGTATCGCTGGCGGCCAAGGCCGGCTGCCAACCCCGGCGGCCTATGCGAGCGGCAATCGCCGAGTATTGCCAGCGATTAATACGGATCGCCGATTAATCGGCGATGAATCGGGAACGATTTTAGGGTGTTGGTTATTTGGTGTATTGCGATCCATCTTATATCCTGTAGTCCCGGCTATTTACGCCCCAGTCCAATTACCCTGCGGATGTTTGTGCCCCGTCTGCTTACACCCACTTCTCTTACACTATGGGCTATCCACACCCAATGTGATTAATTAACCATAATGATGGAAGTTTCTGGAATTGATACTGCGATGGGCGATTCTGCGGGAGGCATGCAGGGACTATTATTTCAGGGACTGTTACTGCATGGAGGCATGTAGGGGACAGTTAATGGCAATTGATATCTTCCATATAGTTGAAAAAGTAAAACGGAAATGAGCCATGTATAAATGGACAGTTATATAACAAAAGAGGTATGCAATCTTTCCCATTAAAAAACTCTTGCGAAATTATTCTCTTGCTAACTTAGGCATCGGAGGGTTTTTTGCAGGTACCCCCCCACCTTTCTCCAGTAACCAAGTCAATTGAGGATTGAAGCCGTGATCGATTCCCAGCAGCAACATCGTTCAAATTTCTGTGTTTGGGGTAGAAGAGATTTTACCTTACAAACCAAAGAATATTAGGTTTAAATTTTACCTTATATGGTTTATATGGGTCTGTCTGTGTTCATCTTATAGGCAGTAACTTACTCGCTGGTCAAAGAAATAATGTATCACCTATATAAATCCACAAAAAGCAGTCTTAGGAGCATTGCACCGAAGGATATAAAGCTACTGAAACATTTGCTGAATATCACAGATCCAGAAGAACGGTCTCAGCATTGGCTACTTCCTTTTCTTTGTTTAAATTTTACCCAACGTCCTCGTTGGCCCACTCTATCGACACTGACCCGAAGGTAGCCCTTTCTCTTATGAGAGCTTCACTCCCCTATCAGTATTCAATGCGGGTGACAACTACGCCCATACATAGGTGCCCTAACACTTTAATCTAGCCTATAGGTCACCCCTTCCGTGGAGCGGGCATGGGTCGTGGTGGTTGGCTCTGATACCAAATGTTAGGGTACCGACCCTAAACTCGTCATAGACCATGGATAGAACTCAACTCGAAAACCAGTTGACTAGATGAGGGAACCCATGGACTTATAAACTACCAATTAAGACACATCTAACCAATGTGGGACTAGTATCCCAACAAATCCACTTTCACACAAGCAAATCTGCACTCTGCCCAAAACAGTCAAAGTCCGCTGATAACTACTTTGTTTCACCTCCCATGGATCCACCATCCCAAACGACGAGCTTCTACAAGCAAGCTCACACAACTGTAAGCGATGTTCAGCAGATATGAGACCTTTCTTCTTGTATGCATCATTCACAGGTGACATGTAACCTCCAATAACACAAAATCCATCCGAATTTAATGCATCTCTTGCCAGTTCAAACATGCGCAAATGCATGAAAGTCGGAGGATTGAAACTTCCATTTGATACTAAAACAACAACAACCTTCCCATCATCAATGGGTTTCAAAGACAGTTTCTCCAACGGCAACCCCACATCCATAATTAGTTTATCCGTTGGTGATTTGTTTTCTTTTAGGCATTTTCACAAACAAAATTGACAAACTTAATTTAATTAGGGCATCAAGTACTGAATCCACTATATTTAGTGTGAAATAGAAGATTACAGATAAGTAAAATTCAGTTGATTTCAGTACCTTACCGAATGATGTTCAACAGAGATGATGATCCCCGTGTTTGTGGCGGTGGAGAGTGAAGAGGAGAGGGACAGAACTTCTCTGAATCGGTGGTGGTGGTGGTATTGGAATCTTGGTGCTAATCAATTTCGTTGCATACTAGTGGATTTCCCGTGCCATAATGTCACGGGTCAGAAGGGGGTGCTGGTACTATGGCTAAAGCCCTGTCGATGTGTCGGGTTGATGTTCACCGATTTGTAATGAATATAGCCAAGATATTTTCTTACCAACAACATAATTAAAAAAAATCAGGTTTTATTAAGCAGCAGGTCGCAACAACTTCTTTGATAGCAATTCAATGATCTTCGATACTAATTTTTAGACCTACAGATGATGGCCTAACTTCTTAAGACTTAAAGAGTAAGACAACTCATTTTCTACTGGTCAGCTACATTTCATGCGCATAATTATTGCACTGAAGGCTCAAAACATATGCATTGGCAGATCACGATTGCCGAGTTAAGACTACAGGTAGATGATGGCAAGAACTTCATGAACGCGATTAGGTGTACGGTAGCGCCACAGAGCTTCATTACAAAAAATATTAGGTTTCCTAGCCATTCCACTATCTCTCTGGATCATGCATTTACGCCACAGAGCTTCATGTACAGGTTTCCTGGCATTCCACCATCTCTCTGGATCATGCCTTTGCGGTCCATCTCTAGTATAAACTAAAACAGAGGTATTCACATATAAAAGTACACAATTTGTAAGAGAGTAAACATAAACATTACCGACATAATTAGCATCTTTGTCCATGACAACAGGACTATTGAAACAATAAAAGGTGCAAGATAAATAAACTTCATGCATTCTTTTGTCAACTAAGTTTCATGAAAAGGAAAAAAAAGTACTATTCATAAGGACAGACCTATAATACTTAAAAGTAACTTTGGGATTTTATAAAAGAAGAAATGCACTTAAATGTCTAATGGGATAGAGGTGTTTAGCAACTAAGTACCTGAATCCAAATTAATGGCTTTCCTGCCAAGTGCACCGTTTCCCTTCATTTTTATAACATCTGAGGCTAGTATCATGCACTGTCAGGACAAAACTGAGCCAGAAAAATTTAATTAATAATAAATAATCCAATAAGGGTTACTCGAGAGTTACGCATCATGTACCGGTGACTGTTGGCTCTTCATTTAGTGCAGACTTGGTAGAGATGCTAGAACACCCATCACAGCTGCACCAACCACATACGACTGGTTATCTACAGCCCTGTGAGACATGCAATAATGGTTTTCTCTTAGACATTTACACAAACAGGTAACAACTAAAATTGATGTAAATTTCTGCCTCATGAACACCTCAATGACGTTGATGAAAATGTTTGTGAATAGGGCTGGCAATGGATAACCGAAATCCGAGATCCGTTTCTAATAGACGAATATAGAATAGGAGTAAGTTGACCAATGAAATTCTCCGTTGAGAAAAACAGCGTCTATTTGTTATTTTATTTCAATGAAATGCTATTAGTAAATTTGATAAACTGCTTTATCTTCCAAGTCCAGGTGGTGGAGTCAAATACCTCACAGTGATGTCCAAATCCCTTAGGTGACTTTTGCTCAGTAGGAAACAAAATTAATATGTTTCATAACATGATCGTAGACGAAGCAACCTGGTCCCAAACTTGGCGTGTTCTGTAGATTTTTCTTTTGAAACTATGTATCACAGAGAATGAATTTCTTCCAGTCTTTATAAACCCACTGACATTGTCGTAAATGTTACTCTACAAATCTCATAAACTGCATCATACAACAACTCCTGCATGTTTTCCCGTATACCTACTACTTGACATTCAACTTCTTCAACATAACCCTTCCATAACTCCATTGTTCTTTATACAATCCGAAGCTAATGTAAGCAACATCAACAACAAAAACCAAAGACGTTTTATCAAACACAGTATACTTCATAATAATTCTCATATTTTTCAGGACAATTAAGCAAAAAGAAATTCCACAAGCTTTACATATTCAATTACAAATTTAATTAGAGACCCTAATTTAGTTTCTTACCCTAGAACTAAATTCTAAGATCAAATACGGGTTTAAACAAAAATCAATCATAGAAATCAAAGCAATCATAGATTTCTTCTAATTCATAAGCAAGCAATTAATTCCAAGGCCGAAGATTTTTTCTTTGTGCAGCCCAACTAGGCAAGGCTGAATAATGGGGGTACCATATTAGCAATGTTGCAACTCGGTCCAATTTCTTTCTATACCACCTTCTTACACGGGGAAATTAGGGTAAGGCCCAAAAAAAATTAATATTGTTATTGTCAGGCCCAAGATTAATTTTAGTTTCTCTGACACCCATATTTATATGAAATTATAAAAAATGTCTGCATTACGAGTTATGCGTCCTAATTTTCCAGGGGTATAATTGGAAACACAACTTGGATATAAAATATCTAAAAAATCGCGCTTTGGAATTTTACAAAATTAATATCGTTGGAAATCTTTTAAAGAGAACTACACAACGAGTACAAACTACAATATCAAATTTTTGTTTTTCGCAAAAATATCGGAGGTAATCTTCAATCTAGGCAAAATTTTCAGAAACTTGATACATAACCATTATGCAGCCACCAAAAACGATATATAACACATTATGCAGACGCAACAAAAGATGCATAAAACTTTATGCAACCATATTTTAATTCATGCATTTAGTAATTTATGCATAACATGTTATGCATCCATTTCCTTGGATGCATGAAAGATTATGCATCAGTTTTTTTAATTCAGTGCTTACAAAAATATGGTTGCATAATGCTTTGTGCATCCATTTTCCCGACTTCATAATATGTTATGCAGATATTATTATAGGTGCATAACGTGTCTTATAACCTTTTTTCTGTTGGTTTCAATACTAACAAAAAAATAGTTGCATAACATGTTATGCAAAAGAAAAAAAACGGTGCATAACTTGTCATGCACCTAAAATAATAGCTGCATAATGTATTATGCAACCATTTTCGGGAATGCATAACATGTTATGCAACAACTTTTATAGATGCATAACAGGTTATGCAATAATTTTCATAGCTGCATGACATATTATTCAATCATTATGAAGTTATCTACTCCAAAGTACTTGTTTGTGGAGTCCAGTTTTTTAAAAGTGCGTTTTAGCCTTTCAAGGCATGCTTTCCTTGGTAGGTCCTACTATTTTCAGTTCCTGCGATAATATCATTAAGGTGGGACTCGGTAACCGTTGTATGCATGTGTACACGTCACCATGTAGACCCCAAAACGGACTCTCGGCTTCAGTCCTTTCACATTTTCAGTCCCATCTCATGAATTTCTCTGCCTCTGCAATGTTGAAATTGGGTTATGCACCTACAATATTACGAAGATGTTGAGATATGCACCTGCAATAATACTTATACGCCTGCAATGTTGTTCTCTGCCTCTGCAGAACAAATTCATACTAACCCTAACATTGTATATTTATTTAGATTCAAAAGATTTAAAGGCTGAATTGTATATTTAGGGTTTACAAAATACGAAGATGTTGAGATTTACCTGTAAATTGAAGCTCCAAAGAAGAACTGAGATAAAAGCAAAGAGAAATAAGATCAGACTCAGTTTTTTTTTCTTATAAAGAGAGATTTGGTTTATGTAGATACGAATTGGAGAAGAAGAAGAAAAAAAAAGACCGAAACATAATTTCAAAAACTATGGGTTTGGGAGATATTTTCTGGTAGAAAATGGGTGCGCTCCTGAGTTTTTTCTCAACTTAGTGTAGAAAATTTGAAAAATGGGTGTGGTAATAGTACACTAGAAACATGGTCTCTTTTTAGTTTTATTAAGAACAAAGCGGTCCTTTAGAAATGATGGTTGATCCTTTCGAATTGTTGGAAGGTCAAATTTTGAATGGAAAAATGGAAAGGCAAGTTACATCGGAAAAAGCTTCCAAAAAGTGTCAAGTAGCATGCAATAATTGACAGGGAGCAACATGTCACTTGATGTCAGGCGACATGTCACTTGTTGTTCCATTTTAGAATTCTAGCTGGACCAACAACTTCTTTCCAATAACGACACCCAATTATTGAATGAAAAATACCTGATGTTTGACAAGAAAATCGATGAAGAACTCTCAGTAAAACTTCTCATTTCCAAGGGTACCAACAAGTTATGTAAGTGATTAATTATGGTTCAACAATATAAAACTTGTTATTTTAAATTATTTTGATTCTACAAAAATGGTGATGGACATAAGTCATTAATGAGTCTCTAGTTGTTTATAGGTGTACCGCAGGAATACCTTAGGGATTTACCTTTATGAGTATCTAAATTAAGGCAATAATAAAATAAGAAAATTGTTCTCTAAGGAAGACTCATGCATCCAGGTCAGTAATATGCTAAACTACAAAATACATTATTCTCCGAAGTCAATATGTGTAAAATTTGACTTTATCGTAAGGGATACTTGGTTCAAGAATTGTTTTACCAGGTTTTGAATTTTTTAAACTAAATGAAGGTTCAAACCCAAAATATACATATCATTTATGTATTGATTTCTACGATGATTCTTTGTCTCTACTTAAATTGAACTACGTATACTTCATCTCACTCGGGTACATTAGGCAGTCAGTTGAATAATGCGAACCACTTAAATTTTTGAAGATTTTTACTTTACTTTATGATTTAATTATGATTTTTTAAAATAAGGGGAAGATGTTGGATATTTTCAAATAGAGTGAGACATCTTCTAGTAAATTTTTTATGGTATATTCATAAAACCTATCACTAGTGGAAAATGGGTTTTTTGAGTCTGTTTGGGCTTTATAAAAACGACTTCCAGGAGATCTCTTAAGATATTGGGCTTCCAATAGTAAACGTTTCACACGGAAAAGTAAATCGAATTCCTATGGAAGACGTAATATAAGATAGTATTTTAGTAATAAAAATAGTTCCCCTTTTACATAGTCCCAGAACTTTGTCTTCGTTCATTTTTTATCTATCTCCGCTCTACCCAAAAAATCTTCTTTTTATATCTCTCTGAGTTCTCACCTTTCATTTGAATCATGCTATGAAATCATGAATCAAATTTGTTCTCATCAAGATGAATCGCGAGGCTAGATCAGAACCAACCCAAACAACCCAATCATTCAGCAGAAATCGAAAACCCTACCTCAAAATCAAAACCCGTGTATCAGCAGAAATCAAAAACAAACATTGTAACCCAAGATCTACTTACTTTTCTCTTGAAATCATCAGGGTAATATTAATTTTCTTGTTTCATAGATTTGATAGACTTTTTGTATTATTAACGATTTTGATTTTTCTTCATATTATCTCGTTTATGCAGTAAGGTGTCTCGTTTTCTATTTTCCCCTACAAGAGAACTCCTCAAGTGGGTTAAAGATCTCTTCTCCTAGTGTAAGAAACAAAACCCCTAAATCTAATTCGGAAAATAACGATAATTCTATTGTTATCTTTGACCCAATTTTTTGTTGTATGTTCTTTTTAGTTTTAAGTTAAGGAATCATCTGCAACTTCATAAATAAGGGTTCAATTACATCATAGATTGGTATTAATTTCATGATTCACATGGTATTGCTCAAGTTAACAGTGTTGACATGGTTTTTTTTTCCAATTGATTTATATGTGTTGGTCTGATGTGGTTTGATTTTGGTTTTGTATTGGTTTGATATTTATGATTCAAAATATTGGTTGCCAGAGTTTTACTACAGAGAGATGATACTGAACTTGTTTTTGTTAAAAGATCCATTCGTTACTACTGATTACACGGTATAATTATGTTTACGCTTGATTAATCAATGACTACTATAAATGTTTGGTTTACAGATTTACTTAAGAGACTTGTAAGTCCATATGCTTTGTATATCTATTTTATTTGTAAATTTTAGCTACTGCCGCTTTTTTGATGTATTTCTTGTTTGTATTAAGATGGGTTCAGGTTTATGAGTAATCCTTTCGAAAATTAAAAAACTGGGGTTGTTTTTTGTTTACAAGGGTTTATACAGTCCATATGCTTTTTTTATGGGTTCAGGCTTCTACATCATTTTGTAACTTACTAATCTTTGATGTCAGCGAATTTGAGGCATGGGAACCTTTCCCAAACATGGTTATTGATTGTTCTTTGGCGAATGTTTTCAGTGCAAGTTCATCTCTCCTTGACATTAGTATAATGAAGCATTAAGAATTTGTAGTTTATTTAATGGGGGTTGGGTGGTTGGAACTTAAGTACGTAGAAGTATAAGATTGCATCATCTTGCAACAATCAAAAATAGACTAAGTTTGTAAGTTTAGTGACTTTTGATAAACTAACTTCTCACTCTTGCATATGTTCAGTGTCACAGTTTTGAGCATGAGCGGTTCTGCATCAATTTTACAAATGAGAAGCTACAACAACATTTTAATCAGGTATCTCCCTCCCTATATTGTAACATTGACTTGGTGAAATAACCACATAAGAATGGTTTCTAAATTTTTGTTAAGATAGACACGTGTTACAGTATATTGGTTTCGTTCGAATTCTTTTGGGTATTCCTTGTATTTATCATTCGTGTTTTATCTTTTGTAGTGTTGTACCTCCACATGCTGAGTTAGCTCTTAGTGGTGTTACTCAAGGGTCTCAATTTTCTTTAAAGGATGTCGAAGTGGTTGGTTAAGTTGATCTGGATGCATTAAGATTTGATTTTACATTTCTTAAAACTTGCTGGTCTGATATTCTGGATTAATCTACCTTTCACCTAGTTAATTTAATTGAGTTTCTTTAGAATGGTGACCACTTATGTTTTTGCTGTTATTGACTGGCAGTATCCAACTGATAGCAAAGAATTTTCCAAACGCATATTTTTACACTGTTTTCATGGGAACTGAAAATAGGTTGGACTTGAGGAAAAAACCAATGCCTTTCATAGATGTACCATGTAGATGTGTGTCAAGATGATTGTATTGCTGGCTTATTTGAACTTACTTAAAGTTGTTCTGTTTTTTCTGCAGTTCAGACGCCACAAGGACGCGTTCAAAGTTACAAGCCACCAAAATCAGTTCTTGTCACATTGATGTTTCTTTGAATAATATTATACATAATGAAGTTAATTTCTGACAACTGTCCAGTGTGTATTAGGTACTAGTTTATTGAGGGTAAGAGCTGAATTACCGACAGTTGCAAAGTCTATCCGAATCTTGTTCATTGTGAATCACCTCTTAGCTTTTGTAATGTTAGTAATTATAGGTATTGTTTTTATTCATAATGTTTTTATCTTTTGGTTTGTTCCAGAAACACGAGAGATAAATCTATGGATATGTGGTTGCGGCAAAATGTTAATGCAATTGTAGATCTTGTCAAAGATAACCACTTTGTAAGTATTTTGTGTAGACATTGCTACTATTGATGCTATTGAATTGCATCAACTTATAAGTTGGCTGAACTAGACACTTCATTTATTGTCTAATTGAAAAATATTGTATAACTTTGGCAGTTTAGTTGGAATTCCGCAACGAGAATAAGCACAAACTGGCGGGATTTATTTTGTATGAGGTTTTCTTTTATTCTTATGGGAAAGTTTCATTAGATGCAATGTAATTTCTACACCCTCTCTTACATAGTGCAACTTGAATATAGAACAATACAATGGTTTACAAAATTCCTTTCTTCTGATTCTGGTTCAGATTCTTCTACATTGTAGAAGAAGAACCACATGTAACAACTTTTAGATGATATTGAACTAGGATGACCTAAACTCTACAGGGGATAAGAGTAAAATGGGCCGATGAAGATCAAAACCAGTTTGGTCACTTCTCTTGGCATTTACATAATGTGAACTGAATACTTGTCGTTCAGAATGAATTCATGTTGTTTCTGTTATCTAGATACCTAATGAAGAAATAGTTTTCCATTGCAGAAAAGAAAGCTAGCTGAAATGAGGAAATACTTCCTATGAGGTTCTTAGTGGTGGAGCAATGAAGAGCTTAAAGGCTCTTATGAAGCATATAATATGGGAATTTTTTTGTTATTGTTTTTTCTCGTAGTTTTTCTGTTACTTATGTTAATAACAAAAAAAATCATCAAAGAAACAAATCTGGAACTTGGGTGTTTGTTCTTCGTCGAAGTAGTATGTACTGAATTGGGTTTTCAATTTAATGTACATTGAAATTCTTGTTCTTCGTTATTATATTTGATTCTAGTCTAAGATTCAGCTGAATCAGCCCAGTCAATCAAAATGTTTTATTTTTTTATTTATAAATAGGATCCAGCAAAATGACTGTGTGTATCAGTAATTAATAATAGACTTTTGAAGCCAGTCTTAACTGAAAAGATTCAAGGAGTCTCAGGGGTAGTCGTTTTGAGAAATAAGACTACAATATGAGGGCCCCCATAAATAGTCCTATTTCGTGATTTTAAGTGTTTTTTTGGCAGACTTTTTATTGCATTTTCCACTAGTGTATCCAAATCTTGTTCAAAATTGAACAAATGGTTCTCCTACCATAAGTCACTATTGATGCCTCTTGAAAAGGCGTATTTTGGTGAATATGTGGCATCTCTAGTAGACATGAGTTCTTCTATAAGTAGTGAAGATGTTCTCTCATTCAAACACATTAAAAACTCTTCGATTTTCAATTTTCTCTAAGCATTATCAGAAACTTATTCTCGTGCGTTCTTAGTAGGATCAATGGGTACAAACCATGAATCTAATTACGTTGTTATATGGCTTCATTGTATCCTGAAGGCGTTGTTTCACATATCCATTATAATCGCCAATTTGATTGTGGACGTCGAAATAATTTTCTAAAAGAAATCTTTTAGATCCTTGAATTCGGATGCACAACATCTCTAATAGTTTTTCATCCTCTCTTTTAGTGAAATTTCCAACAGAGACACCTTTTAATATGGTCACTCTGCCTACATTTGTGGATCTTGAAGAAAGAAACAACATGATGTTTAACAATGTGACTAGAATCTTTAAGAAGATTATTATCGAGGTTAAGTTATTGTTATCTACTTGGAACACTAACACTGATATTTTATCAGATTTTAGACTATCAATTCGCATTTGTAATTGAAATGTTATGAAAAATACATCTGCATAATTATATTTTGGTTTTGTTTTTTCTTCCTCTTCCTCTTCCTCTTTGTTTTGTTTTGTTTTGTCATTTTTCCAGTGGGTTGATTCCTTTCTTATAAAATTTCTATTTTTGTGTCAACAAAAACAAGATGGTTAGTTGGTTTAACCTTATTTACCGCTTTTATGGATATATTGACCGATCACGACTTCCATTGAATGAATACAAAAAAACTTATACACGTATCTGTGTATTCTATTATGTATAATAAGGAACCACAGTGCGCTAACTCTATTACTCCTAGTCTAAATAACCAAATCAATCATTTACTAATCTAGAATTTAACCAATGAGTTCACTATACTAATAAGGTTTCCAAAAAATCATGAAATTCACATTCAACGCATCATCCAATTAGATTTTACACATGAGTTGACAGTACGACTGTCCATGGTTCATACACCCACCTAGCGTTTATCTAACACATATAACCTTCATCAATGGACCAGGGGATCATTACCCTATATATTAAGCATACAAACTAAATGATGGCATATTATATTATAATTTTCACAATGATAACAAAGTCTGACCATATTCAAATTTTACAGGAACATACATGAAATAATGATCAATAGAATATCACAAAATTCACAAAAAAAAAACCAACGACTCAAACCGAAGATATTTCTTGTGAAGCCAGATCATGGTTGATAAAATGAATGAAGTTTTCGCGCATAACAAAATCTAAGGGGGAATGAATGAGACTTGAAAATGAAACACGAAATGGCTTTATTTTGTTATGAAGTTCAACTGTCCCTGGTTCCTTATTGCACTAACAACACATATTACCAGCAATTATAAGGTTGTTTACTGTAGGAATAACAATTTAAGTTGCTGCCCCACACGAAGACCTGGACTTTAGGACTGCACATGCTTTATCTCAATGCAGTTCTGTGGAATCCGAAATTGTGATCAGTGAGATCAGCCATTGGTAGAATGAATTGGTGCTGCAATCTGGAGCTTGGTTTGGTGGCATATAATGCAGGTGGATGACCCAAATATGATTAAACTTTTCTAATATTACAACATTCAGAGAATTTACTGAAAATGTTGAAATTGTATATACTTTGCTTTATACTACTATATTTGTCATGAGAAATGATTTTTATCCCAGATAGAATAGAGGGAACACCCAAAATCCTTTAAACTCATTAGTCATTCCATTTAGAAATTGCACCAAAATATAAATAGAAAACAAGAGCTATACAGAGCTAATGCCTAACAATTATAATGCATCGACACTTATTAAAGTTCATTCTATTATTCCCCCCATCCCCCAAGAAAGATCTAATGTCTAACAAGTGTAAACAAGACAGCAAGGAAAATAAAACTACAACCCATAACTCCACGTGTCCAAAACCTATGGATCATGGAGGTGGAAAATGCATTCCCACAACTTTTAGCACCTAATTTAACCTAAAATAACTTTGCAAAATACAGTCCCAAGAACAACACTCCAACAGCAGCACCTGAAGCCGCTAGAAAATTAGCAAATCTTAAAGTTATGTGCTTCAATTTATCATTGTTCTTGTTTCTGAACGATGATCCGACAATTTTTGTAATTATGGCAATAATTGATGAACTAACTAAGGAGACTATAGAACAACCTCCGTATTTTAGTATCTTCCTCACAAATTCAAGTCCGACATTGCACCTATCACATCCATCGAGATTATGGTAATGGGTCAAGCTTAATCCAACAACTACCATGGTTCCAATGGCCGCAAATTTGTTGATATCATCCAAACTGTTAATGGAATCTTTTGTCATTTCCTCCTCAAGTTTTTAGTCTTCCTCCGTTTTGTAATAAAAAAGAAATTACATTAGCCTAACTTATTTTTTCTTCCTTTCGATGGACTAATAAGAGTACAACTTAACATACAATCAAGCACCCGATCTAGAAGACCAAGCAAGAAACAAAGTGTTTACCTCTCTGATCTAGTTGGACGATGTAATGCATCGTGATCTTCTCTTTCCCTTTAAGTGGGGTTACCAGCTTCCTGATCCATTCTTCTATATGGTATAAATCTATGGCATTTAAAAAAAGTACAACCAGAACCACTAATAAAAAATATGCCATCTCTAAGATCAGATGGGAGATCATGATCGGAGTTTCGATATCATGTGGGAACCTTTAAGCATAGCTTCGATATCAAACATGGATCCAATATAGGGAAGAAAAGTCAAGTATCGCACTAGTAAATAAATTATACTGCACCAGAAAAAATATATTCATTAACAAAAAAAAAAAAGTTCGTATAATGACACATTGTATTTTTCACACATGAGACCATTTTGACCAATAAATTAGTAATACTACGAATAATAAACATATTCATATACTTAAAAATGATATGCAAATAATCAAATGCAAGAGAATAAATATGAATTTGAAGAATTGTTATAGCAACGATAAAATGATGCGTGAATTTATGATGATTAATTCATTTGAATAGACTAGTTATATTTTCAAAATTTTATCTGATATCGAAAGATTAATCAAACAAACCCGCAAATTATCAATATTACACGTCTAAACTTATAATTATGATGAGACAGGTGAGGATTGATAAGATTTGAGAACAAAATGAAAATCTACACGAACAAATCCTAAAATCATTTATGTTTATCATGTTAAATCTATATTGACAAAATCGTCTCTCTCATAAAATCTCATATTTGGAAATGAAATAACCTATGCTGAAACAAATAAGGAATGAAAAATTTAAGAAGATACTAAAAATTCATGGGAAAAATCTCCATAAGATTGCGATTCGGAAGAAAAATGATTAGCTCAAAACCAAAAACTAAACCTAAACCAAATCAAATCGTCGCCTCTTCCTATCTTCTTCTTCACCATCGTATTTTTTTCTTCCTCCATTTTATTCTTCAACGACGATTAAATATTGTCAATTCTTCGCTACTAATTACTTCAATTAAGTAAGAATCAAAAAACCCACTCTTTTTTGTTGCCTATAATTGCATAAATATTTTAGATTTGGTCCAACAAGGGATTTTAAAATTAGTCTAGCATATTGTTCGGAAATCCAATATATCCCAACTGTAAATGAATTTTAAGTCTGGAAAAATATGAACTCCGAATTGTATATTTAATTTTTCAAGAAATATTTTGTCCTTGTGAAACCCGGCCATAATTATTTATACTTCATATTTTGTGAGGGTAAAATACCCGATGGCCACGTGTCAACATCTCAAGGCTTGACTTAATGATGAGATGATAAGGTAGGAGCACCGAATCATTCTCCATAAAGTTGATCTCGTCTGAATCAAGGCACCTGCCACTAGCATCGCATGAACGATGCGTGTGAAGGAGTGGTCTAATCGATTCAGTTGGTCAAGTCTAAAAAGTAGCAATGCATTTAATGAAGGATCAGAAGGAGTGAGAGCGATTCTATGTCATAGCAGAGAACTCGGGAGACCTATACTATAACTCGTGAGTGGAGAAGACGAGGACGAACATGGCGAGATAACTCAGAGGAAAACCCGGAATACCACCACGAGGGATAGTATAAAACCAGTCCGAAGACGATGCATGATAACTCCGAGAGCTCGACGAGGCATGACCTTCACGAGTATTGTTTGTCTATAAATACCAACCCATGTAGCAGGAAATAGGCAAGTTAACTCATGTATTATTTAGATGGTCTTTCTACAAAGAATTCCTGATAGGGTAAGACCTTATAATCAATAAAGAAACTATCTTCTTTCCCGTGGATGTAGGTTTTCATGGCCGAACCACGTTATATGCTTGTGTTAATCTTTACTTTCATGCTCTTTACATCTTGTTTATCTTTGAATCTTGAATGTTAGAGTAAGTTTTAGTATTTATCTTCATTTGGATGTAACAATCATAAAATATGCAGTTATATTTTGGCGCTAGAAACAGGGAGGTATGAAGATATAATCTACCTCCCTATCAACAGCTCTATATAAATTCAAAATATTTCTGAAAATGGTTGTTTTCAAACCATTGGGTAGCTTTTTGTCAAAAAATTCAAGAGTTGAGCTCGGACTCGACACGATCTCTACGATCTGTGTAGTCTAGAAGAACCTCAAGAATCGACAGATCTACGTATTTCCTGTTTTTTTTCTTAAGATCTTTTAATTTTTCAGAAATAGCTCCTATCTTCCTCAAGATGCTCGGGCGAGTAGAAGATCGTGGTGAACATGAAGTTTCCAGAACTTCAACACCTAAGCGATCTCCTCTATGAATGAGCAGGGAATATTTCCACCGATGAACCTCTTAAGAAAGTCAAATTCTTATGAAGGTTCAAAAGGTAAGCTGTTAAGTAATAACTTTTCCATTTTCACTTAAAACTCCATACAAATCATGATCTTCTTCTTAGAAATTCTACTCTAAGTCAAGAGGAGGGGTTAACGAGTATAGAAACACTCTTCAAACCCAAAGTTTGTTTGAAATCAAAAGATCAAGGGTTGGCGAAAAAATACTTCCCAGAAATGGAAAGATATTTTTCATCATCATGATTAGATTTTTTATAGCATAAGCATGACGCATGGAGATAGGTACTTTCTCTTGAGTAGAGAAACCAACAAAACACCTTTTTCCATCACTAAAAGTCTTATGCACGAAAGAGAATGTTTTGACATCTTCACATGTCTCCAAAATTTTCTTTAAAGTCTTCTTGTACTTATTTGTCCAATTCAAATTATGACTTAGCAATTGCACATGACCTGCAAAACTAGGGTCCCACTTTTCTAAAAAGAAAAGAAAAATTGAGTATTATTGCATGAATCGCAGGTAGGGTGATGGTGATAAGACGTTCATATCGTACGAGCCAAGGCGAAAATGGTGGAGCCATACCAGACGGCCTAGACGAGATGGAACTCGGCGAATCTATGCAAAACGGTGCACTCCCGGGAGAGGGACAACCCGACGACCAATTCCGGGAAGGGTTAATAGACAACTCTAGCTCGGAGGGAGGTGAAAACCCCTTCGAAGGCCAAGATGATATTCATCTAACTCAACCAGGAGGGTTGGATCATTTGCCAAGGCAGATAGTAAAAAATGATCTCAAGAAGGTTAGTAATTCTAGTTCGGATGATACCAAGGGTGTACTCACAGCCCTCCTGAAAGCTCAAGAAGCGCAGGACGAAAGAATGAGAAAATTGGAAAAACATAACAGAAGGCTAAAACGGAGAAATCGACGATTGAAGCGAAAAACCAAGACGCCCAGTATCGCGGAGGAAGAAGTTCCCGAGGAGGAAAGCCCCTTTGAAAAACTTCAGGATGACGAAAGGGTCAATATTCTAGATACCTCGAACGAGGAAATGGCAGACCGCTTTCCCAAGGGAAGCAGAGGAGTACTGGAGATGGAGGAAAGCCCATCCGAAGGATCATTCGATGTCGATCCTAAGCATCGACGAGAAAAGAATAAAGTATTTGCAGGAAAAATTAATTGCGAGTCCGAGAAACTCGTACTCACTAACCCAAGGCGAGGCGAGGCGTCGAAACCTATTCCCTCCAAAATAGTCTCCCAAGCAGAGCTATCGTACGAGGAGTCGGGGCGATCACGATATCGGCAGCCAGAAATTTCCTTCTCACCCGAGAGAGCACAAGGGAGGGGGAAGCAAGCCGAAGGAAGGCTCCTAGACGACAAATTGCAGGACCGAATCTTCCATCTCGAAGAAATGTGCAAGGAAGTAACCGGAAGGCAAGATAGCAACAAGCTCGCGGAGGTAATGCAGGAGGCAAGGAAATATCCTCTAGCGATGCACTTATTAGCTCAACCCTTCCTGAAGAAATGCTCGCTCCCAATATTCATGACTCCCTTTAACGGGACAGGCGATGCTATAGAACATCTAAGATCGTATCGAATAACGCTGACATAGTGGAGCCATTATGACGTAGTAATATGTAGATTCTTCCTCGATAGTCTAAAAGACGAAGCCTTAAGGTGGTTCAATAACCTCCCGAAGGCGTCGGTCAGGTCCTTTGCCCACCTATACGAGTTATTCTTGGAAGCATACATACATAACAGTAGGGTCAAGACAGAGATCGATACACTGTTTCAATTAGCCCGAGGACCAAATGAATCACTCCGATCACTAGTGACCCGATGGAAGAAACTATGTGCTGAAATAGGAAGGTTCCCAGAGGCCTATGCAATCTTAGGCTTCAAAAATATCTTGAGAATGACGAATCCGATGTTTGTTCGCATGTACGAAACCCTGCCAACTAATTTAGGAAAATTAAGGGAAATCCAAGAGGATTACATAACTCTAGAAGAGATACAAGAAGGAACTTATGACAAATTAGTCAAAGGAGATACCCGAGGTGCAAATGTGGTAGAACCACAAAACCCTCAGGTACCTACCCGAGGTGAAGGACGATCCAACAACGGCGCTGCCCAGTTCGATAAACATCGGAGTGGAGGCTGGAAATGGAGAGATCAAACCCGAAGTAAGAAGGAAAAATTCGTAGACCCTGTCTACACAAAGCTAAGTGTTCCCAAAGCCAAGGTCTTAAAAAAGATCGAGGGGAAATACAAGGTGACTTATCCATGTAACCGAGGCCAACAGCCAGAGCGGGCCAAGAACTGCACTGATTTTTGCAAATTCCACCAATTTCACAGCCATACCACAAATTCTTGCAGAGATCTGAAGAAGATGATACAAGAAATGATAAATGAAGGTGAACTTCAGGAGTATATTGCGCAACCAACGATTCACCCCATAATAGGGTCACCAGTCCATCGTGTGGAAATACCACGTGAGGCACAGTATCTGGGGTGCAACACGATATCGCACTCAGCTACCACTAAACCCGAAGGAGGCATTACATGGAGAATCCACAAGAGGGACTTCAAATTTAATGAGGTTTTTAGTGTAATAAAAGAACCTCCAATGGAGGAGTGGATGAAAATACCTATTATCTTCTCAACTTCGGAGGCACCAGATGAGGGGAGTAACCACAATGATCCTTTGATATTTACAATGGCCATCGTGCTCCCCGAGCAAGAGGGAGAGGAGGAAAAAACCAGGATACTACCCTGGGCGATGCCTAAGATCCTAATAGACGGAGGGAGCTCTGTCGAGATCTTGTTCTACGTAATATTCAAACAAATGGGTCTCCGAGATGAATATCTGATTCCTTCGACCTATAATATATTCGGCTTCAATGGCTCGTCAACACGACCAAGAGGCGAAATCACATTGGAGATTAGAGTAGGGAAAATACTTACCTTAACTAC